>JAWMRA010000113.1:109927119-110034346 GCA_035584735.1 Pseudotriccus pelzelni
TCTTTCTTTCTTTCTTTCTTTCTTTCTTTCTTTTTTAACTAAATTCTCCAATCTCATCTGCATTGCTATCAGACATTGTTTTCTTAAAAAACTTGGCATCATTTCTGAAGTTTCCCTATGTACACTTTCCTGTTCATGTATTTCCATCATCCAGGTATCATCACTCAATAACCATACTGTGGCTGTAATGCTTTTCACATGGAAGGAATTGTGTTTTATTGATGGCAAATGTTGTAATGCACTTTCATGTCAAGATGAAAATCTGAAAAAGAAACTTTTTATAGTGTATGCTACATGAAACCTCTACACTGAACCAGGCTGGGGAGAGAATATATTCCAGTACACATATGCTATGACTATATATAGTATATTAAACAGTCCTGGCATGCAGAAATGGGCACAAGATCATATCTGTGCTGCAAAAGTTTTAGCATGGGCACAATCAAGTAGCACTCTTCCAAGCCACTTCCAGGCACAGACCACGTGTTAGTAAAGCCAAGGAACACTCTGAATAGGCATTTTGGAGGTGGCAAAGGTGCCATGGGCAAAGACATCTTGGGGGCATCATTTTCCTACCTGTAACTTGATTGCTATGATCACAATGGGGATCAAACTCTGGGTCCCTTTGATGATTATTTATTTGTCAAAGTGTGTGGTGAAGCCCCAGTACCCCCAGTGAGGAGGCTGGAGCAACTTGCTCCTCAGGGGTCAACCTGCTTTCACAGAGGGGATAGCTGCTCAGTGTGCAATGGGAGAGGAATGTCAGAGCCTGTGTGTCCCCTGCTGGGTTCTTAGCCCAGGGAGAAATCAGGACAGCCTTATTAAAAAAAAAATCTGCAAGTAAAATAAGCCAATTTTTCCTGGAGGCTGCAGGGATCAGTGTCTGCAGCATCTGGAGGTTGGAGCAAATGCAAGGTCAGCCTGGATGCAGAACCAGCTGTGAGAAATCGCTGGTTCCCCCAAAATCAGAGTTTCTCCTTCCAGCATCTCCACCAGCACTGCCCCAGTCCCTGAGCACAGAGGGAGAAAAAGCTTTTTCTGGAAGGCACATGCACTGCCTTGGGTGGTGGGGACCTGGGTGTGCAGCAGAGCTGGAGAACACAGATCTCTGCTTGGCATCAAAGAGCCGACTGCACGGCACAGCTGGGGACAGCAGTGCCTCTAGGCAGTCATTACCCCACCTCCAGCGTGACTCTTTGTGCAGCTGATTAATGTCCTTCCTCACACTGTTTGCACACAGCCTGGCCAGAGACTGTGGTTGGGTGCCACCTGCACCCAAACCACGGTTCTTGGTGTTGCCAGCACATTTCCCTCATTAGCTTTTAGGTTCTCTGAATGGTGTGGCTGAAATGCAGAAGGCCCACCCTCAGACTGTTTTTGTCTCAGTTCAAATCTCGCTTCCACCTGCCTTTGGATACCCTCCAACTTCCCCAACGTGAGTGAGGATTAAAGTCCTGGAGGAGTTTTAGCCCTGTGGGAGCAGGAAGGTTCGGACACCTCTTCAGAAAAACTTTCTGGGTGGTTTCCAACTTTTTTTTTTTTTTAAAGGCAAAATGTTTAGCTACACCTTGGGAAAGTATCCAAGTCTATGACTGCTTGCCTGAAGAAGCCTTGAAACTTTTTCAAGGTTGAGTTTTCTCCCCATCTCAGTCACCGTTTGTGCAGTGATATTAGTGAATTTGTATCTGATTTATGTACCAGAGAAACAAGATTACCACCCATCCAAAACACAGGAGGAATGGCCTTTTGCTTCTTTCTCATTTCATTCTTGGAGCATTTTTTTATTTGCCACTAAGGGGGATAACTAGAAAACTCTACCCAAAGCCCAGCAGCTCAGATCTTGCTTACTCCTGTCAGTCACTGAGACCAATTCAAAGTCTTTCAATATCAATAGTGAGATTAACTTCTGTAGCAGTGAATGGAACTAACAATTTTTTGCAAAAAACCCACCCTTCTGTTAAAAAATACAGCTGTCTCACTGTTTTTGAGGACAACCATCAATTCAAGAACAGAAAAATAATTTTGACTTCATCACCAAGAACTACTTTCAGGTCACAAGGTACATGAATTCTACTGGTAGATTGGCTCTAGGGCTACAGTTTTTTGCACCTCTTCATGACTCAGGTCCCAGGGCAGGTGTTTCTGGGCTTTCTTTGCAATCAGGGAGGAGAAATGTGCTTTTAAAGTATCTCATCCTAAAGTGGGCAACTAAACTGGTTCAGATCAAAGCACAGCTTTCCCTCTCCTGACTATAAAGGAAGCAAACATAGTGTAACTAACCTATATGGGAAAGTCTGTCCTGGTTTAGGTGAACTAATTCCTATGTAGCCACTTTGGGCTCCAGCGCCGGTCCATTTGCAGCTGTTCTTCCCAAAGAGCTCATCCCCACCTTGGTCTGGGTTTGTGGGGGGATAGCTGCTATGTGTAAGCATTAATTAGTGAGGTCCTGGAAAGATTCACACCTGGCAAAACCAAGATGGAAATGCGCTCCTGCCTCCTCCCGAGGGCACATCACTGTTGGTGCACCTGCTCCCTTTCTGCTTTGTTTTCTTCCAGGCCTCATAAATTTCACTCTCCTTTCTGCAGCCCAGCACCAGGAGATGTGGATTCTCCCATTTGCTCATTGAGAAGGGAAAACTCAGATTCCCACAAGCTCAGCTTTGCTAAGGCAAATGAACTCTTTGAGTTAGGAGGTCAGTGCACCAGGGTGGGTGTCCAGGTAGAAGCCAGAAGTGTAAATGGCAGGCCAAAAGGAGCCCAAAGTGTGCAAACACAGACAAATAATCCTGACAAGGGAAAAATCTTCTGTATTATTAAAATTTTCTTTGTATTATTTTCCTATCTAGAAGTCTGGCTACAGCAAAACCCTTTAGAAAACAGCAAAACCTATGTTACACTCAGTTGTTTTTCGTGAATGGAAAGAGGCAAATCTTTTCTCTGAAAACAACTCACCCGAGGGTCCTGGAAGAGGCTGAAGTCTCTGGTTGCTACAGTGGCTGCCTCTTACTGAGGGCTCAGGCTCATGTATGACTCCAGCTTTAACTCCAGCCTACAGAAGATGTGAGGAATAACCCCAGGAGTAGGGCAGGTTGTGCATGGATGCACAACGTGGCTGTCGCTGGTCCAGGAGTATCACATTCCCATGGATATGGAAAATGGGAACTCAAATTATTTTAAATTGAGCATCTTCCCATCTTGCTTCCCCACTGCTGTGGCTTTTCTGTTTAAATCTCAATTGTCTCATTTGCTGGTTTCTAGGGCTTGAGTGAGAAGAGTTCTCTCCTTTTTTTTTTTAAGATGTTTATGTTCAACATCCTGAGTTTATTCATAGGGCAACAAGCCTGCCTTTCAAAATCAAGGCCAAATCTAGGTCAAATCTGACAAACATTTGATCCTTTGCTCTGCAGAACTCAGAGGGCTCAGGCACATGATTGTGTCACTGCAGCTCAATGAGTGACAACACATCAGTTTCACCACACCAAGGGGCCATGAACACCGAGCCCCAAAGGTGAGGCCAAGCACATCAGCTTGAAAGCTCTTTCACTGGGTTTTCTGCAAATGCACTTTACCTCACGTTTACCAACATTCACCACTTGAGTTGCAGAATTTCAGTGTTTGTGGGAGCAAAGACTCATCACAAGCTCTTAGTTGTCTTCACAAGAATATTTTTATAAGCATGTCTTCATTGTCCTCTTTGCTGCACAATAAAGGTGGCATCCAAACCTATGCTTGGACAGAAGCATTTTTGCTATCTGGGGAGACAGGAGTTCTGAAATTACTGAGCTTCACTGACTGACTAGGTGAGTGAAAAGCTACAGGCAGATGGACAGACAGACATTGTCCTTGTGCCCCCACACAGCAAAATCCCAGCAGCTCCATCTCATTCCAACGGGGGCTGAAAACCAAATGCCCTCAAAAGTCTAAGTTATGTCTTTAAACTGAAAGAAGGACACACTGAAAAAATAACCCATTTTGTCTACCCTGGCTTCATGTTCATTGAGCTCCCTTATTCATGGAACAGTTCAAAGTGGCAGTGGCTGTTCATAGAAGTTGCTCCCAAACACATCAAACAAAGTAGTCACAGAATCATAAAGGTTGTGAAAGGCCTCCAAGATCATTGAGTCCAACCATTAACTCAGCACTGCCAAGGCTACCAGTAAACCATGTCCTCAGGTAGCACACCTTTAATGCCTTTTACATACCTCCAGGGATGGTGGTGACTCAACCACCTCTCTGGGCAGTCTGTCCCAATGCCTGAACACTCTTTACGTGAAGAATATTTTCCTAATATCCAATCTCAACCTTCTCTGACACAACTTAAAGACATTTCGTCTTGTCCTGTCACTTCTTACATGGGAGAAGAGACCGGCCCCCATCTGGCTACAACCTCCTGTCAGGGAGTTGTAGAGTGAGAAGGTCCCCCCTTTTCTCCAGGCTGAGCCCCCCCAGCTCCCTCAACTGCTGCTCATCAGACCTGTGCTCCAGACCCTTCCCCAGCTCCATTGCCAGAGTTCTCTGGGCTTGCTCCAGCACCTCAATGTCTTTCTTGTCCTGAGGGGCCCAAAACTGAACCCAGGATTCAAGATGAGGCCTCACCAGTGCCTCATCTTGAGGGGGGACGCCCCCCTCACCAGGGGGATGGTCACTGCCCTGGTCCTGCTGCCACACTATTGCTGACACAGCCCAGGATGCCACTGGCCTTCCTGGCCACCTGGGAGCACTGAAGTCAGGATGCAACAGCACAGATGAAATCAGAGCAAATAAAATGCAAATAATGAAACTAGATTCATGTGGTTCAGCCCTTTTCCTCTGCTATCTTCAGCATCATTGCAACACTGCAGTGACTGATAAGAAAACAGAGGATCAAAGTGTCAAGAAAACAGGGGTTGTTTTCTTTGCATAAAATATGAAAAGCAACATCTCCCAGCTTTCTCCTGACTTAGCCCAACCCAGTGAGTGGCCAATGCTCAGGTGGTGCTGGCTGCACAACACCTGTATACAACATACTGCACCCGTTAGTATCTTTCAAAGCCTGGGACACCTCATTTTCCCTGGATGCTCTGCTTTTCTGCCTTGAACAACAGCTTATGTACCATTTCTTTCACTCCAGGAAAAGAAAAAAAGAACAACGCAAAAAACCCCCAAAACTAAAAACAAAGCACTTGTCAATAACGGTCAATGCACCAGTTACGTCCTTGTAAGACGAAGACCAATGGAAGATGAATCTAAGAACTGAAATTCATAATTGTACTAGAGAGCAATCATTATGAATACAATAGAAATATTACTTTTAGGCACTTAATCTTTCCCTCATCTCTCCCACTGCAAGGTCCCTCTCTGCTCCACTATCTGTCAGACAATTTATAAGATTACAGTAAACTTGGAGCAATTTTTCCCAGTTTCTCCTTTCTTTTTTTTTATAGTCTTAAAATTACTTAGCCAAGAACTTGTCATTTTTCCCAGCTGTGTTGAATGGTCTAGCAAAGATCTTACTTTGTCTCACTTGTATCCAGTGAATTGATCTCCAACACCAGCAGTACCAGGCACTGGAGTTTACACAGGGACAGTGGGTTATGTTACAGTTTGAATGACCAAACCACTGACCAAAGGAGAATAAGCCTTCCCCCCATCTTCTGAAGTCTTCAGAACTATATGGAAACTTCCAGTTCAATCACACACACAGTTTTGGGGCCAGGGAGTAAGGTCTAGCTGGGATTCTGCACATAGGGGCATCCCACAACCCTGCAGCAACAAAGACTATAACATTAAGTACTGTCAGCATCAGCACCACTTAATTATACAGATGATCTTCAAATCCACGTATCTAGAGGCCAAAAGTCTTGGTTTTTCCAGGAAGCATAAATCCTTTCTGCACAGAGAATGGGTTTTCCCATGCAAAAGCAGAGGCCAATCCCACATTTTCATCAGCATTCTCTCACTTTCTGTTTATCTTGGGAGGGCCAATTTGCCCTGATCACACGCACACATATACATCCACAAATACCCCCAGGCACAAGGTGCTGATCCACTCACATGCACAGAAATCAAAAATCTCAGAAGCCTAAAGGTGCATTTTAGGGTGCTTCTCCCAGAAAGGAAGCTGGAAATTTTTTTAATGTTACATTTTTAAGTATTTGAGTACCACATAAGTACTACAATAGTGCGTAAATACATATATCGAGGAAAAACACTCAATAAGGCACTGGGTATCATCTTTAGATCTCGGGAATTTAGCTCTTAACTTAAGGAGATCATCTTTAAGGCCATTTGGCCAAAATGCTTTCTCTTGGTCATCTATGTGCTGCAGGATATCCCTTCCGACATCCAGCTTCGGTCTCTGATTTAACAGCCTGTGTTACATTTCTTATATAGTCTGTGAAACCTTTTTATGGCATTTTTATGGATTAAACTCCTGCTTTAGGAATGAGTTAGATGAGCTAGAAGGCAAGGGCATTCAAGGCTCTGCTTCCCACTGTTACCTTTGCCTAAAACACTCAGGTGGCTACAAAAGGAAAACCAGCAGGATTCAATTCTATTGTTTATCACCTGAAGAAAGTAATTCCTTTGTACATCCTGCTAATAATGTTTTCAATCCCTAATGTGAATCCAAAGAGGGAAAAGTAGAGTGAACAACTGTAGCAACTGTGGGAGAAAAAAATTCTCAGACTGCAACGTTTCTTTTCTTTTTAACTGGGATTGTGACTGTGATTGGGATTGGGACTGACCTGTTAAGGAGAAATGTATCTACTGACAAGGTACTTGCCTTTTCCAGAGAAATGACATCGCAGCCTTTGAATTCTTTGAAATTTTCCTCATCACAAATATTAACAAATGGGTACATATTTTATGAAGAAATACTGATTTCTTAACAAAAGCTGTAAAGCAGCCAAAACCCCTTGGAAGAAAAACAGCAACTGCACTTTAAGCTAAAAGAAACAACTAAATATATCAGGAAGTGCAGGATTTGTAGTAAGATCAATTCCCCTGTTCCCTATATATTTTTACCCATTTCTGATAATATTTCTTATTGAAGAACATTGACTTAACAAGGTGGTAAATGCAGATGCCAATTCATAATCATATTCACATTTGTATCCCATATTTTCACCAGTGTCCATCTAAAGCATTACACAACTTTTATTAAATACCCATCCGTTCTGGATGCTTGAGAAGCGAATAAGTTTAAGAAAACATTCTCAGAAGTGAAATCCTTTTCGTTCTGGGAGGCAGCTGCAAATTTGGTTGCCCCCTTTCTCGTACTGCATGTGGGTGTGGGTGTGTTTCTGAGCTTCACGTTTTCTGTCTTTGAGGTTTGGGTTTTTTTTATTTGCAGTTATTGTGGCAAAGAAGCACTGAAGAAATGACTTTGACACTTCTTCTGAAAGACCTGAGATCTGTGGTCATTCTCATCTCTAAGACAGGACCTTTGCAAATTCAGTATTATCCTTTTCTCTGTTGGGTGCACATTTTCACATGTATTGAGGGACAGGGGGCACTAGGCAGGTTGCTACAATTTTCCCTCATTTTGGTTCGCAACACCAGTACGGGCCTGAAAGGACACAATGGGGTGGAAGAACCCCTGCATGTAGCAGTGATCAGATCAGTTACACTTCTGAGGAAGGGATGGATCAGCTCTCGTGGGCCAGGTTTTGGTTTATAATTAAAATACTTTAACACATCAGTAACTGAAATGCCAAAGGGCCAACAGTGACATTAAATCTGGCAGTGACTTCAGCAAGTCTACACTTCCTCAAAGCACAAACCAGATCTGGTTTTAGCTTTGCTTTCTGACAAAAAGAAAGACTGAAATGTAAGATCTGAACACTGACCCTAGGTGTTCAACACCTTCTGGGGGAACTGGAAGAGGGGGTGACTTCAGGGTCCTACTACTTCCAGCGTAAAGCTGGGATCTGAGCATGGAGATCTGAGAGGACTTACGTTTATGGTGTGCATTCATTTATCCATCTTCACCAGGGTTTCTGCCCTCAGTCCCTCTGGGATGGGCATAAGCCCCCACTGACTTCACCTGGACAGCCTCGGGGAGGTGCCATCTCCTGCGAACCACGGTCTGTTCAAGTGCCAGTAGTTTGTGTTTTCCTGTCTCTAGGTTGCCATGCCACAGATGACCTAAATTATCTCTATATTTTTTCTTTTCTCCAGATGGTGAGACCCGATACAGGCAGGTGTCTCTGAGCAGCCCATTGCCCCGGCATGGGCAACATGCCACAGGCAGAAGATCCTGTTTCCATCCTTCGTCACAGGCACTGCCAACACATTGTGGGCATGGGGTCTGTCCCTCCGTGCCACACACACGTGGATCTGTAAATCCATGGCAACCTGGTAATGCTGCAGTTCAGCAGCATGCTGTCTGTTGGCATTTTCCATCATGGAGGAGCTGGTGAGCTGCTCCAGGACAGATGCCCACAATAAACAAAATGCCAGCCTTAACATGACCATCCCCCAAAAACCTTTTATAAACAAATGCAGTGCACAGAAAAAAAAAATATGACCCTGTGCCCTGTTCAATGGAGCAGCCAAAATGTGTTCCTAGTTGTAAACTTATAAAAATAGCAATTGGGGGGATCCTCTTGGTCAGGCAGAGACAGGGAGGTTTGAAACAGCACGTACCAAACCTTCTATTGCTGGCAAGGAAAGGGGTTACACAAGTTCTCCATAAACATCTTTATCTGCAGTCATTAGCCAGCAGTCCTAAACATTGGATGAGTTCTCCCCTGATGTTTCACAATGGCTTTTTTTCTGGTTTCTAGGAACTGTTTTTCAGGACTGCCATTCAGCATGAGAAAAATGTGTGGCCATGATACACAGTTCTTTTTTTCTTGGGCATTGCCCCACTACACAAATACAAAATATCACATCACCTTATACCCTACTTTTCTCTAACACTTTCCATCCAATACCTATAAGCACACTACAAACATGAGAGATCTTACTGTGATTTCTAAGATCGCTGCCTAGAGGGAAATACAGTTTCTAGGCTGAACATAAGGAAAAGATGATTGAAGGGGTAGTGTGGGGAGAGGCAAAAGCATCTTCCTTAATGCCCAATATAATGCCTTATAAAACTCCAATCCCGTCTTTATCTAGGACTTTGAGTTAGCCTATTCCAGGCAAATAAAAAAGACCGAGAACCAAAACAGGGCAGAGGGAAAAGTACAAAAAAAGATGGAACAAAAATGCCATTTTAAACCACTGGCCCCAACCCAGCACGGAACCTTTTTCTATGTCAAGGAGCAAGTCAAGCAAATTCCTGGTTGCCTGATACTTTCTACAGCTCCACAAAAGCTGTGAATTTTGCAGCTCTTTAAAACAGAGGGGGAAATCGCTTCCAGCACTGCTCCAAATCCCCATGTGGTGCAGGAATTGCTGCTCCACACACGGTGATGGATCAGCGAAGGGACAGAAGCACAGGCTGGATTTTCAGTCCCGACTTTGAGATCCAGCTGCCAAGCAGTGTTGCAAAGACAGACTTCTGGAGGTTTCTCATACTTTTTTTTGGCTTATCCTCCTGGTGTATTCATCTTAACAGAAATCAGCTGTTCTCCTTCTCACTTATACAGTATTTGCAGGAGAGACCTTAGCATCTGGCCCGGCTATTATTAAAAGATGAGAACATCTTGCTCTTTAAGGAAAACACCACTACTGGTAATAAATAGACAAAGATCCTTTGCATCCAGGTTTCCTGAGATCTGTCTGGATTATTTGGGGGTTTTATCCCTTTTTTTTGCAGCCTTTCTTTGCTGTTTCCTCGCGTTTGCTAACCAGCCTCGCACAGCCCGGAGCAGGAATAAAAATTGTGCTTTCCTGGTAGAAGTTGTCTCACAGCATTTGGAAGTAACAGCATCATTTTCAGCTACCAAGGACTTCTTTTTCCAACTGCGGAAATCAAAAAGTAAACAAGCTGGGGGGGGGGGTGTGGAGGGGGCTGGGGGAATGGGAGGGGGGAGCCTTTGTGTTTAGGCTTTGACTTTACTTTTAATAGTGCTCTAAAGTCACAGACTGGAGGAATAGACACAGCTTTCCAGTACCTAAAGGTGCTATGAGAGGGCTGGAGAGGGACTTTTGCAAGGGCTTGGAGGGACACAACAAGGGGGAATGGCTTTAAATTGAAAGAAGGTAGAGATATTGGGAAGAAATTCTTCACTGTGAGGGTGGTGAGGCCCTGACACAGGTTGTCCAGAGAAGCTGTGGCTACCCCATCCCTGGAAGTGTTCAAAGCCAGGCTGGACAGGGGCTTGGAGCAACATGTTCTAGTGGAAGGTGTCCCTACCCATGGCAGGGGTTTGGAATGAGATGGTCTTTAAGGCCTCTTCCTACCCAAACCATTCTGTGATTCTCTGAATATGAATGAAGGGGAAGGGAGAGGTCTCTAAGCACTGGAGTCCTATAGATGTGCAACAAGGTTGTAAACCCTTACTGCACCTTTTGTGCCCAAAGCCAGAGGCAGGGACAAACCCAATCCCTAACCCAGAGGCTGGTGAAAAAGTTACCGTCTGCACTTTGAAAGGCTGGGAGGTGGACATTAGGGGAAGGTTGGGGATGCTGAAATCCTGGCTCCATCTCCACACTTAGAAGATACCAAGACTTGCTGGGCACAGCCTTGCTGAGAGGATCTGGTGACAGTGGTACTGCGTCGAGCCTCCCTTGAACTGGGAGACCAACTGAGACTCCTTGCAACCAGCACTTCAGTGACCCTTCATTGATAACACCCACACTTACGGGTAGGAAAACGCTGGCGTCCAAAACCGCGGGGCTATTAATAGAGAGACTTCAGCTGATCTCCACTGGCGTAATCACCAGCTGAATTTGGCCTCGTGGTAAACATTAATCACTGGCAAGTTGCTGCAGCGTATCAGCTTTAACATGGGTTGTTTGCTTTTCTCTAAGTGTTGGGACATCCCACAAAGCTCCAGCTGCTCATCCAGAGGAGCTGCTGGGAGGGAGCGGCCAAGGGCTGCCTCCACGGATTGCAGCGATCTCTGCTTTTCTTCCTGCCCCACCACAAATCCAGAGCAAATCTGTTGAGGCAGCACAACTTGGCCTTAACTCCACATTGTTATTTGACCAGATCAGCAGCCCTGGAAACTGGGTCAATTTTTCTAAACATGTGGTTTAGAAATGTGCTGTTTCAAAGGACACTATCCAATGGTGTGAGACCAAACATTGGATTTGTAGTAAAAAAAAGCTAAACAAGAACAACAACAAAAGTCCAAAGCTCTTTGTAAACACTGAGTCCATGGGACACTCTGACAAAGTAAGGAAATAATAAGTTCCCTGATCTACATTTAGTGAAACTGAGGCATGAAAAGAGGAGTCCTAGGTCCTTTGGAGAATCACAGATGATGCTGAAATTTCCCAGCTACAGAAGTAAAACTAATTTGTCTCATCCTTACAAGTTCTTAAAATATACCTATAGGGATTTTTTTATTCTCTGACATAACTGCAGTAGGGAAACTCAAGTCTGCTTGTTATTTAAGTAAAACAGTCAACACAAGAAATGCAGGTTGCATTTACCCTAAGTAAAATATGCAATAAATGTGCATGAGAGTAGCAGGGCAGGCCTGAGAACTTCGATTTTAAATTATGTTGTAAGTCCCAAGTTACTGCATCAGATCACCAGAAGCTTTTGGAAGTTTGGGCCTTGCCCTCTTTGTATCTCACAGCCTTATTCATTAGCAGGGCCAACAGTTTCCTATTCCCAGTGGGGCAAATGCAGAGGTCCCCCCCTCCAAAGGCATACAAGTATTACAAAGAGTGCTCTTGGGAACAGCTCCATTCATCCCAGACTGACATTGCACCAGAAGATCTACAGGGGAAGGATAATCACAGAATGCCCAAGCTAAATATTTAATTTTTTTTTGCTTTAAGCTTGTGCTAAAACTTTTCTTGAAGATGTTGAGTAGAAATGCTCTAAGTATTCTAACTTCCACAGTCATCATCATTACCCGTCCAAGGATTATGGGTTTCTAGTGGATTTGCTTGTAATTTTTAACCCATCTAACAAATGTTTCTGAGGAATAACAATCTTAGGCTGTCCTCTGCAAGCATTCAGCTAAGTGGTGAGCACCTGAGCTGGACACCCTCACTGCACCCCTACACAAATACATGATCCAGTGCGACCTCCTCCACGCTGCAGAGCTGCTGTGACTTAGGCAGAATATTGTCCATCCATGAGAAGTCACCCAAGGGAGGGATTTCACCCCAAAATATCAATTCATTTCCTCCTGAGCAGGCAGAAGGTAACTAGACAGTTCATATCAATCCTTGGATATATAACTGAAGTTATTTCCTCCTTTTCACCAGTAAACAGCTTGATGAAATTTTTAACTGGTGCCAGCACAAGCCTTGGTCAGATCTTGCTCCTTCTCACCCCCACCTCTCCCCAGGAGCTTGATTTAGGCACCAAAAAAAAGCAAATTTAGGCCTTTGGCTGCTCTGAGCCCCTCTGGTATTGCTCACAGCCACAGGAAATTAGAAAGTTAAAGCCAAGGCCAGCAGAGAGAGGATGCGCAGGACTGTGTGGGACCAGCAAGGCCTGACTCCAGTGATCCAAAGCTGATCTTCAACACTCACAACCCAAAACCAAGAAGATATTTACTGACACCAAAAAAGATGGGAAAGATAACAGCCACCACCCCTGGCAGGAAATATCTCTAAATCTTCTCTCCTAAAGCACTTTGAGTTTTATCTCCCCCCACTGCTCCACATGTCTCTGTAAGGGGCTGTCCTCTATGTTGGCCAGTGGTGGTCATTTTGCCTTGAGCACTTGGTTTCTGGCTAAGGCAAGAGAGTCATCTTCACAAGCTGCAGAAGGGTAAATGAAGCAAAAAGTCAAACCCAACATCCCCGGCGTGATATTTAACAGGAACTGCTGTACTGGATCAGAGGGATGGTTTGGCTCTTCCAGCCCTTTTTCTGACTATGACTGCTGTAGACATCCCAGAGAAATGTGCCAGAAACCAGCAAAAATTAACCTTTAAGGTCCCTTTCAATCATTCTACGATTCTATAAAAAGACAGAGGGATCCCTGTAACTCCTCAATAACCTTTCTATGTATGAATTTAATCCTGTCCAACATCTTTATTCAAATTGCATTCAGCTGAATATTTGCTCTCCATACAGTCACGCAAGCACTTTTTGTCTCATACAGCAACCTGCAGCAGGCAGCTCCCAGCCTGTCTTACAGGGCCATGGGATAATTTGGCAGGAACCACAGGAGGTCTCCAGCCCAACCTCCTGCTCAAGTATCCTCAGCTCTTGGGATCAGACCAGGTTGCTCCATGCTTTATGCGGTTGGGTACTGTAAACCTCCAAGGACAGAAGTGTCACAACCTCTCGAGGCCCCTGTTCCACCACTCCATGAAATAAAATGAAGAAAAATTGTTCATTTTCATAGATGAGAATATGGATTAAGTGATTGTGAAAGGAAAAATTAGCTAAGTTAATCTACGTGCCAGAGGAAAGCAGAAAGTCTTAGCCCTAATGTTTGTAGCACAAGCCCCCACCCAAAATGATTTATAGAGTAACTACATCACAGAGTGTTGATTGGTTTGCTTGGTTCCTCAGTCTTGGATCAAGTTTGCCTAAAATCAGGACTCAGATTATGAATTGGAATGAAAGTGCTCTTGAAGACCCCCAAATATTATCTCAAGCTTAAAACACCACCTAACAAATGTGTAGGTCCATGGTAAAGCCAATAGAGCTCCCAAAATCAGTATCACTGACATTTAAACTTCAGAGTCAAAGGTCTGTTGAAATGATCAGAGCCTCACACCTTTCTTTGCTACCATTTCTCTTTTGCAGACTCAAGAAACAGCTAAGAAGGATAAGAAGTTACTATGAAACCAGGCACAAGCTTGCAAACAATTCCTGTCCCCTCCTCCTTCAGGCAGCCTCAGGTGAACTCAACCTCACCTTCATTAGCTGCATCTCCTCCTACTCCTGACACTAAGCTGGAGGAAAAATAGCCTCCTCCCTCAGTCCCCTCCCAATCCATATATTTTTTGCTACTTGAAAACTATTCTTGCCTCAGGCCATGCAAATCACAAGATTATCTGTAACTGCATTCCTCAGGTCTGACCAGGAAGAGGTGGGGATGGCTCAACCCCCATCCTGGAAAAGTGTCATAAATCCCAATCCCTCCCTTCCAGTTTAGAAATCCGGGTTTTCCCTGTACTTCAAACTCTGCCCACAGCCATCTTAGCACCAGAATGTCTCGGATAATGTCAGTTGTCAGGTTACAGAGTTAATGATGTAGCAAGACAAACAGAGCAGTTTGCACTTCTCTAAGAAACACAGGGTTTGATAGTTTGCAGGCTCAGGAAAAGAAGCAACATTTGAGATCAGATTTAGAAGGTGTCCTTTACCGCACAAAGGCCTGGAAACCTGCTTGTTATATTTAATTGATGGGGCCAGGATGGACTGGGTAGTACCGTGTCCTACCGTGTGCTTGCTTTACCCTGCCCGGTGCCAAGAGGAGACAAGGAAGAAAAAGAAGCATGGAAGAGCATTTAAAAAAAAAAAAAAAAAGCCATTTTATTGAAAATGAAATTAAAACTTCAAATTAATATTACAATCATGAGAAAATGCCAAACAATTCAATTTACAGTTGCAACATACAATACAAATAGTCCCTTTGAAGTTGAAGTAAACTGATCCACAATCATCGTCTGTGGCATAAAGCAGAGTGTGTTTGTACAATATGTGCATGAAAAGCAAATCTCGGGTGACAGCATTTGAAAAAATAAAAAATTAAAGCTTGTATTTACACAAAATGCTACAAATATTTTGTTCCAGCAGAAGTTCAAGATTGGTAAAGCATATTAACAACAACAAAAAATTGGAATGTCACTCATATTACCTAAAGTTACTGTAAAAGTATGGTTTTGGCTGATATACTTAAAAGTATTGCATTAAAAAAAAAAAAGCGAAGTTATCTGTAAACATGGAAGTAAACAAACATCTAAAAAAGTTCTCAGAAAATGTTAAACTGAAATGCATTCTATTTAAAAACAATAAGAAATTCAGGGGGGACAGAGAATGGGGCTTCTTTGAGCTCATGGCTGATCCAGGTTTAATTATTGCTTTTGCTCATGGCGTGCTGGCGCTGCAGCCCAGCGAGGGGCTGAGCCTCGCTTTGCTCAGGGTGAAAGTGCAAAATTCTCCCCACTCCAGATGGGAACCTGTAGAAACTGGTCAATCTTTGCTCAGGGGACTGCTGGCAAAAAAGTTCAATGCTAAGAAAGACACAGCAGCTGGTCTTTTAAAGTAAACGATAAACGTCACACAAGTGGTGCTGTGGGGTAAATAATTTGCTTTACTTATCCGTCCCGACCCGCTGCCCCCGATCTGGTTACCCTTAGGAGGGGAGAGAGGAGGCTTTAATCCTCCGTTTGGCAAAAGGGACATCGTGCCTTTTGTGCTGGAAGTAAATCTTTGGTAGGATAAGAGAGCTGAAAGGTAGAAAAAGGCCATCTTTTATCTTTAATCTACGACTGGTGCCAAAGATTGCCGCTGCCCGGAGGGAAAGGCTGTCTGTCGTACCTTTGGGAAAACTCCTGCAATGCCAAATACCTCGCAAAAGCTCCGATAAACTGATGGGATTCACTACATAGCACCGCCTGGTTGGGATTTTTTGTCTGAAAACCTGATTCAAGAGCATTTCCAAGTGAACTCAAAAGCATTTTCTGAAAGCTTTGGTGAGCATCTCTGCCTCAGCTTCTACAGCTCCCTCCATGACCAGCCTGACGTACCGGGAGAGATTTTCCAAAGGCACTGGGAGGGTGCAGGAGCTACTGAAAGTCAAGAGGTTGGTGCTCCTCTGTCCGCAGGTACTTAGAAAATCCTTTCCTTCCTATCTCATGCAGGCAGAGTCAGGTCAGCCGAGGGCACGGATCAATCGGATCAGGCACGCGTGCCTCGACCGGGCGGAGAAAACGTTTTCAACGTCTGTCCCCAATGGTCCAGTCGAAAAACCGCGGGGACACAAACAGAGTCCTGTCGGTATTGGGCAAAACAAAAATCTGGTCTGTGCTGGATTTATCCAGAAACAAAAACCAAGTGCTCGAATTTTACAACAAAGTCTAAAAAAAAAAAAAAAAAAAAAAAGGAAAAAAAGAAGAAAATCTGGGTTGCTGCCTGCAGCCACTCTTAACATCATTTCAACACAAAAGCACCCTAAAAATTACTTAATATGCATACAGTAAACCTTAAAAAGCCCTTCTCAGCAATAACAAATAATGTACAAATATAGTACCTTTTATTAAATAGGAAACAGCTTGCACTGGCAGTACATCTCTTTTTCTCTTGCTTACTAAACAAAAAACAAAACTGAAATGTGTAACCAGACACTGGCTTTTTAAGTGCTGCTGAGACTAACAAACGTTACTTTACAGTTACAAATAAATGGACAGTGGTATGCTTCAAGCTACCACAAACCAACAATAAATAGAATCAATTACAGCTTCCATCTTTGAAGGAAAACTAAGTATTAGAAGAAAAACAAAGTGTCTTACTTATACTTTAAGCATACTTGGTATACAACCTTTAGAAGGCAAAGACTTTATTAATTTATTATTTTTAAGAGCACATCGTCACGCAGATTGGAGGGATGCGCCACACTAATGACAACTCGTTCAACAGCTTCGCTGTTAACGAGCACTGGGGGTGGTGTCTGGCTCTGTAATGGCTGTGCCCACTGTTGGTTTATTGCAATACTTTGGAGGGAGCCAAAGAACACCCAAGGAGCAGCCTGGGAGCCTCCAGCCCCTAAAGGGGCTGCAGAGAGCAGTGACTAAGGGACAAGAAGAAGGATGCACCAGCCAAGCCTGCCAGCACGGACCAAACATCCTGCTAAACATCACTGCTGAACATCACCTGCTTGGGGAGAGCGTGGGGAGGGCGGTTCAGCTCCCACCACATCCAGCTGATGCTATGTCACCCCCCTGTCTGATATAGCTGCCATGGGCTGGGCAAAATTTGGGCCCCTCTGCCGGATAGTTTGGCAGCAGACAGGTTGGCCAAGGCGTTCGGGTGCAATCTGCCCTCCCTGTATGACGTCTGGGAGTACCGGGCCGGCTTCCAAGGTGAGTTTAGATTCAGCTTCTGCAGAGGTGAGTATTGCTGCCCTTGGGCTTGTCCCTCTAACACGGCAACAGCCTCATCAGCTTCAGAGCCACCACAGCATCCCTATGGCTCCAGCATTTAATGCTAACGGGCGGTGACTCGCTACCAGGCAGCTTCTGTCTCAAGTTTGGAACGTTTTTATTCCAGCGAGTGGGCTGAAATTGCAAGGGGAGGGGGAAATGTTTCACCATTTCTCCCTTTGTCCCATTTCTGAGATATTTAACAATTAATTATTTGCAAAAATACGGGCTTCGAAACAGTTTTGATTTTTCTTTGGGAAAAAAAAACCAACAACAACCCTGCTGAAATCCAAATTGTGCTGTCAAAGCAGACTATTTTAAATATGAATCTTTTCAAATTTTGAAGTTCTGAGAAAAATCCTGGGAGAAGAAGAAATTAGGGGAAGGATGGAAAATGTTTCATCCTTCCTACCATTTTTCCAGTGTCTCCACAACTACTGATTAAAAGGCAAGACTGTGTTGAAGGCAACCAGACAGCTAATAAAAATATTTTAAACACAATATTTCCTTCATAAGTTATATAAAAAAATCCTACATCCAAAATCATTTGATGTGGATGCATTTGGGTTGGGTTTGTCATTTTTAAGTCACATTGTAAACTGGTTCACACTGGAACTGCTTTTCAGAGTTGGGTAAAGGTTTGAGGTTTACTCCACTGCAGAAATGCAGTAAGTAAAAAACCAAAAAACCCCACTTTTAGAGACCGAAGTCAATATATCATTACATTAAGAAACGTTTAAAAGGTCCAAATGTCGTTAAATAATTATAAATATTCTTTTAAAGTTATATGATGATTCATGTCAGCAAACAACCTCCAATTTTACATATTTATAATTTAAAAAAAAAAAAAAGAGAACATAGCTGAACACAAATACTATGTATACCATTTTGGCTCTAGTAATATATATTGCCATTCTCATACTTTGCATAAGTAATAACATTTTGTTTTTTTGTTTTTCAAGGTTTTGGTTGTTATTTTTTGGTTTTTGGCTAATCGAAGGCAAAATGAGGGGATACAAAAGCAAAAAGGAAACCCTGGGGTTGGCTCGCCTAACTTGAAAACTCATTCTCTTTAAGTACCCGAAAACAAACCAAAAAAGCAGTGAACACAGAGAAGTTCCAACCGTTATCCGCAGCAAGGCTCGGACAAGAGTTTTTTGGGACAGCTGTTTTCGTCTGAATGGATCATGGCAAAATGGAAGCAACTCGCTCTTTGCTTTCCGTTTTATGTGCACCAATGCAAGCCAGGTGAATTGCACTACGGGTGTGGAGAGGGTCCCATACGTTGTATGATTGCAACTGTATCTGGAGTTCATGGTTAGTTTTGGGGTTTTTTATTAAAATAAAAGGGAATGCAGCCTTTGCCTTGCATCACCATGTTTCTCCTGATAGCCGGGGAGTCCGTTCTCTCCTCGTTGGCAAAAGTAACTCACTAGTTATTACAAAACTCTTGGGGAAAAAAAAAAGGAAGGAAAAAAAAAAAAGCAAAAAAAAAAAAGCAGGGGGTGATTTTGTGTGTGGAGAAAGTACATTTTAAATATAAAACAAGGTAAAATGGCTCCAAGAGGGAAAAAAAGAAAATATGTGCTTTGATTCGCATAATCTGAAACATGGGTTGTGGTGTGTTGGTAACACTTGTGTTATTTATGGCCATTATCATCCCGTCTACACAGCTGCACGTACTGGTAAAATCTTTTTTTTTTTTTTTTTTAAAGAAAAAAAAAAAGAAACAAAACCAAAACCAGGCACTTCGTAGTTAGTCGACCATTTGGTGTTTGTTTGGGTTTTTTTGGCTTGCTGAGGTCGGGCCGGCTACGGAAGAAATCTCAGTATGGCCTCCAAACGGACTCATCCATCCTGCCACTAGAATTCAAGACGGTTGGGGAGCTGCTGTGGCTGCCATCCGCCTCCACCCCGTCACTCTGGGTGGGCAAGTTAGGGTTTAGCAGCGTGCTGCCGTTGGACGTGGTGGTGCACGGCGGGAGCATCCTGGAAGGGGAGCGGTCCCCTCCCGGCACCATGGGGAACTGGTATGATCCTGATGAAGTGCCATAGTAGAGATATGGAGTGCTGCTGGTCTGGAAAGGTCCACTTTGGTTTTGGGAAGAGCCGGGGTAGGGTGGTGGTAGGTAGGTGTGGTAGTGAGTGGTTGCGGACATACCCAGTGACATGCCTGAGGTGACTGGCGGTGTATAGGTAAAGGTGGCTGGATAGTGCATTCGTGGGTTGGAGAAGCGGCTCTCAGTGAGGGATGAAATGCTTGTGAACTGCCTGGGATCTGAAAATGGGCCCAGCTCTGAAGCACCTAAAAAATTATAACAAAAGACGGGGGAAAACAATTCTGTAAATACCATTTTTTGTATCAAGTGATGATAGAATTTTATTTTTCTAAGATAACCCACTTCTTTTGGCCCCCAAGAGAACAGCAGATCACATCAAGCAATACATTGCAAGGAACAGAGTCATACATCTGTCTTCTACAAGTGCTGGGCCAAACTCATCCCTGGTCTAACTCCACTGATGCCAATGGAGGGAGCAGCATTGCCAACCTGAAGTGTTCAAAGGTCACGAGTCAGGCTGGGGAATAAAAAAAATCTCTGAAATCAAGAGATTGAAAAAGAGCCAAAAAAAAGAAAGGGGAAAAAATATTCTCTGAAATCAAGAGATTGAAAAAGCGCCAAAAACAGGAAGGTGGATTTGGAGTTGATTTGCCTTCTGGTTTCAGAGCTTTGAGGGGTACATTTCTCTGGTTTTTTGCTAGAGCCTCTCAAGAAACTCAAGTCTGGTTGCACACAAAAGCTGAGATTCAGCACAGGCTGTCAGGAGCTGGGATTTCCAGAAAAGCAGAAATTACCACACAACTTGTAATAAAGCTACAAGAGCTGGCAACACTGAATTAACTGCACCACTGACACCAGGGGAGTTAAAGTGGGGGTGACTAAGACCCACTTCTTGCCTTAAATAATTTATTTAGGTGAGAATGTGTTCAGCTGCTTCCTTTGGCTGAAAAATGCTGTTTGCTGCATCTGAAGGACAGGAAAGGCTACTGCCTTGATAGCAAAGATGGAGATTTTACTTTTCAGAGCAGTTGATGGAAAATTACAAGCCCAACACTCTTTTTGCCATTGAAAAAAAAAGTTGTTTTCATATGTAGTCACTGCAGTCTGGTTGAAAAAAAAAAAAAAAAAAAGACAAGACCACACAGTTTATGGCTACTGTGCATGTCTGGATGGTAACGCTGTGAATTGGAGTCTAACGCAAAACAGGGATGGGTAAACTCATTTTGCCTAATTTCTAATCCCACATCAAACACCCAAAGTTTTGGAGCAGAACTGGAAAGCAAATGTTAGTAGCTGGGTGATGTGCTTAGGAGACCATGGGATGGACAGGAGCAGAAGAAAAAGATGGTGAAAGCTCGTACTGGGAGCCAGAAAAGTGGAAAACAGAGAGGGTGTGGGAAAAGGAACAAGGGGAAAGAGGGAAAGCCTAACGCAGAAGTACAGAGCGGGAAGAGACAAATGCACTGGCCAGTATGCAGGAGACACATATTCACATATTTATAAAGAGATGGAAAGAGCAGGGTATGACTAAAGGGGAGAGATTATGAAATCAAATGGATCCTCCCTGCACTTCCCACCTAACACTTCTACAGCTTTACAGTCCTACAGATTCAAGGGTTCACTCACCTCTTTTTCAATCTATTGAACCTGATTTAACTAAAAGGAAAATATGGCATCTTCTAGATGCCCAATTGATGTGCTAAACACTGAAAAATTCTGTGTGTCTTCAGTTTAAGATGAAGCACTTATTTTCCTTGTGGACAGGCTTCAGATCTGACTTGATGACACTGCTGTGTAGAAAGTCTCTCCAGCCCTTCTACCCTCGGTCACCTGTAGCGTCCACAATGGTTGTTGCTGCCACAAGCCACAGACTCAACAGTCCCTGCCGCCTTGTGTGGCACATTTTGGGATTTAGATGACTATATTCTCTCCTGTACTCCCAGCTCATTGAACCCTTGCCTACAACAACATCTAAAAGCAGCAGCAGGGCAAAGCTCAGGCACAGTTTGGGTTCAGGCTGGAGAACCCAGGCCACAGCCAGCTAAGCATCCAAATCACCCCGAAAGCTGGGGATTGTAATCTGCCATCTCAAAAGGTATTGAGTACAGAGCTTTAAACGGGCAGTGAAAGCCCATTCTAAATTCTGATGACAATGTGATTACTATTACCTTTATCAGAGACTGAATCAGTGACCTACGGGTGAATGGGTCTGTCTCCATCATCAACTCCTCCAACCACAGCTCCGTGGAATGTAATATAACTTGTACCTTTACAGCAAACACTTTACTACTTGATGCAACTGCTTTCGTTCCCAACTGCAAACAATAGCCCGAGGCAATACCACCCAGATTCAAAGCTGTAATTTTGGAACACTATCCTTTATATTGTGAACAGGTCTGATATGTATCTGGATATATAAGGTTAGAACATAATTTCTCCAGCTGCTCAAAATACTGAGTTTCAATCTGCTACTGCTCCTTTTTTTATTATTATTATTTTTGTTATTGCAACTCTCCCAACATGAACAGAACTGCTCTTAGTTTACCCTGATAGAAGCTAAACAGGATTTTTACAATCAAAGGTAGAACTGGTGTGAGTGTAGGGGTGTAGAAGAACATCAGTATTTTCGATTTCTTTGCAACCAATACCTTTTTGTTTTCTTCTTAGTAACAAACTCTCCAAGCAGTTTTACACATTAAAAGGCAATCTCCCTCTCAGAGCTAGATCCAAACATTATCTGTATGGGTGTTGCCAAGATCATGTCTGTGTCGAATGACTGGGAACGTGCACACCACACGTAGGCATTTTGAATGTGGGGCTACAGACCTCCTTACATACCCTAGTAAATCCACACTTGTTTGTTTTTACTGTTGCTTGTAAAGCACAGTCCTGTTTACCCAAAGGCCAAATAACCATAACCCTGTCTTATCTCACTCATGGCCATGTCTGCACGGCTCCTGCACACTCACTTCTCCAGCTCCTCTCTTGCCCAAATGCCTTTTGCTGTCTCCATAACTCCCCGCACAAGGCCGCGACTTGTTCCCAGCCTTATGTATCTCCACTGGGCAAAGATATTTTTGGAGATCAGGAGAAGTTCTCTGAGATGCCTGTTCAAAAGCCTCGTTTCTAAGTGAAACTTAGGAAAAAGTCAGCTCTAAATCTCAGCCTCTTGCCATCCTCACTGCTATGCAATCCTGCTGATGCATTTTCACCCTCCGCCTCCTTTCTCTGTGCTTCCTCCTTATGTTAAAGTTGATTTTGGTTCTAACTTGGAAACCCCAGATGACTACTAATTTATACAGGCTTAGCTCGATACTGGACTGGAATGATAAATAGTTCTACTGGGTATGGCACTCATCTTTTTATCTAGTTGTGCACAGACAGCGATGTTGATCAGCAATACAGTAACATGACAGTGCAAGTATATAACTCATAATATAATAATTATAATATTATAATAACTTATTTATTCCTCTCCCCAGCAGGATTAAAGATTTATGCTAATTTTTCTGCTGCCAGAGCAAGAAAACCATTTGCATCTGTGAATTCCCACTCTCGTGATAGCTTGCATTTAATGGATGAAGCACAGACTCTCCACCCTACATCATGGCCACAACATGATGTAACCACACTTGTGTAAAGGGAAAAGACTTTATTTTGTGCCTTCAGAAAGAGAGACATGGCACCAAGCACAGCAAGTGATCTTTTGCTATATAGTGTCTTCAGCTGCTTGTGCTTACCAATACACAAAAGAAAGAAAATCTAAAAAGGCATATTTTTGAAAAAAAACCCAACACTTTACATCTGAATGGGTCCAACTTAAACTATTTTTTAAGTCTTCCAAGCTGATTCCTCCCTAATGTAACCTGGCACTCCGGTTTTCTGAGAGCTATACGTTTAGAACAGAAAAGTGGTCATGTTAATATGCCAATATATATGCTAACATCCCAGATTCAAGAATACTGCTCCAGTGTGTTTCATATTTAGAATAAGAACAATTAAAATTCCATGTGGTTTCACTTATTTTGATTTTGATGCAGTCATTAAAATCCCTAGACATGGGCATTTGCCAGCAGCCAACTCAAATAATTTTGCCTTCGCACTTAGAACACAGTTTTACCTGTTGCAGCTTTGCAGTTCTGCCATTCACAGCTGCATGCGTGCCATGGTCATTTCTCTTTTGCAGTTTACAAATGCCAGCTAATGCCAATTAATGCTTAGGTCTCAGCTAATAAGCTGTGCTTGTGGTTTGCAGAAAATCAGGCAACAAATTTCTGTTAGGTTTACAGCACTTTGGACAATCGCTTCCAGTTATTACAGATCATAATGTACTGTGGACGGATTAACTCCTTGTGGTAGGGCAAGCAGACATCTAGTTTAAAGGGCTATAGGATAATTTCACAAGTTATAAATATTGCAATTTGCTTTATCATTTAATGCTATAAGGTGACTACAAAAAAAAGTCCCTGTTGGCTTATTGCATATGTTTCATAGGAAAAATTTCTAGCCCATCAATGCAGAACCATTGGATGCACGAAAACAGAGTGATGCTGTTTTCAAGAGTCACTGAACGGGAAATTCATCTCTGTGTAGTTAAATATATTTACCAGTAGCTAAATGATCCACTTGTGTTTTGGGGAGCTTCAGTGTTAAGACATTCACTGAACTTGATACTAGATTTTGTTGGATTATTTTGTTCAATAGTTCAGGTCAGGCTAGGACATTGTAGCAATGGACCCATTAAAATTGTTTTTTCCTTCCCTAACATCTACTTCTATGAATTATATGTGCAGCCTAGATTGCTTACAGCAGATAATATCTCCTCAGATGGAGCATGCCACACACTTCACATGATGAGACCATTTTCAGTCTCTTACAGCTTTGCCAAACTTTAAATGTTCTGGCTGAAATTGTCCATGCTGGGCGTCTGTCTCGGTCTAAATTGTGATTTATGCATTTATTTGTTTTTAAAATTTCAACTGAAACTCTTCTGCTGGGAAAAATATATTGTTTTACTAATCTTAAACTCTGAGGAGCCTTCCTTTGAAAAGCTGTACCAGTTCCATGCTTTGAAGTAGGGACTTGAACTTTGGAATAGGAGTGGCTTTTGTGTGAGAGATGTTGCCATGAAAATCCAGCCAAATATGAACAAATCATAAGCATTCTGACTAAAAATGGGCAGAAGAGTCTATGCCCCTACAAAGACACTTGTCTACAGACTGGAATGAAATACCGGAGTCTCAAATCCCAGCCTTTTTTCTGGAAACATTGCTGAAACACAGGGATATTGCCACCCATCCCCATGCCAGCCTCATGAAGGATTGGTCCATTGATGGCTCCACGCACAGGAAAGGCCTAGCCTGAGTGAAAGGAGTCTATGTGGGTCTTTGTATGGTATTGCAAAGGAAAATTTGGGAAGGTGGGGCTCTTTGGGGTTTGCTTTTTTTAGAAATCTGAGAAACTATAAACATGACTAGAGACAAACAAAAGGATGTTATTGAGGTTACCATCAGAGAGTGAGAAAGTTAGGAAACACCAGCATTTAAGTTACTTCTTCATATGCACAACACAGCATTCAACTACACAAGATGCTATTCCTTTTTCATGAACCCTCCCAAGCTGGCACCTTTGGAGATGTATCTGAGTTGAGGAAGAGAGAAGAATGTTGTCTATATATCCCCAAAATCCACTACTCCAAGAAATCAGAAGGGGTGAAGTGAACGAGGCAAGAGAGACCCAATTATTTCCTGAGTTAACTGGATTTTATATGTGTTTTTGCCACATGGCTCCTACATGACTCAGTTGAACTCTCTCCAAATCCCATTTTCACTTCCCTCATTTTCTGTGTGCAGCAAAGATGTTGGCTTCTGATTTGCACGTGCACTAAATGTTCCCAGCTGCAGCTGAAGCCAACGGGATCACAGGTCTGAACACAAGGCTACAGACAGAACAGAAATTGTGCTGGAGGTGACACAGAGAAGGTGCACTGAATGACACGAGAGCCTCAGTTCTCTTCCTAAAGCAGGTGCTTTCTTTCTTGGGAATATTGCACTACAGTCAGCTGTATACAAATGCTACGGCTGAAATATTAGAGCAAAGCCCATCAAGAAATTAAGGATTCCTTCTTCAGAGCAACATTTAATGCTCTGCAATAAGCAAGGCCTGAGGAAATGCAAAGAACAAGAAGAAAACAAAATACTGAAGAGCTGCTCATTAAGTTAGCACTGTCCATCTTGTGCACTGAATGAGACAGGAATCCCGTGGGAAAAGTATCATGTGATCCTGTAATTAAAATCTGTAATATAATGCATAAGCAAAATGAGGCCGATGGAGGGTTGCACAGGCAACGTAAGTACTGAGATTTCTCAATTTCTGAGCACTTTGTTTTGCAATCTTAAGGATTCTTTGCAGTGTGTTTGGATGGGAGACTTGTTATGTCCTAGCTGGATCTCTTTGGGTTTTTCCCAAGCATCCTTCTGTACCAGGGGGACAGTGTTATTTTACTCTTCATTTTGTTAAATTCTTGTTCCCTCCTTCTGCTAATAAATGTTTAATGAATCACATGCAGCATGATCTTTCTGCCTCCTTCCAGGCAGGCCTTTGGCTCTCCAAAACTGCCGTACCACCTTCCCTCTCCATGCCACTGTAGGATGCAGCCCGGGACTGCAATTCCCAGGGGTCCCAAACCACCTCCTCCTGTATCTACTCCTTGCTGTCGCTGTTAGGTCCTGATCCCACAAACCTAGGCTAGTGCTCAGCTTCCTGCCCAGGTCAGGTACGTTCCTCCTGCACATAGTCTATGTGCTGTGAGGGCGAGGGCCAAGCAGAAATGATGCACAGAGCTTCTCCCTCCCTGGTTCACTTTTGGGATGAGCATGTGTCATCTGGATATTTGGAAACATTTATCATAGGAAATGGTATGTTTTCATCTTTATCAAATGGTATGTCTCTTTAATTCAGGAGAAAAAAAAATATATATATAAAAAAAGCATTTTGCATACTTTTTTTTTCCCTCCAGGTCACCCCAAGCAGGTCTCCTGGCACACAATAGCTGCAGAAAAGGTGTGAACTGCCCCCTCCCTCCTCTTTTCTTCACCTCAACAAGGTGTTAACTTCAAGGCCTAGTTGGGACCATTTAAACTGCAACATTATTAAGCACAGCAGTCTCACAAAAGTCAGAGGGAGGAAGGAACACTTTAACCCCTTCAGAGCCTCACGTACAACAGGCCAGACCCTAATTCCAGTGCAACCCTTCTGTCGTCCTTCAGTACCCCAGTTCACACGGTAAACTGCACGGTTATGCCTCCTGGTATTTAGGTAACAGGACTTTGGCACCTGGAGTACCACGGATTAATTTGCAGATAGATGTTTTCACTGAATTTATGGCGCTGCACCTAAGTCCTTAGCCGGGAGAAACACCCCATAAATAACAGTTAGCAACGACCATTAAAGTACCTCTCGTGCAAATAAAGGAGAGTGTTTCCCAAGCAGAGATGTTATATTGCTTAAGAGCAAAAGAGTCTCTCTGCACTTCTTCAGCACGACCTCCATCATTACCTGTCCTGTTCCCTCAATAGGACTTTTCTTCTGGATGAAGCCCTTTTCCTTCAGGCACCCAAGTGTTGCTGGGGGACACTACGCACCAAAACACGGGTGGCTTCTCACTGCACCCCCAGAGTTAGCTCATCCAAAATTTAGGGGACATCAATAGGTAGAAAAGCGCAACAACTAACGCCTCGTAGATGGGCTGTTGGGAGCGGAAATGAAGCTGTGCAAGCATCGGTCATCACCGTCTCATTAATAGACGCTGCCTCACACAGGACTCATAAACCTTCCTAACGAGAACCACAGGAGGGGGGCAAATGGTCACATTACAAAACAGGTCCTCGGCTGGTGGTTTTGACCTGCCACCCGTGGCTGCCTGTTGACCTGGTGCGATGGGGAGCCTCTGAACTCCTCAGCTTTTGCCATCTCATCTCAGCAGCTCCAGTCTGGAGCTGTCACGGGTGATTCAGGTGGAAAAGAACTGGCAGTATATCAAAAACCCCCTGCTTATTTAAAGTCTCAGGCCATCTATACAGTATGTTGGAACCAAGAAGTAAATAACACTTCCTGGAAATAAGTCCAGGAGCTCTGCAACATGGCACGGCACAAACACGCACACAGGCGCATAGCTCTCTCCGTTCGGTTTTCCTCAATTTTTCCTGCCTGAATTTCAGCCACTGCTGCTTTCCTCCAGCCGAAAGGCATCAGCAGGAACACTTGAGGCTTTTCTTGGAGAGCAACCTCAGCGTGTTGTATACAGCAAGGGGGTGAAACCGCAGGGCTGAGCGCTGCGGTGCAAGCACGGCGAAGGCAAGCGTCGGGACAGCAATCCTGAATAAATTCAGTGAATGGGAAGATAATATACATCATGGCTCACAGACTACTTTATTCCTCCTTTTTTTTTTTTTCTTCTTTTCAGAAAAATGTGCCTTAACTATCCAGTATAAATATTTGTTTCCAATGTTGTCATGAATTGTACTTTTCCACTGCATGCTACTAACTCAGAAATACCATCTGATCCTGAGGCAGACACAAAGGAACTATGTTTTGCTGGGACAGGGAGGGTGGGGGGAAGCCCTTGGCATTGCTCCGTTATTGCACCCTTTAAACCCCTCTTTTTCCCTCCCCATCCAAATTTTCCTTTTGCATCTCATTCAACTAATTCACATCTCTCCCGAGGACAGAGGATTCCTTGCTGGTTCTTGATTAAGAGTTTTTAAGAAGCCGGGAAGGAAGATGTTCTTTGAAACTGGATCTACTGTAGGACTGGAGCCAACACACAGGACACCGTGTCTTTCAGAGAGGGCCACACACAGTGCCACTCCAGTCATATGACTTCTCTGTCACATCCTGAAGCCATTTCCAGCTCGTGTGCGAGTTTGTACTCCCATTTAGAAAAGGATGGGATATATTGGGAACACACATATGGAAACACTTTCAGGGAATCAGTTTCCATGAAATCCATAATAAGCCAAGTGGCTTCAGATGTGGCAGTATGCCTCAGATTAGCCAAAAAAAAAAAAAAAAAACCAGAAAAAAAAAAAAAGAAAAAAAAGAAAGAAAACGGAAAGAAAGAAAAAAGAAGGGAAAATCTACCCTTTCAGCCCTCATTTCAGTTTCGGGGGGGGGGGGGGAAGTTTAAAAAACAAACAAACAAATAAACAAAAAACCTAAAACCCACTAATGACTTATGCCTACCAAAACAGGGAGTCACAAAAAAATACAACTAACAAGAGCACTCCTCCTCCCCCAAATAAGGACACTGCAATCAGCATTCCTGCAGCTCCCAGACAGCTCTCCTGGCATCTGCCAAGCTTGCGCGGGGTCGGCAGAGCCGTGGCCCTGCCTGCACCAGCGTGGGTGGGTTGGGCAGGTGCCCACTGGCTGGTAACCTGTGCAGGCAATTTTTATCTCCCCTTACAAATTTTCCTTTCCTTTCCTTCCTGCCTTTGCAAAAACCTGCAGCTTGGTGATAAACTGTACATTAAATAAATCTCCCAAGAAATTCAGGAGGGGACATCCCTTGGATGGGTTTAACTGGACCCGGGCAGGGTTTATGGTGGGATGACGTGTTTGGGTTCAGGCCGCAATGCCAGGCAGGGGGTGGATATCACCAGCCAGATGTGCTTGGAGGCACAGCTCAAGAACAACCCCAAGGTACCAGTGAGCAGGAGCCAGGAGTGAACAGCCCAGGCCCTGCCGATCCTAAACGGCACAGAAAAGGGCTGGAGGTCACGTCAGTGCCGGACAGGAGGGAAGCAGGCAGCTCATCCGAGCTAGTGTGATGCCAGAATAACTTTTGCGTGGCTGAGGAAGTGGGAAGCAGCACGAAGCAAGTGGCAGGAGTTCAAATGGGAACAGAAGAGATGCTACGTGCATCTCTGTGACACTTACCCGCCTTTTTATCACGAGAAAATAACCAGGAATTTGGCTGCTTACTGGGGCCGTATCCTACAAACCCCACTTTTCCTGACAAACAAATGACTCTACAAATAGTCCCTCTGTTTCCAATAGGGTTATTTGCGGTAGGAGGGACCACCCAACACGAGAGGATCAGGCCCTCCACTCCCTCGCTCTGCCGCCCGCTTCAACCTTCCACAGCCAAATCCAAATGCAAAAAAATACCCACGAACTGCAAAGGCTTTTCCTTGCTGCTGCTGGAAAAGCCCTGGACTAGAATGGCTGTGGAAAGGTCTCGTGTGCTATTAATACGATGCTCTCTCTGGCTTCCGCCACCAAAATGAGGATTTGCCATTTGTTTCTCAGGCTGGTTCTTTCCACTCAAGCCCCGGCACAGTAACTAACTGAAAACTTCTGCATCAAGGAGAAGGTCTCTTTTAAAGTTTGGCTTGGCTTTGCTTTCAAAGAGTTGTCTGTATATTTTAGAATATGTAGAACTTGCCTTTGATTTAAACCTCACTCTCAACAATAGACAAGAGACGATTTCTCTACTGAGCAATTTAAACAAAAACAAACATATTTTGGTTAGTCGGCCTTGTTCTCAAAAAGCTCTGTTGTTTTGGTTTGTTTTTTTCTTTTTCCAGAGAAAAATCAAACCCTACAAATTGTTACCCTTCTGGCCAAAAAAACTTAAATTCACAAATGTAGATAGTCCATTTTTTTTCCCCTGAACAATATTACACACAGAGGAAGGAAAGCATCTCCCCAGCCCCTAAACACTATCCCTCCCCCCTCATCTAAACAATTAAAACCACACTTCTCCACTCCAAAATAACTTCTCCTTTCGAAGGACATTTTCAGCCTCGGTCCCTGTCCACATGCAGGGCCGTGATGTTGATTTTTAAGGCACAAAGTCCTGTGTCCCCAGAGGGTAAACAGCCACACCTCATCCTGCGGAGGCAACTGAAAGCTACTGCTCATGTTCAGAGCCGGGACTGCACAGGATCCTGCAGGAGCAGCCGCTCCAAGAGGATGAGGGCACTTAGCCCACGGAGCTTCTGGCTACTGGAGAGAGAAGAGGGGAGATACCAGGGAGGCATTTCCATCTTAGGTTAAGGATTTTAGCAGCAGGCGCAATAATGCTGTTGGAGTGAAAACAGTGGAAAATAACTCACCCAGCGACGGCCAGAGTTTTTTCCCTTACAGTGAGGACACATTTCCCCCAAGTAGCACAAACAGCAGTAACACTGTGATAAAATTGTCAAACACGTCAGCGTGACTCAAGGCCCACCATCCAAAGGAATTTTGGGAGGCTCAGGTGCGGAGGAGCTCGGTGGGGAGATGTGTGGGTGAACATGGAGCCAAACCGCTGCTCTCATCTCATGAGGCACAGCGAGAGCAGCTTGGGGATATCACAACCCCTGACATAGCAAGAGCAAAGTGGTGGCTCTCAAGCCACAGAGCAGGACTCACCACCATCACCATGAGCTTCAGGGAGGCAGAGAGGAAAACTTTGCACGCAACCACTGGGCTGTATTTGCTGGAGCTTCTGCTCTCAGAGCTAAGAGTCAAAAAATCTCAGCAGAGCAAAGACCTACAGAGGTTTCAGCCCATGGATGTGGGCTCTCAGTGCCAGTTTAGACACCAGAGTGCCATGAAATTCAGCAGGGCACAAACAGCTGAACACAGTTGTAGAGCAAGGCTAGAGGGAACCGTACTCCTTCTTATATTCATGTTAACAATATATGATTTTCAATCTCATTTAGTAAAAGCCGTGTAAATCCCTCTGTGTATTTTTTTCATTCCTTTCAGACCTAACCAAATTTTTTACTAATTTAAGGCAAACCACTGAAAGCAAAGTTTCAATCCGTTATAAGCTTGTCCACACAGCATCCCCATTCATCAGCCATCCTGAAGCTTAAACCAGCCTAACTCTGAACACCTCTAAATAAATGCTTCTTCTCCATAGTGTAAAGTCTGAATACAGGTTTTATCCTCCGAGGAAGCTGGTGATGAGAAAGAGAAACAGACTTTGGTCTGTAATAGCTCACATCATAAACATGCTTTAGGCTGTTTGATGTACAGCACCTTAGGCCATACCAATAGCAGCTCCTTAGATCACCAACGGTGATTTATCTGAGATGTGGTATCTTGAATTTTAAGTTCAGATCATCAGTCCTGACTAGAAATAGAAAGCCCACTTATCCATTAAAGCTGTTACCAGGAGAAGTGTGATGCATTGCTTTCTGGCTCTTGCTACTGCTTTGTTTTGTGAATTAGGGCGTATAATTTGATTTTCCTGGGTAAATTTTGCTTGCTATAGGATGAATATTTTAATGCTTCTTAGTTCTACAGTTTGAAAAATACTATGAAATATTTTGTTGGGAAATGTTGTAAAATTACAAAGATTAAAGGCAAAACCCAACAAGACTTTTTTTTTTTAAGCTCTTCAACAGGGGGAAGACACAGAAAAAATGGAAGTCAGACAGAACAAAGAAAAAACTTGACTCAAAATAAACTCTCATACGCGATCCCGATTTCTGAAATGAAAAAGATGCGTACAAAGTCAGCCTGAGTTACCGCCTTCAGTTGTCCTCATCTGCTTGGGAAAGCAGCAGCTAAAGTTGCTTTAAACCAAACTTCCAGCGCATCTGCAGCGCAGACCGGTGAGAGCAGGAGCTGGCCCGGCTCAGCACCAGGCGCCGGGCTCCAGCTCCACTGCGGCTGGAACGGCTTCCTCCATGGGCAAGCAGCCTGTCCTCAAAACAGCTCCAAACCAGTCTGGCCCACCTACGTGGGCCAGGCCAAACGAGGAACTGGTTGGGTTTGGACTAACCTTAAACTCAGCTTCCTATCTAATTTTGGAATCTAATAGGATGGCTCCCAATTCGGCTCCAGTGGTGCTTAGATCCTCCCCTGCGCTCCTTTTCACCCATAAAAAAGAAAACAACATGGGTTGGCTTTTAGCAGGAATCAAAATGAAAACAAAAACAAACAAAAAATCCCTTTAGAGGAAGATATTTGAGAGAGGAAGAGGGAAGAAAGGGGAAAGAGAGGTGCCTTTTTCCCATTGCCAGGATTCCTCTGTGGCTCCTCCGGCCATGCCAGCATCCACATCACAGTTCCCGGGGACTTCCTCTGAGCAGCTTCTGCGAGACACCTCTTCCAATAAGCCGTTTCATCTTGGGTTTATGTTGCAGAGATTTCAGGTCAGCAGCCCTCCTGGTGTTCTTGAGGCACTTGCTTCCCTTCCTATTTGGCAAGCCAGTCACCTTTGCAGAAGGTCTATTTTTCAGTCCTCAGTCCCTAGCCCAGATCCCAGCCCTTGAAATCTGCACCCTCAAGGATATCTAAATGTTTATGCTCTTTCACACTGAGGTCTCTATACCTTCCTCCTGTCAACGCCAACAAATTCTATGCAGCTCTAGTCTTTTAAATGCACCCAAATTATCTATTTCAACTTTGATGAAGTTTTTTTGGCTGGAATTCCTTCTTTGGGACATAGCTTTATTTTTGTTTTCAGTGGCAACAACACACATAACTAGCTGGCTCCACTGAACTGGAATGATCTGCAGATGTTTGATCCTATTTCTGCACAGAGAGCCACAGATCATATGATATCACAAGGTCTTTGTCAGTCCTATATGACTATGACACTACAGACCTATGGGAAATGGAAGAATTGATCCAGCAGGTACTCTGTGACTGTTCCCACCCATCTAGGGGTAAGCAGATTCACAAATCTCTATTAAGAACTATTAAATATAGTGATGCAGACAGAAGCTTCTAGCTTTGGCAACTCCTACAGCTTGGGAATATGTAAGTATTCTGATCTTGCACTCCATGCTGACAGGGTGACAGGTCCTGAATGGACCCTTTGTCAAACCTGGTGTGGCTGATCTTCTGCCCCACTCAGCTTTTTCAGTGATGATGCTTACAGACACCACTTGCCTCTTATTACAAGCTGTAATCAGAAGCTTTATCCTTTCTCTCCTGCTAGCCGAAAAACCGGGGAGGAGTAACCTCAAACATCATCCTTGCACTCCCTTCTGACCCACACTCACCACCTGCCGGCTCTAGTGAGATTAAAGCCACTGCTACCACCTCTCTGGCTCTCCTTGTGTTACAATCCCCTCTTGTTTTCCACTCTACATCTTGTAACCAGCTGTACTGTATTCAAGGGTGCAAATTCATAGGGGCCAGGCTGATCTCTCTTTTTTCCTCCTGCTCTTTAACTGAACAGTCCTTAGCACAAGGGGATCAGACCTCCAGACACCGCCACAATGCAAACACTATTAGCAGCCGCGTGGCCGGAGGTGATTCCAGCAAAGGTCCATTAGCTATTCACAAATACAACTGTTACTTTGATCACTGAACTTCACCGCCTGCAGGAGCCAAATTTGGGTGCCCCAGCTAAAGCCAAAACCTCAGCTGATGCCTTGACAAGGGGACTGATCTCCAGTTTGTGGAAATCTTTCAATCCCACATTCAGCTTTCAACACAACACAGAACATCATTTCAGCACAAAATTAAATATGGCAAGCTGTGTTTTTACAGACATCTATCCAATAAAAATGATGTGCCTTGTAGATTTGGTCCTGTACCTGTGCTGCAAACCAATTTTCCAAGCAAGCCCATTGTGCAGCCTAATTATGTAAACTAAACCAAGGTGCACATACCTTTAGCTACTGGCTTTATAATATTCTGCCAATTCTAAACAGTGCTTGTTTAATAGAAAAGAGCATAAAAAAGCAGTGATGTCTATGGATCAGACAGAGATAGCCCAGTTAGACATTAAAAATAACGAGTGGAAACCACACATGTGGCATCACTAGAGCTTGTGTAGGGACTTTTCATCTCAGCTAAATGAAAGAGGCTTTGTGGGTACTGATCCTAATTCGAGCACACCACCTTCCACTGCTCACTGCCAGAAAAATGTGATGTTGAGAGGCTGTGAGCTGCCCGACCCCTCCATTTTGCTTTCAGAATTGATCCTTGTTTAAAGTCCTCTCAGCTGTTTTCTCTGCTGGTTCTCCCCTTCTCTCAGCACAATTGCTCCTCTTTCTCACACGAGCCTGAAGAAGCTTCCTCCAGCTGCCTATCCCAGCACTTCTAAATTACAAATTAACATATTACAGCAAACACTCATGGCTACCACAGGACAAAAAGTCAAATGGGTGGTTAGAGAGACCTCTGGGAACAACAGCCAGGAAATTTGGAGGTGATGTGGCCCAGTCAGGTCTGAATATGCAGCACACTGACTCCTCTCCTCCTCCAAAGGCACCTTTAAACTACCACAAAATCCCCTGCATTAAGTGTATGATACTCCTATTGCCAGAACTAAACTTCTTCACACAAGGAGAGCGTTGCGTGGTCCCAGTAATCCCAAAGGTTTGACACAGTTTCAGCTCTCTATTCGCAGCCTGTGAAATAATGAGGACTGTGGAGAGCAAGGAGGCTACTCTCGCTGGATGTTTGCTCCCCAATGGGCCCACAGCCTCAGCTTTGAGCTCTGCTTTTGACAGTGCAAATGCTAACTAAACCTGCAGGAGAAAGCCCCTATGACCAGTCGTGTTTCTTAAAATGAAAGGTTGAATGATGTATGAAAACTAGGGGAGAATGCACATCCCGCTGTCCTATCCCTGTATATCTAGGGTAGTGGGTGAGGAATTAAATTCATTTTGTTAGAAAACCGGGAGAGACAACTGGGCAAACACAAAGGCAAACAGATTCCTAAAGGAGTGGCAGAAGCCCACCAAGTCAGTGAAAAATGCTTTCTCAGTGCGTTTTTTCAGGTGGCTTAGAAAAGCAGAGTGCCACCAGCAATTCAACCAAAAACAACACCTTTGCAGCAGATACTGTAGGAGTTTGGCTGATTAGGGAAGGGAACTTCCACTATTTGATAGATTATAGTGAAACCACAGCAAACTAAAATGACCAAAATGTTTTTGCACGGTGCCCACCACAGCCACCACCTGTCCCACCCGCCTCCTCCTTGTATCTCTCACTGCCACAGGCACCCATGTGAACCTCAGAAATAAAAATTTGTGCTGCAATGTGGCAGACAAAATTATAGCCAAGTTATAGCAAGTTCAAGTGAGTGAAAACTGAAGTTACACAAATTCTTAATAAGACCCACATTTCAAAGTGAGCTTAATCAGTGTCTGTAACCAAAGGTTGTGGTGGATTTTGCTTCCCTGAAAATTTTTAAATGAAGACCAACTGAGCTTTTGGGTTTGCCTTTTTTCTCAAAATTTATCCTTCAGTTCAAATGAAAGCTAATTTGGGCAAATCTTACTCCTGGGTTTAAAGCATATATCCACATGGGTTTCACTGTATTAATAACCCATGAATCCGTGGAGAGCTCCTTATGTCAAATCATTCTTCCCAGAGCTTTATACATGAAGTTCCACCTTGGCTGAAAATCCTCACACTCCACAAAAACTCGTTGGACACAGAACCACCATTGAGCACCGCATGGGTATGGGGTTGGGTTCCCCCTGAGGGGACACTCCACCTCCTGCACGCTGCTCCTGTGGACATGGGGAAACTGTCCCAAGCTCAGGAAGGCATCTCCTACTTTGATCCCTTCCCTTACTCCCTTCTGAGTCATTCTGAGAGCAAATATTAAGAGATTTCTAGATTAGTGTCCCTAAATACCCTCCTTTCATGCATATGAAATAGTTCCTTCTCCCTTAATAACATCCTTCATGAGCCACGTGAAGGTGTGTTCCCTCATTTTATCTCATCATCTTCCTCTGCTTCGCTGCCTACGTTGTTTGCTTTTGAACAACCACAGAAAACCTGAACCACTTGCCTGGCTCTTGCCCTCTGTTTTGGTCACCATCATCGGCCACTATCACCAGTATCAATGCTCTTTGAAATCTGACAGCCAAGCTGGCAGGACACCAGGTTCTTTTTCTTCTAAAACATCCATCAAGAGGGGAGGAGATTTGATCATGTGTAAAATGGGGCCAACAACCATTGCTAAACCACTTCAAAAAGGTGTTATGAAGCTCTGCTGGACTCCAACAGTCCCTTCCTGACCAAATTCAATGTGGTCAAATTCTGCGTGGCCAGAAATTTGAGGCAATTTCACCAAAAATCAAGGCAGCTTCTGCTGTTTCTACCAGCAGCAGGTTTTGCCTCTTGAATTGCATTTTTTAATGTAAGATTTGCAGAATTGGGCCTTTTAAACCATCCAATCCCTGAAGGGCATATGATACTCCTCCACCTGTCTTCTACCAAACACAGTTGCAGTCTGAGAAGGACCAAATTCTCCTGCATTTTACAGAACCATTCATAAACTCATATTGTGCAGTTCATCAAACTAAATTCAGTGCAACAAAGACCCAAGGCCACAGAGACTTAAAGGCAAAATCATAGAATCGCAGAATGTTTTGGGTTGGAAAAGACTTTTTAAAGGTCATCTAGATCTGCCCTCCATGGGCACTGGGATCTTCAACTAGATCAGATTGCTCAAAGTCCTGCTCAATGCAGCCTTGAATGTTTCCAGGGATGGGTCACTCACTGCATCCCTGGGCAACCTGTGGCAGTATTTCACCACTTCCAGTGACAATTTCTTCAAATTCAATCTAAATTGACTCTCTTTTAGTTTAAAGCCATTACCCCCTTGTCCTGTCACTCCATGCTCTTGTCAAAATTCCCTCCCCAGCGTTATTGTAGCCCCTTCAGGGGAGGGGGATAAAGTAAATGAACATGATGTACCAAAGACTTTCACGTATGGAGACTGATTCCCTCTCTGTCCCAGGACACATGTGGTCCTTCATCAGCCGCCATTGCTGCCTCCATCGTAGGTGAAAATGAACATCAGTTCCACAAAGAGAATGGAGAAATCATCAAATGCCTTTTAACAAGGATGAAACAAAGAGCTCTATCCCACAGCCTTCCTGTTGGGAGCTTATTGACTTTATTTGGAACACACATCTAGGTAATGGCTCAGGATCTGGCCCTTTGGATGTCTGGAATTGAGGGCCCGGTTGCCCCGTTAACAATTAGCATTCTGTTTACAAAACCCAGCAGAGCCAGTAAGAATAATCATTACAAAACATGCTCAGACTGTGATTCCGGTTTAAGTTAATATAATTTTAATGAGTTCTTCAGAAAAAGCCTGGCACTTATGGAAAATTTCCTTAATTAATATCAGACCCTAAATTAGTAATAAAAAAAAGCCCTGAATATCATTTGGTCTCAAGCTGGAACTAAAGTATGTTTTGGCATCATTACTAACTGTTAGCAGCAAGTTCTGGAAACAGATGCAAATCTTGATATGTGTCCTAAATATAAAACACATTGCAAAAAAAGCTCAGATAAAAATATATCTATACATCCACATATATTTGAGTGTGCTATTTCCTGCCTGTATCAGCAACAAATTTATTCCATTTCAAAACATTCCACTTGTTTCTTTTTGGTATTTATTTTAAATCCCTTATTTCAGGAATAAAACTTCTTTCCTCTGTCTTAATTTTTCCTGTTTGTTTCCTCCCCCAACAGCCGTTTTAAGTAAATGAGAAGGGCTTAAAGACAGGCATTATAACATTCAAACATCTGAAAAATCAGCCCGCTTGTTTTACCACCTAAATATGGGCATAGGTGCCTAATTTGAGGCCACCCAGGCTAGAAAAATTTGAGGTAAGGATCATGCAACGCATCCTCTGGACAATTGCCCCAATGAAAGATTCAACCCAGTGGAGAGGCTGCTACTGAAAGCCCACAGACGAGTGCCAAGGTGCTGAGATTCCCAGGTGGCACCAAGTGGGCTGGAGACTAAAAATGGAAAACCTGTGGCAAACAAAATAAATAGAAGAACTGAAAAATAATTAGGAAAAAAAAAAAAGGGAAGGCAAGTTACAAATTTAGGGAAGGCAGCAAAATGAGCGGGTTGTTTCTGGAGTCCTGAGCTCCCCCAAGTTCTTTGCTTTGCCTTGACTCAGTGTCACCTCGCAGGGAAAGCACTGAACGTTAGTGGGGAGAAATGGAGACAGAGACAACCTTGAGTCTTTCGGCTTCCATTTAATTAAAAAAAAAAAAAAAAAGAAGACAGAGTGAAAACTGTTATAGTCACCAAGAAAAACATCACAGCATAGCAAGAGCACCAGAAACCGAGTTGGGTTCTTGGGTTTGCCAAGAGCCTGAGACAATATTGCTGAAGCGTGAACTGCTCATTCATTTCAGGGGCTGCTAACACTAATGCCATGCTGGCAACAGCCGCGGTATTAACTGTTTTTCTGCTTCCCAGAGCACACAAAGAAGAAAAGAATTGTATTTTGGAGGCAGCACCAGTGCCTTCTCTTATTAGGAGTCCCTTCCTGAAATGTGCTTATTGCCCACAACATTTAATCAAGTTAACAGGAGTAAAGGGATGCAAGAATAGCAACTTCCATGGCCAGAGTTTCTACTTTCTCACTTTAAAGTTTTCTGAGCTCCTTAGCAGAAGATAGACATTTCTTTCAAAGTCAGTACATTTCAAAGGCCAAATTCCCCACAAAATGGAAAATCCTTGTTAAAAAGATCATGCAAGTACATGACATTAGCAAAATCCAAGGTAATTCATATTCAGGGTTAGAAACCCAAGATGACAACCAGTACAGGACCACAAGAATAAACAGCCCACCACTGTCACTCACTTTCTCATTAACGTACAAACACTAAATCTGGAGGGTCAGCTGCAGCTGTGGGTTTTTTGTTTTAAGATTTTTAGACTTAGAAGAATGAAAATTAAATTGTGTAAAGAAACAGTAGTGTCACTGATTAGGGCATGGCTGGCATTGCATTTGTACTTGCCAGCCCTCAGTGGGCTGGGAGAACAGGAATGCTTCTTAAATTCAGTTTCTGATGAGGGTCCAGCACGGCCCAAACCATTGTGGTGATATCTACAGAGCGAAACGAATTAATGGGAAAGCTTGGCTATACTTGAACTAGCAAACAGCCCAGGGTCGGGGCACATTCCCTGGCTCTAAATCCAGTTAGGATGGTCTGGCCACAGATGTAATATCAAGTCCTGAATCCATAATGGGGTGGCTGCCTCTGAGCTGCCCACAGGAACAGGTTTGGGACTCTGCTCACTTCCAAACCACAGCTGGGACCTGTTTGCAACCATGTTGGCCAACCCAGCTCAAAACCAACCTTGCTGACAATTTAGCAGTACTGGTATTTTACAGTTCAGCCCCACCACTGTGTAATTTGTTACACAACTTTCAGGACATTTAAATTCAGAGGGTCTGCAGTCTTCTCTTGTTTAGAGGCTGAGCCCAGTGTCTCCCTAATCTATCTCAACTCATCCCGCATCTATTTTGGAGCATCTCTCATCTATCTAATTGTGTCCCTACTCAATGACACAGTAAATTTAATGACAGCAAAGTCCACCCTGAATGCTGCAGGGACTTCAGCACGTTGGACATCAGATTCTGGGTATGGTGGCACACCCTCAGCTGACAAATATCCAGAAAGAGTGCAAGCCCAGAGCTGAAAGAGGTAGGTTAGCTGATTTGTCCTGCTATTTAGACTCAGTTTTAATTTTCTGCTTTGTCATATGGAATTTGTCAAACACAGGACAGGCTCTTCAGCCAGCACTGAAGGTGTTTGTGATACAATTGCAGGGCAGGTCCTCCAGCATCTTAAGATCTTGACCCTGCAAGAGTCTCTCAAAGGTGAATCAAAAAGCAAGAAACTAGTGTTTAGGCAAAAGGGTGAGGAGGTGTAGGAAAAGCGTAGGGGAAGATGAAGTCTCCCCACCTTCCCCCTCTCAGGATTCTCAACAAAATTAGAATCAAACTCAAAGCCTGCAGCAGCGGAGCAGGTTGAGGTCAGGGAGAGGTAGGGTTAAACCAGGACTAGAGTATAACAGGGCTGTGATACAGATATGTTTATGGGACAGTTAAATTGTCTCTTAAATCACCTCACCAAAGGCACACTATCAGATCAGACATGCCTGTACCTGAGCTACTCACCGAGGCTTGCTTCAGAGCCCATGGAGACAAACAGGCTCTTTCCAGGCACAGCCAGGGGTGAGCACAGCTCACCTACAGGCTGGTCAAGTCCTTCAAACGCCAGTTTGTCCCCACTGATTCAAATGGGAGCTGAGAGTGAGTGTTTAGAAGTGGATGTCTTCCCTGGGGACATCTATACCCCTCACTCCTTCACCTGCCTGGGAGCAACCCTCTTGTGACTACAGGAACAACCCGACCTGTACTCCCTGCTCTGAACCTTCCATCTTCAGAGGACTGGCTGGATCAGCCCCAAAGCGTTATGTAAAATGGCTGTGATGTGTATATTTATATGAATCATATACATTAATTACATAATCGACACCCATGCTCCCCGTCCCACATGCACTTTGGTTACGCATAGGACACAAAGACTGAGTGCATTCACTATGAATCATGCAATAAGACTACATCCCTCAGGCAAACTCTCTCTAAAATGACCATTTTCAAATATATTCCCATGGTTTCCATTACAATATTATTTAATTAAGAATACTAATCTGCTGGGCCACCAACTTTCACTGTCTTCTGGGGAAGTCTGAGCAGACAGACATTTTAATAAAATACGGGGAATCCTGCTCTTTTTATGACTGAGTTGGTGCAATAAGGTAAGGCAATTGCATGGCCTTGTGAGCTTGGGATTTTATTTGCTTTTGATATGAACATGAGACTTATGGACCAGAGAGATCACTGGTTCAAAAGTTGCATGAGTGATGTCACATAATTTTTTTTTTTGCTTTGCTTTTCAGCTAGTGCTGTTGAATACCACCCTAGTACATGGGACACATCAATAATTAGTTGTAGGACAGTGAAAACAGGGGACTAATCCCCATTTGGGAAATAAAAGATGAACACTTCCAGTTTGAAAGCCACGGGCACACATTTACACGTGACTGCAGCATGCATGCAACCATGTCATTGTGCAAAGAAATCAGTCTAGACACTGACAGGACCAGTTCAACCACATTACTGCAGCCTGCCCACATAACTCCTCAGGGTTGCAGCCTGCTGCCCTTTTCCCCTCTCCCTTGGGACGTGGAACTGCATGTACTGCTATGGCAGTCCCCTGTCACATCCTGTTCTATAGCCCCAAATCTCTTCTGATGCTTCCCAGCGTAGTCTGGGATTCAAACACAGGTGACCTCATCTCCAAGAATCATGGAATCACGGTTGGAAAAGACCATCAAGTCCAGCTGTTAACCCAGAACCACCATGTTCCCCACCAAACCATGTCCCTAAGTGCCTCATCCACATGCCTTTTCAATACTTCTGGGTATGGTGACTTCACCAGTGCCCTGGGCAGCCTGTTCCAATGCCTGACAAATGTTTTAGTGGAGAAATTTTTCCTAATACCCAATCTAAACCTCCCCTGCTGCAATCTGAGACTATTTCGCCTTGCCCTGTCTTTGCTACCTGAGAGAACAGGCTGACCCCCACCTGGTTACAACTTTCCTTCAGGGAGTTAAAGAGAGCAAGAGGTCCACCCCGGAGCCTCCTTTTCTCTGGGCTGAGCCCCCCCTACAGCTCTCTCAGATGCTGCTCATCAGACCTGTGCTCCAGACCCTTCCCCAGCTCCATTGCCAGAGTTCTCTGGGCTTGCTCCAGCACCTCAATGTCTTTCTTTAATTAAGGGGCCCAAAACTGAACCCAGGGTTCGAGGTGAGGTCTCACCAGTGCCCAGCACAGGGGGATGGTCACTGCCCTGGTCCTGCTGCCACACTATTGCTGACACAGGCCGGGATGCCACTGGCCTTCTTGGCCACCTGGGCACATTCTGGCTCAATCCCAGAATGGGGAGGAACACGATTCTTTTGGCCATGGGATGGGTGTGCTTCTGGTCAAGGGAGAACCATCAAAAGTAGCTGTTGAGGGTTGCCACTGATAATAAAACCAGGAGCTACTCTTCTGGAGGACACTATTGTTTACTAGATAGAATATTTTCAACATGTGGGTGAACACAACTTCAGCAGTTGTCCAGGCAGAGCCATGGAAGCTTGTGGAAAGGCTGGGTGATGTGAAATTGTGGCAGATAGGAAGTTCTGTGCCTGTAGGTGTGACAGCCAAGGCCTAAGGGGAAAGTTTTATCCATTTTTCCTCCTGCATGATGTTAAGCAACAGGCAGTAAATATGGCATTCATTAAAATGACCTTGTATACTTTTAACAGCCTCGATAATCAGATTTCTGCCACTGTATCGGAAAGCAACGTTTGTTTTTATTCAAGGCCTTGTAAAACTCTAATTTCTCCCTCATGCATCAGAGATGCCTGAAGTTTTCTAAGGATTTTAGTGTTTCTTAGCAGTCACTTTCTACCCCCTTCAAAGCTCTCTACTCTTCTGAAAGATGTATCAAGTAACTGACTGGACATTTGCATGTTTTCCTGAATGTGAGGGATGAACTGGTTGCCGTATGGGGCAGCTTAAAACTTGCATTTCTCTCTCTATTTAGACATAGGAGGGGGCAGATTCTGCCCTCCCTTCCTGTGGCACTGCCAGGTAGAAACCCTTGAGAGGAACCTCAGGGTTCACAGCTGGGGCTGCAATGTGCCTCCTTGCATCCCAAGTATCCAAGCTGGTCCTCCAGCCCAGAACGGTGCTCTCTAGTTCTGAAGAGAGAATTTCTATTCTGAAATTCTCTTTCCACCAGCAAACACTGTAGACAACCTCTGGCACTTGCGCAAGATCTAAGTCCCCTTTTTCGGTCTGGAATCTAACTGGGTGCAAGATCCCCACGCTGGGAAAAGGTAAGGCCATTGCAGAGGCACCGGTCGAGCCTCGGAAAGATGAAGGACAAGAAGCGCGAAGGGAACTGACTGCAGAGTACGGCAGAAAAGTTCAGTCTGCGGCCACACAACTTACACAGCCAGGTCTTTTAGTCATTCTGCCTGTGCCCACATGCCAGGCACTCACGTCTGAATACACACAGACAAGCAAGGGCTGCAGGGCAAGCATGCGGCGTACAGCTGCCAGGTCCCAGCCGAGCCTCTCCTGCAGGTACTGCTGCGGGCACAATTGCAAAAATAACCCATTCAACAGCACAGACCATCAGGAGGCTCTGACTCAAAGGGTACCTGTTTCGGGCTAAACAAAGCATTTCCTCAGCATCAAGCTGATCGAGTTTTTTGACCAAAGTCAGCGTGCTGCATGGAGAGCCCACACGAACCTGCTCCACCACCCTCAGCTCACATGGAGATCTTTGGCATCTCTGCGAAGGCAGAGTGCACTACAGCTGCAGAGGGTTTTGCAGCTGTTTGTTTGAGAAACAAAGCTTCCCTCCTCCAAGATGAAAGAAATCAAGGAGTCTATGCTAATCAAATCCTACACGCCTGCTGGCTGCAGTTCAGCTTGTCAGGGATGCAGCTCAGCGGAGTGATGAACATTTCCAGTGCTGTGAGCTCGGTGGAAGGGGAAAACACAACAGCAAGAAATTCACCTGGCTTGGAGTCAAACAGGTGTATGGCAGCAGCATCCAAGATTATAATAATATCTTGCAAACATGCAAAAAATAGATGTAATAAGACTGATACTTTGGTTTTCATTAATGAATCATAAAGGCTTTCTTTACATTACACATGCTTTTTTGGCATACACTGCTAATATTTCCACACTTGTAAGGTTGGATTTTTAATACTGAGCCTCCCTCCCCTAAGGTTCCCCACTTTTGGCAAACTGTACAAGGTGACTGTGTGCCATGACAGGCTCTCTCTTACTTTGGGGCAATCAGATTACTTTACACAGATGGTTTTATCACTGAGACCATTAGAGATGAATTGCGCAGTATGTAAATGTGCATTTGTTTGATTAAAAAAAAAAAAGGTCTCGGTTTCTCACTGCTGTCTTGTCTGTGTTCCTAAATGTATTTCCTCTCTCCTGCATAATTCCAAAGGACAATTTGTCCAATCTTTACCTTAAAGTAACTCAGCTTGTTTCTGATAGGCATCTTAAACACACATTAACTAAGGAAACAGGCTTTCTTGAGCTACTGGATTGAAATGCAGGAGAATGAGCCTCAGCCTTAACTATTGAGGAAATAAGGGCATCTATCTGTCAGGATGCCTAACATCACACACCCCACAAAACTATAGCACAAAGAAATAGAGAATATCACAATTAATTTAAAACAGAATCACAGAATGGTTTGGGTTGGAAGGGACCTTAAAGATCATCTAGTTCCAACCCCCCTGCCATGGGCAGGGACACCTTCCACTAGACCACATTGCTCAAAGCCCCATCCAACCTTGTTTTTAACATTTCCAGGGATGGGGCATCCACAGCTTCTCTGGGCAACCTGTGCCTAATTACATGCAAATAATCACCCTCTTGTAGGGGAAATAAATTTTTAAAAAAATATTTGTTCATAGAATCATGTTTGCAACTTAAAAATGCCTGATCTTAGATGGACTTCAATTCTTTCAAGTGACACATGCTCAGAACAACACAGCAGCTCTTCCACCTCAAAAAAAAAAAAAAAAAAAAAAGACTTTGATCCCTGTCTGCCATGCAGAAATCCTGATATCACTGCTGAGCTTTGCTCTCCTTTCTAAGTTTTGTGTGAGGCCACGGGGGCAGCCGCTGTCAGTCCTGTCTGTTCCTCTCTGCGTAATTGTTTTAGGCAAAACACAGTCTTTACCTGAGAGGCGTCTGGGCACATCGGTAATGGCTGGAAGTCCTGTGCCTCGAGTGGAGGACAGGGGAGTTGTGGAGTGAATGGACGGTGAAGTCATCTGGCTCAAGTAGGATGGGTAAGACTGGTCATAGGACCATGGCGGGGATGACTGCGCCTGCCTGGGGTCTAGGGAAAACAAACAAACAAACAAACAAAAAAAAAAAAGGTGGGGGGGAAAAAAGAAAATTTTTTTAAAAGGAAGAAAAATTTTAGGGTATCAACAGCCTAATTGAAAGAAGTGGGGTTACCGAACATACACACATCAGTGCTATGAGGAATGAGAATGCAATGAAACACAACTTGCTCCTCTACAGCTCAACCCTTTCAAGCCTCGGTCTGTGCCTTTCCCCTCCACAAAAAAACTTCTTGGGGAAATGAACAGAGCAGAGAGCAGAGCTTTAAAAGATCCAGCAGCTGTGCTGTGTCTCTCTTCCAACACTGGTAAACTGAGAGTGGCCAGTCCTCAAGGATTCAGACAGAAGCAGAGAGCAAGGATGAGCCCCAGGTCTGAGCTTGGGAAGTGGACGTCGTACAACCACAGGATTATTCAGTTTGGAAAAGACCTCTAAGATCATCAAGTCCAATCATTAACCCAGCACTGCCAGGTCCACCACTCATCTCTAAGCACCATATCTATGAGTTCTTTGAACACTTCCAGGGGTGGTGACTCCACCACTTCCCTGGCAGTCTGTTCCAATGCCTGAACACCCTCTCAGTGAAGAAAATTTTTATAACACACAGTTTAAATCTCCCCTGGCACAACCTAAGGCTATTTCCTTCAGAGGGGGGGAGACTCTACAGACAGCACTTGGCATGCCTGTCCAGCTGTTACCCAGTTCAAACACCACACAGTAGTGTTTTCAGTGCTGAAAACAATAGGCAAGGAGCAAAATGTGATTAATCTTATCAGCAATTCATTCAAAAATGTCACATTTGGATACTGGCCCAATTACTTACAGCCCCCTCAATTACAAAATATGAAACCAAATGGTTTGGGAGAACTATCGGAAGCTAATGATGCCTTTTGATGTACTTGTGACAGCCCACATTTCCACAGGAGAAGTGATTTTAAGGGTAGATAGAGTTTAATTTTTGCTGAAGCACTTACGGATTAACTAAGTGAGAGAAAGGGAGACCTAGTTTTACTCACTGATGTTTGGATTTATAAACTATTTGCTCTCAGTTAATATCTGATGATAAGGATACCACTGAATGCCTCATAAATTATGATTTTTATTTCTTTACATGGATAAAAACAAAGCACTTTCAACCCCAAATTTTTTTTGGGCACGGCATAATAAACAGAATACTATCTCTTAACCAACTCATAGAAATCGTAGCACATCTCTTCAAACCCTGCCCAGTATTCCCAGGGAAGCATGTCAGACCCATTCAGTTTGGAGAACCTGCTCTGTCAGAACACTCTGTTAAAGCACTGGTTTGCTGACAGCAATGTGACAGCCACATGGCAAAAGCAAAGGCACTTCTTCAGGAAATTCAACTTTTTTTTTTTATTTTTTTTAAACTCCTGTCCGTGTTCTTCCACACAGCAAAACCTTGTAGTTTCAGCTATTCCTTGTTTATTATTTCTGTTCAGACATTATTTGTTTAAAGAGATGTCTGGAAAGCAGATACTTCCTCGAAGCAAAATAACTATATAGATATATATAAAAAACCCACCATTCCAATTTAATTTTAAGAGGATTTTCCTGGAGTTTGCCATTTATATTAGAGCTGAATAATATAAATGGTTAATATAAACTCTCTCAGAAATGCGAAGGACACTTGATCATTAAATGTAATGAACTTCTTTGTTTTAACAATTTCAAGGCCAGGGTTGTATAGATTGGCACAGGTTCAAATCTGACTGACTGCTTGTTGTTACATCTGATATCGACATATTTCTCTGCCTCCTTCCACTACAATAATTCACCATGCAGTCAGTGGTAAATGGTCTTCAACTGGGAACAGAAACCTTAGGCTTGCTGGGAAAACAATCTTAAAACTAATGATTTGTTAGGAGCACAATCTCAAATCTAAGATCCTTCAAACTCTAAGAGTTTTTCAATCTCTGCTTCCAAACCCAAAACAGAGTCCCTTAAAGTTTTGGGTTTAGGTCAGCTCCAATGCTAGAAAGAAATAATGTAGCAGGTAAAGGCTGGTTTAAAAAAATCACAGCAGAGGATGTTTTTACATCATTTTGGTCTAAAACAGTGGAAACCTCAGGAGAGCTGCTGCCTTCTGGAGATTCATGTCACTCCTGGTGGTGTAATCCTCATGGCACAAGAAGCTCTTGAGCATTGCTGGCACTCTCATCACTTAATGTCCTTAATCCAGCAACTGTGAATGTCTGCATGGACATGATGGGAATGATGAATGGCAAAAAGTGGTCTTTCAAAGGCTCATGGGGTATTTCAAAACTGTATCTCACGCTGTGCTGTCAGAGGCAGGATATGGGGCTGGATGGGCCATCAGTTAACCCCAAAGCATATCATACATTCTTACAACATCTACCTTAAATAGATTAGTCTTCTCAGGGAAAAGGAAATAATGAAGAGGAAAATACTCAGCCAAATTGAACATCAGATGATGTATCAGAGCTCAGTGACTGAGGAGAAGGTCACAATACCCCAGGCTAGAGGGTTACTATGATTCTTCCACATCAAGGCATAGCTGAGGTCATGGTTGAGGCAGGCTGGAGAATTTTGTCCTGGGGCTGACTGGCTCAAGAGTTATCTTTGGCCCACCAGGAAACCCGACAGTGAAGATAAAAGTTTCAACAGGTCTTAGAGTAAATGCCCTAAAGCCAACCTCTGCTGACTGATGAAGGTCAAGGTTTGTGCATGGACATCAGAGAAGAGAGCAGTGAAACACCACTGCCTTTGCCAAGTCAAAGGTGACCCATTAGCCCACGGGGCAAACGTCACTGCTCAGCAGCATTGCCCAATCCCCAGTGAAAAATGCCATGAGGCAGAGCCCAAAGCTGCTCCATCTAGTCCCTGAGGATAGACATGCAGCTGGGTCCCACGTGGCACCCTCTGGTCCCACCTGAAGATGGTTCTGGCAATGGTGCTGGAGCAGTGATTTTGTCCACTAAGGCCCAGGCAGCCCATTTCTTCTGGTCCCACATGCCACCAAACTCCCTGGGGCAAGGAGGGTGATGGGAGCACCACAGGCATGTGCCAGCTGCCACTACAGCACTTCCAGGGCAGTTCCACACTAATACTTTTGAAGGAAACACAACTGTGTCCTCCCCTTACGAGGGTCACCTCCTCCTCTCCTGGGCACAGAAGGGGTGGGATGACTATTTAGCACACACCACTGGGGAAGCAGCTATGAGTGGATTTGTGGGAGATTTTCCTTGACCTTCTACACCACAGACCAGCTTCCACATTCACTGTGGCTGGTGGGCCCACACGTGTCCACAGGGTCCCCGTGGGCCACGGACTTTGCTCCGTCTCCAAAGCACCACGTGCTCTGCAGGCACAGCACACCTTCCCAATCACAAAAAGCCCAGAACAGATGAGAAACCTTACAGCTCTGAGGCAGAGTGAATGTGGATTCCTCCCTAAAGCAATCCCTCCAAAGCAAGGGAAAGCATTAATATAAAAATAAAATTACAGCTCGGGAATAGGTCCCCCCCCAACCTGGCTTCCCGTGCAGCAGCCACTCTGAACTGGCATTTACACTTGAAAACTTTGGAGTGATTACTGAGAGCAGTCCTCCTTTTGTAAACATTTCTGTTATGCCTGCGTGGGTGTGAAGGGAAGTGCGGCTCTCAGCATATTCCTTCACAGCAGGGCATATCGTGGGTAAGCTGAGAAAGCCTGGGCACAGTTCAGCTGAAACAAATCAGCAGGGTGAGGCCTAAACTAATGCTCAAACAGCTCCATCCTGTTTGCACTTCCAGGTGAACCTCAACAAATCGGGAAATATCGAGTATTGCATATTATTTTGTGTCTGGGTTTTACTGTCTCACTTACAGCCACGGAAGACATACAGGTTTCTTGACCCTTTGTGTGACTGATTGTGCCAAATGGACTGTGGAGACTGGCGTTTAATGGACAATAAGTGTCTTTAAAAATCAGTCCAAGATTGGATGCACTATATAAAACTAAAATTAAAAATGAAAGAATGAAAAAAACTCTAGTGACCCATTGGCTCTCCAGTATCATGACTTCTCTTCTTTCAGTTCTTTCAGAATCATACATTTTGGGGCTGGAAGGGATCTTAAAGGTCATCTAAAGTTCCAGCCCACCTGCCATGAGTAGGGATACCTTCCATGAAGTGTCAATGGAGAGAAGAAAAAAGATGCACATATCCCCGAAGAACAAGTTTTCCCACCACTTCGGCACTGGATTATGAAGCACAACGTTTCACAATAGGAAAAAATCAATTCCCCATTTTCCAAGCTGAGTTACATGACCAGAGCATGATCGCAGGCTGGCAGCTCCTCGTCTATAAAACCCAGACGTCACATGTGTCCCACTCTCATTTAAACCCAGCCATCAGCTCTAGCACTGGCTGCTGCTGGTTGTAACAGTGCTACTGCCAATAGTAAAAAACAAGCTGTCTGGAGCTATCTTTGGTAAACACTTAGAGCAAATATCCTCACTTTTGATCGTAACAAAAGCAAGATGACTTTCTGCATGAGTAACCCAACTATTGTTGTAACACCAACCCCCCCAGCAAAACAACAACAACAAAATGCAACCTCCTCCTCTTCTCTGACTATTTCTTAGGCATCTTTAAAAGCCCAGGGCTTCATCTGAATTGCCCAGTTCAATCAATGAAGTCAAATCCAATGGAGTTACACCCTAATGTACAGAAGTGTAATTGGGACCAGATTTTGGCCTGAAGAACCTCTAAACCCATTTCTGCTTCCACTCTTCCAAGAGCCACATTTCCAAAAGGAAAAAGGGGGGAAAAAAAAAAAAAAAGATAAACTGAACAAATCATTATAGTAGGGCCACTAAATTGTAAAAGGGGTTGAGTGGGGGGAAATAAAGTTAAAGAATACTTTAATAGAAGGGATACAAGCTCTACCAAATGGAGGTCCACAATGGCAACTCTCCAGTTGCCTGAAGGATGCAATCCATTTGCAGAAAATGTAGCAGACTGCAGCCACCTTTGGGTTGCACCAGCAATCCCAGCTCCACCACCTCACCTGCTCAGTCTTGTAGCTTTTGTTCCACATTACTGTGAGCTAAAGGTGTAATTCACCCTGTAAGCCAATATAAGCCCTATAATACTTGAGCTATTTCTAAATTATCTATTCCAAGCAACTATGTACTTTGTCCAATGTGCTCTCAGATGGATGTGCACCACCTATAAAGTGGTGGGTACTTCAGAGAGCTGCTGGTCCCAGATAAAACACGGCCAACCCCTGGCAGGGCACTTGCACAGTCCTGGTCTAATATCAGCTACACCAATTCTGTTTCAGACCTGTCCTGTACCTGCTGACAGACCCTGCTGTCTGAGGCAGATGCTGCACAGCTCCGTATCCAGAGCCCAGGACAGCGCTGGGGTAACCACAGCTTTCTGCCTTCTCCCTGACTCTGCAAAAGGGCAGTGCCTGCAAGCCCTGAATGGGAAACTAAAGATGGCCCAGCTGGTACCATCCTCATCCTCTGAGAGTCAAAGGTGCTCTTCTCTTGGTCCTCTGAGTAGATTCATAGCTAACACTATCCCCAAAACCAGTCCCTGCCTGCCAGTAGAGATGTGTCCCCTCACCACCTTCCAGGTAAGTCAGCTCTGAAGCCTTTAAATCTGGTTCCTACAACCCCAAAAACTGTGAGAAATGAAAACATAACATCCCTGAAGTGAATGGGGAGGGAGAAGAGGAAAAGGGCAAAAGAAGGTTTCACAGGATGTGCCTTTGAGGGCTGTTATTTCAGTGATGGAAGTCACAGGTTGCCCATGGATCAGCTGGTTCCACAGTGGTGATGGAGCATGAAACCTCACTTAACTCCCACTTTGCTGTCCCTCAGCCCAGCCAGTGGGGTCCTCACACCGAACACATTCCTGCCTTACGCCCATGGCTTTTCCTGGCCTATGGAAGATAATCCTCACCTGTGTTTTAGGGAAACAAGAGTTTTCCTCATTTTGTACTGGAACACTGTTGCAACAGCTCAGTGTCTGAGTAAGAACGTAACTGGATACATGAGCAAGTTGTGTGAGCACCGTTAGTGAGAGGGGAAAAAATAAAAAAGGAAATATACCAGTATCCAAATGTGAACAGACAGGATTTCTGATTTACGGGCAGCAAGCAGGGCTCAAATTGGATCTGCACTGCCTCAGCAAAGGCATCTGCTTATTGGACCATTTGTTTTTTAATCACCCTTCGATGTAGCTTTTGCTGAATCCTAGTTAAAATGCCATGTTGAATAAGGACAACTCCTTGCCTTGTCCTGCCACAGCCCGGTTCTGTGGTAGGTTAAGGACTGTGCTGTGACTTGTAGAACCTGTACTCTGATACTCCAGGAAAATAAACACAATCTAGACAGAGAAAAGAAATATAAGAGTGACCCCCAAAGTGCTGAGTTCTTTTCAGGCTCAGGTGTGGGCCAGCCAGGCTTTAAATATTATTTCTATTTAATCATGCAACAGCTATGCAAGACCTCAAGTGGAACGAAACAAAAACAGTTTATGTGCTTACTAGCAATAATATGGATTTTGTCATAGGAAACCAGTATTTACTGTTCAAGTTATTAGGAATTAATCATTTTCCCTAAATAACTAGGTAAAAAGATTATGAAACAAAGCTATTTCTAAAGGAATGCTTGGTTAAGTCCAATAAAGGCAATAAAAAATCCCTGGTTTTCAGAGAAGGGTCTATTCTGCTTTTAATAGATACTCCAAGGCAGTGCCCGTGTTAAGAAGCCGGTGGTATTCCAGCTGCATGTCCCACCACAACAAGGAAACTGGTGTTGGACACCCAAACACCTCACTCCCTACCAGCACACCAAACAGGCAGATGTTCAACAACTTCCCACACAAGACCAGATCAAAGCAGTGCCTCGGCCACCACATCACCTTTGTCTCTCATCGGCACGGTTTGTGCAGCAAAGATCACCCCTTCATGCCAGAAGAACTTGGAGGGACCGTCCGCAGAACGCATCCCAGCACTTTGGTGGAACATCAAAGCATGTAGAGCTTTATAGATTGTAATCAGGGTCCTGAAGAGCACCAAAAAGCTTTGTGGGAAGTCAGTGCAATTCACAGAGCTCGCACCCCTGTAACATGCTCACACTAATGGCCTTATTAAATGGGAGGGCTACCAGAGAGCTAACGAGGAGCCTTTGACGGCTGGGTGTTTGACTTTTCTAAACTGAGGAGGAGAATAACATAGGAGTGGGGAATATCACAGCAAATACTGTATCAAACCACTTATTCACTACAGAGTCCTCACCATTTTGGGGGAAATGAGAGCAATTTGGGACGCTAATGTATCCCATGACCGTGAGTTTATCCAACAATAAAAACACTTAATCCACAATGGATGTGAAAGCCAGCCTGCCTCCCTTGGCTCAGCTCACTTCCCTCTGCCCTACCAGCATTGCATTTTCCCTCTCTCGATGAAGTCTCAGCTGGTGCTTTGAAGTGCTGACTTAAATTTGCAGAAAAGGCAGCGAATGCCACACAGCTTTGTTTCCAGTCAGGCTTATTTAAAGCCCATCTGAAGTTTTCACCTCCCGGATCTGTAAATGCTGCTGCTGCTTCATAACGAGGCAGAGAAGTAGTCTATTAATCAAAGCCAGCAGAACATTTTCTACAGGAGGCATTTATGTGAAGGAGAGCAGCATATGAGGTTACACTTAGTTAGGAAGAAAATTACAAGGGGATCTCAGTTCTCGTGCTTCAGGGCATAAGCTGATCACCAGATGGGGTCAGGAAGAATTTCACCCTCTTTCGTTCCTCAATATAGTGTTGCACAATAGGTAAACTCTGGAGGCTCAAGGAAGAAGGACAAAAGCTGCTTATAGCCAGGATTTCCCCCCTGCTTTCTTGGGAGCTATGTCCAACAAGCACTGCCAGACAGAAGACGGTAGGTTAGAAAAACTATTTGCCTTTAGTTTGGCAGTTCCTACTCAGAAAATGATACGCACAAGAGCCCTGACGTCACATGTCCTATGAACAAAACACTCAGCCTGGCCAAGAAAACCTGCTTTGAGAAGCTGGAGGGCATCAGGTACCATGTAATGGGTACAACCAACGTATTTAATATATTGTAAACATTTTACACTAGTTAAAGTTAGACTTTTAGATCTGGGAGAACTTTGCCACAGCTCATGGGAACAATTTTTTTGTTGCAATTTCTTGAGCGCTTTGGGTTCAGATTAACTCACTTCTCTTTCTTACTGCAAATTAATAAACCAGTTGAACTTAGAAAAGAAAGGAGGAAAAGAAAGAAGAAGAAAGCCACAACACTTTGTTAAAACCACTAAGTTTCAGCTGGTATCATGTCAAAACCACTTGAAACATGAAACTAGAAATCTTCCTAGGTTGACTCAAAGACTATGTCTATACTAGGAGTCCTTTACCAGGAAAGGAATGTTGGTGTATAACACTGGCAAAGGATTCCTGGTGTAGGTGCAACTATAGCAGCAGAACTGAGTATTAAATGGGTCAAGAAATCTTGAGCCAAGACTTTTGCTGGCAGACTTGCATCCAGGTTAAGCCCTCCAACCGTTCGAGCAATTGGTCAGGGGTAACACCTTTTCACATCCTGGATAGACACAAATATGTCAACACAAATTTTGAGTCTAGAGATGCCCAAAATTAGGTAGAGATTGTTTTGAAACTATTTTTAAAAATGTAGCTAGCTCTGAATTTAGAAAAAAATGACAAAATTGGTTTATTTTGTAGGCTTCATAGTTTTGCTGCAAATGGCTGGCTTAGCTGCAGTTAAACAACTTATTTCAGTCTTCTAATCTGTGACACATGGTGGGTGCCTTATGATTTCTCTCAGCACAATGAAATCTGTCTCTCAGCATGCAATCATAAATGTTGCATACAACCCCCACAGGCAACCTTTGGAGAGATTTCTCCATAACCCAATTTGTTTATTGCAACCGTGGTCAGCACTAGTGCTGGAAGGAAACTGCCATGTGAGAAGATTGTATTATTATTCCAATAGAAAGACCATTAAGTGCTGTCTGCTTCCCTCAACATGAGCGCAAAATAACAAGGCTGAATAAAAATGTTCATTCTATTATATGTTAATATGTACTATTGCAACACAGAGAAGGCAGAGCAACATGGCAGTCAGAATTTCACCAGATTCCTACTCAATTTACCTGGATTGACTATGTTAGATTTATGGCAAAAAGATATTAAAAGAAAAAGAAAGACGTTTTCAGCTCCAAGCACTACAGAAAAATCCACTTCCCACCTAGCTTTGCTTGGAAAACATCTCTCACTCTGTAACAGCCTCTTTGACTGCAGCTGAGACACAAATATCCATAAGCAATTACTACCGTTGCCTGTGCAAGTCAAACCTATGGTTCTGTCTCTTACCTGTAATCTGACTCTGTCCTTGTGGATTAAAAGGACTTGGTGCAGAGTTCAGAGAGGGCCGTGGGCTCTGGGTCGGGACCCCTACTCTCATACTGGGATGAGGAATGCGCCCTAAATCACTGAGGCGTTCAGAGAACAAACTAGGTTTAGAGTCATCAAGCTTCTGTCTGTGCCCTGGAAACAGCAAATCATAAAATAAAAGCGTTAATAACAAGATTTAGTAATTTAACACACCCCTCCCCCCAAAAAAAACCCCAAAATGGCCTCTCAGGACCTGTTATTAGATTTAATGGTTTTACAGGTATCTCAGCTACCCCTGATAACACAGAAGCATGGCCGGGGGTTTGTGTTTTTGGACATGGTTGTGCTTGTGAAAGCCTTATTGAACACAACTGTGCCCATACACATGTGTAACAGGTTGCAATTTGGATCAAAATAAAGCACTTATCAGGACACCCACACAAGGTCTTTTTTGGCTTTTTTTTGCTTTCCTGCTTTAACTACACAAGATAGTTAAGAGGCAAACTTCCCCTTCCAAAAGCAAGCCTCATGAGTACATACAAGTTATCAAGTGGGACAATTATTCCACGCCTGATTTATGTGTTGTGGATTTTTGCAAGCTTTTTTTCTCCCCTTATGTTTTTTTTCTTTAACTCTGTCACAATCAGTCATTAGCTTTCATTCCTCTGGGATGTTTTCACAAAAGTCAATAGTCCCTGTCAATTGAGAAGAGCAGTATCCAAGGAAAATCTTCAAAGCTGCTGGCCAAGATGGGTCCTTCACACCCTGTCATGGTCAGCCTTCTGTGTTCCTACTGCTCTCCGCCAAAATAAGCCAAATTGCCCCGGGGTAATTTTTTGGAACACTCATTTAGGGATGTTTTGCTGTCAGAATGTAAAGTGGGGAAATGCCAAAAGCACCAGGATGACACCAGTGGTACTGCCCATGTTGTCACTAAGATGTTTCAAGAGTAAAGGCTTCACTTCTGTAGTGGTTGTATTTTTGCTCCTGGGCTTAATTTCCTTCCAAATAAGTTTTAGGATGTTCCTTGCCCAATGGCATCTTCGACTGTGAGGTGTAGAAGGTGTTATTTCTATTATTTAATGCACAGAGAAACAGGCATGCATAGAGATTGAGGACAGGACTAATTTTGCTTAACTTCAGCCATTCATAAATCAGGCATCTAGTCTAAACTCTTCTAATGTAGACTTCCTCTTCGGTTAATGGAAAGAAATAGCTACTTCCAGAGGGCAATTCATCTCATTTGTCTCTGCCACCCGTCTTAAAACAGCATGATTCACCTTCTGAATTTACTTTCTCTTCCTTCTCTGATCAGAGAGGTAGCACACATGACTGGTTTAATTAGACACCCTTGCCATTAGTCAACATTAAATGGAATGAAGCTTACCCTAAGCCACCAACCAAGGTCACACAAAAAGCCTCTGACAGAGCTGAAAGGGGGGCCCAGACCCCCTGACTGCGATCCAGAACCACATATGTCTCCACCCCTGTGAGCAGTGCCAGGGCACAGGCACAACCAATAACTGGGTGGAATATTTTAATGCTTTTAACAATAAGAAGGGCCCCTGAAAGGGTCTGGGCTTGAGCCCTTCCAGATGATCCCCAGTGGCTTGAGATAATCCGTGTTGTCCCCCAGCAGTGTGAACACAGCCTGGAGGCCACGAGAGTCCAGCTTTGCTGACATGGGCAGATTGTCCCATCAGTCTTTGGGCAGGAGAACCAATTCCTGCAGTGGCTAATTTATTTTAGAAGCAGAAATGAGGCCACTTGTCTTGAGATTGAGCTATCAGACTACCACTGCTAAAAAAAAAAAAAAAGAAAAAAAGAAGCTTTTTAATGGTAACTCTCACCACAGTACTAAGTACATGGGTTCACATTATCTAACTGGGACCATGGTGCCTGCACAGCACGTTGGCAAAGCAATATCCAAATGTGATAAATCCAAACTGAATTCAGGGAAATTGCAGTTTTAGACAGAGGATTCAGCTTGCAAGATGAAGATAAACTTGATGGAATTTAACCTTGGAGAAACTTCTCTAGCAACTTTAAAAAAATTAATTAGTTGACCCATTATTTGGTACTTTGAAGTATGATTTCTCTCCCCCAGGAGTCTAAAAGCACGGGGGTAGGCAGGAGCCTTCTCCTCAAGGAGAAGGTGCTGTTCCATGTTAGAGCTGAGATGGGTCGCTACTTCTCGCTTCACGAGGGATCAATCACTTTAAATGGGGAATGATTTTTGCTGGGCTTGTAAAAACTCCGTAACGGCAGCTTAAATAACAACATAACATCTAACTTGTATCCTTTAGCTTTATATTCTCAATCTAGTTAAACTACAACTTGTACAAGTTGGGTCTGCCATATCTAAAGAAATGACTTGCATATACACATGCAGTCAGTATTCTCTTGGGATTACTCCATCTTCTTTTCCTCCACAATTTTTATGTGTTTACTTTTCCCCTTGCCAGTCATATTTTCCACTCTTTTTTTTTTTCTTTTCAAGGCATCCCCTTCCCTTCCTCTTTTCTCTTCTGCTCATTCCTAATCACGGTTTGGCAAATGGAGCAACCTGGTCTAGTGGAAGGTGTCCCTGCCCATGGCAGGGAGTTGGAACGTGATGATTTTAAGGTCCCTTCAAACCCAAACCATTTTGGGATTCTGTGAAATCTAAGAGGGCTCAAAATAAGGCGGACATGATCAGCCCATTTTCAGTCTCACACACCAGGGCTGACCTTAGCTGGAAATTAATCCACCCCCAACAAACTTTAATTTGGATATTTGTAGAAAAATCCCATGTTATGTTCGTATGATGGCCTTTTCCCCAAGGAAAGTCACTGAAAGCCACTAAAAGTCACCAAGAAACTTGTGCACAAGCTGTTTTAACCATCTTCAGATAACTCAACGAACACTTACTCCATAGTTCACCACCACTCCTGCACCAACTTATGCCCCAAACTCCCCAGCCCTGTTTTCATCATGCTCTGTTTGGTCATGCATAGCTTTGCCATAGAAGATTTTATATTTAATTATGTATATTATTTTTATAATGAACTATGACTGTCAGAGAAAGAAAAATTCAGCAGGATAGCAGTGCACTTTAGGGTAGGCAGGGAAAAAAAAAGGGTGAAAAAAGAAGAGGGGAAAAAAGAGAGGGTAAAAAAGAAATAAGAAGAAAGATCCCCACATCTGGTCGAATTGAAATGATCTAGAGATGTGTGGGTTTGGGTGTTGCCACCCCTGCCCCCCACCCCCCCCCCAAAAAAAAAAAAAGAGTAGGAAAAGAGAGCTCTGTGCACATCTGGAAGACCCCAGGCATCAATGGAACTGTGAGTCCCCAGAAAGCAGCAAGGGGCTGAAGGCAGACTTGCCTTCCCCTTCTGGACATTTAAAATTTAGGGTTGTAACACGGAGTCATGTTGTGACAAAGAGATCCACAGAAGGAGCCCCACTCCCCCGGTGAAATGTCCCAGGGAGACAAGATGACATTACAGCTTCGCACGTCATGGGTTACTCTGCTTTGATAAAAGCTGAGACGTGCTCACACTGAAAGTGAGAAGGAAACTCAACAAAACCTTCATATTCAGGCGTGTGGGCAACTTAAATATCCTGCCTTGATTCCTGTGCAGAAAAAAAAAATCCCATAAAGTACAGAGGAGCCATGAGGCATCGCCTGAAAACAGTCTAAAAAGACCTTCTGAGTAGCATATAAGCAGCAGCAATGAAATATGTGATACATGTTTAAAACTCATTCCACAAGCTGCTTTTCATCTCTCATTGATGTATGTGTCCGTTGACAGAGAAATTCCTGATCCCAGGGGAGCGTGCTAAGAAAAGCTGTATTCCTCCGTCTCAGCACTGAGGCGTAATTTTATTTCAGGAAAAAAGATTAGGGTAGCAAGTGTGGATAGCTGAGGGGGAATCCGTGATCTGCTGCAGCAGCGGGTACATTAAAAAGCAATATAAAATCTGTGTGAGAGTAGAATAAAATAACACTGCAGCTATCCCAATGCCTGCAACACTGCATTTAGGGCCTGTTGCTCTGTTACAAAGATTAATTTGTGGAATGGGTTGGGCTTGGAGAGGGGAAAAATGCTAACGGATACTGGCAGTCTTGGATATGAAATATGGTCAAAAAGATGGAGGCTGTTCCATGAGTCTCTGAATAAGGATGGGACTCAGTAGCTATTGGAATGGTCAGATCACAGAAGATGAGATAGGAAAGAGATGAAAAAATTGAGAATTCATCAGCAAAAGCTAAACAAGCCGTTCTGATTTGTCTGCTAGCACAGTACAAAACACACTGGATATCAGAAATCCATTATTCACTCCAAAATGACGAGACATATTCTGATCTTTCACCACTTCTCCGCTATTTCAAGCCAAATATGAACCTATTAGTTTCTGGAGACAGAAGCATTGTCATTAATCCCTTCCAGCGCCAATTTTGGCCATTCTACATGAATCAAAACAGAAAACAGTACAGACACAGAGAGTGCCATTAGGTCAGTGCAAACTGCAGCCAGTCAGCCAGTGCCTGAGCTGCTGCTTCTGCTTGCCAGCCCAGGATGGCCTCAGAATGTGTTCACATGGCCCATGGAAGCTGATGTTCAATTATCACATCCCAGACATGGCAGTAGATGTGAGGAGGCTTCTGCTCCATCTTAATCATTTCAGTTTAAACTAAGCAGTGGAATGTCTCCCAGAACAAAAGCAAGGCAATCTTGAGTCTGCTGGATGTGGAAACTGGAGAGGGACGTGAGCTCGTCTCTCATCCCTGAACTTCCACCACTCTGCTGGAGGAGGCAAGATGTAAATTGGGCCACGCAAGGGGCTGACTTGCAGAATGTAAATGTGGTGTTGATGCTTGAAGGTTTTTACCTCCTCGGGGAGGAGGGGTGTGCGTTTTTATCTTTCAGCTTGTGGGTGTGGAACTGAAGACTAATCAGATTCTGCTACACGTGGCCTTGCCAGATGCTGACACTCAGGGACTCCCTTTCTTCCTACCGTGTACACCACCCACCAACTTTTTTGTGTGTGTGGGGGGGGTTCTGGTACCGAGGAGATCTGGTTACCAGATTTTCAGCAGATGCTTTTATCACTCTCCAGTGAGTTAGCTATTTTCAGTCATTGCCCACTTCTAACTTTTCTTGCTTTTGCCTTAATGAGGAGAAGTACTGTGGGAGTCAGGTGTCTCCGTAAAGGAGCCAAGGGAAGGCAGAAAGGTCACGAAGGTAAGATCCTGCTGCAGACACATTTTCTGGGACATCCCAAGCAGAATGGAAGGTGATGACCCAATGTGAAATTCCACCATGGCTTCTGTCTACCCTAGGTCATAAGTGTGCTCAGCACCAGCACTCCATAAAGTCACTAGGAATGGGCAAACTGTTCTTGGAACTCCAGGGCCACTAACCAAGGCTTTCTGTGGCTCTGGATTAGGTAGAACCCAATGGAAAAGGGGCTTTCCTTCTGACTAAAGGCTGGCAGAAGGAAGAATAATCACTTCATGACCTATGAATTTGTAGCCGACACACCCCAGGCTTTGCTTGACCTCAAGAGAAGCATAACAGAGACCAAGAACCCAAGTTTTGATTATTCTCACTGTTCTCCAAAGGTGACATGCTCAAAAAAGTTAAAGAATAGGTACATTTTTTTCTACTGACATTATATGCCTCTGAGACAAGCACTCTGTCTCTCTGTTAACACTGTCACACTATTAACGTATTTCCATGTACACATTGTACAAGACAGTTTCACAACACAAGAAAAGATAAGCTAAATGTCCTCTGAATTTCATCACAAATTCACCTTAAATTCTCTTTGGATATCTACCTGCATTTCAAATGTAACTGGAAGGTGCCAATATGGGCTTGACTGAATTCAGCTACAGGCTGGTAAAGCCGAAGTCAAGGGACGCACATTTATGCCACAGTAAAGGAGTTGCGACCTGAGCCTAAGGCTTCCTAATAGCTATTGTGCAGGGATTGAATAATGCTGAGCATTCATCATGAAGCAAAAGTATTCATTGTTCTGTTACAAATTTTAGACAGTACTTCACTGCAGCAACATGTCACTCCAAAGCAGTGTCAATCTACGCACTGGAGGTAAAAATAAGAAAGCCATAAACTAGAAGATTCACATCAGCTCTTTGCAAGGAAAAAGAACTCTGAAGCAAGTCACGAGAGTCCCTGTTGTGCCCCTTGTCTTGTGACAAATTGTCATTCTGGGCTGGCTTCTCCCCACCCAGTCCTACTGAACGCACCCAATCCAAAGTTCATGGAAAAAAACCCAAAACACAAGAGCCAAACAATTTTTACTCAGGAAAGGGGAAAGCTTGGAACCCTTCCAGTCTCTTGGGTAAAGACACAATTATGAGAAAAAAAATATAATCCACCCAAGAGACATAATTACATAATTAGGCCATAGGCTGTGCCTAGGAAAGGTTCTTATAGTTCATAAAACAGGGAGCTACATAGGTGCAGCAACTGGAGTTAATTCACTCAATGGAGAAATAAAAAAAAAAAAGTTTGTTTTTTTAAGTAGCTGAGGGCAACAGTTTGCATTAGACTGGGGAGTTTATTCTCCTGACTGTACACAGAGCCCTGTTAGTGCCAACAGGAGTCATTCAGGCGCAGGCAGAAAACAAGCCCCTGTCTCTTTTTGTTCTTAAAAAAGACGTATTTGTTACCCGAAACAGCTCAGCCCTGCACCTGAAACTATTGCAGAGAAATGGAAATAAACAGACAGAGGAACATATGCTGTGGACGGGGACAGTTCCTATAAAATGGATCTCATGTGGATCCATTTGCCAAAATCCCACTGAGTTCCTCCTCCCCAACTTCTCTTCTCCTAAAGCTCTGCAGATGATACGGCTCCAAAAGGGCCAGATCCAGCTCCTGAGGGAACCAGTTACACTCCCATCTTCCCAGAGCTGTGGCTCCAACCCAGGGTGAGCAGAGGCAGACACAGACTGGAATGTCAGTGCAGAGGTCAAGCCCATGGAGCATCTCTGGTGTCCAGGGTCATATCCCCGCTGACTTTCTGGGAGCAAAGGAAATGTCATCTTGGCTCATCTCACAAGCAGCCTGCCCAGCATGGGACCAAAAGCTTCCAGAAGGGAGAAGGGAGAAAGGGCCAGGAAGGGTGAGAAGAAATGATCCCATGAGGGTGTAACCCATGTCCCTTCATGCCCACTGGAATGACTCTAAAGATTTTGAGGTTATAAAGTGCTATCAATGATTTTCCAAATTCAGTCGGGTGCTGTGAAGAGCAGGTATTCAGCTGAAAGACAGAGACAGAAGTCAGGGGTTTTCAGCAATCTGCAACAGCTGCAAAGGAGCCTCTTGCTCCCAAAATTTCTCTATGTAGAGAGGTGAAACATGCCTCCTTAGAGCAGGGCTCCAGGCTGCTCCTCCAGCAGCTAAGGGACTGATGGGGGTGTGTGGCAGGGGCAGAGCTGGCCAGGAACTCTGCACAGGGAAAGGTGTGTTAAAGCGGAAAAACTGGAAAATGTAGCAAATGAAACCAAAACGGTGCTTTGATAAAAAGGACAACAGAGCAGGAAGGAGCTCAGGTGGGATTGGGATTGCTTTTGCACTGGTTCCCTCCCACCGGTCAACTCATCCCAGAGTTGCAGGATCCGTCCTGTCCTCCTCTCTGCCTCTCTGCTCCAGGTGAATGAACCAAGTCTGCCCTTGCCACAGTGGTGGGGTTTTTAATTTGGCTTTTCTTTTTGAAACACTTGAATTCTGACTTGGATTTTGAACCTTGTTCTGCAAAGCTGAGCAACACCCCATAGGAACATAAGCCTGAACCAGATGGATCTGGGAGGGAGCAGGTGGGACCCCCTTGCTCTGCCTTCACCTTTATCCATCCTTCATGAACATAAAGGAATCTGTGTGCACGTGTGCCAGGAAACCAGCTAAACATTGCTGGCATGGCCACTTGGAGACATTAAAGACAACTCACATAAACAGAGACTGTCACGCAAGTCTCAGTCCCTGCCTTAATTCCCTTTGCATGCTCATATCTATTACACTCTCCCCCTTCTCCTCCCCCTTTTTTTAGCACAAGGGGGGGAAGGGAGACCAAGGGCTGTCCCGAAAAGCACAAGAGCTCCTCATTCTGATTTATCATCCTCAGGAACCCAGAAATATCTTAGAGGAATAAGCTTTTTTCCCCCAAAAAAGAAAGGTAGCTATGCCATGAAGATCCCGCCAATTTTTGCTCCTTGCTGCAACAACCCGCAGTAAAGATCACAGTGATGAAAAGGGCAGGAGAGCGGGGAGAGAAAAAAAAATCTTGAACTGGCTTCCCTCCAGCTGGCAGGAGGGGATGGTTTTCTTAACGCTTGCGAAACCTGACTACTTTAAAAGAATGAGAAGGGGAGGAGGGATGATGTAAACACAGCCATTAAACCAGACTTAAGGCGCTTAGTTTAAATCTAGTGGAGAGCTCTCAGATGCTGCGCTGCTCTCCAGACATCAATAGGTGCGTTTTTGGTTTTGTTTTACACCCCCGAAACCCAGAGCGTATTGCCGGCTGAATGCTGCGGTTACAACGGGAATTCAGGCATGGAAGACACAACAGTTAAGCAATAATAGATGGATGTGTGCATGTTTGCACTCTATCTTTCAACAGATTGTTTTGCTGCCTTAGACGACTACTGTGTTTATATCCATGCAGCAGGTTTTAAGCAGCCTGTTTAAACTTGAATAAAGCGGGATGTTTCTAAAATAACCTTACTAATACAATTCAGATGGCTGAAGAAACCTGAAAATGTGGTTAAAAAATAAAAAAGATGCCATTTCAATCTACACTGGCGGGGGTAACATGATCTAAACTGAAAGAAAACAGTCTTTACAAGTTGAACTTGAAGGATTATCTTGTGTATCAGCACCCTCTGTGGCAGAGTAGCATTTATCCACGTATCCACCCATGTTAATGCTGTTGCACAATTTACTACAGCCGTGATAGACAGATAATTGCTTTATCCACCCAAGTGTAATAAACGGAGTCTACAATGTTAATCCTTGTATTCTCATTGTCGGTGAATGCCAAGCGAGTGAGAGACGTACACTGAAAACCCTGCCCTCTGCTTCCAAAACTACTGGAGTTTGCTCACCCTCGGACCTGCTGAAGTGTTCTTATTGCATTCCACTCCCCTGCTTGCAGTGCCAAGTATTTTGAGTAGTATCAAGTTATTGTTATATAAAGGGCACCTACACTCAGGCTGTATGGAGGCAGAAGCCAGGATGTAGCAGCCTTTAGGAAAAAAAAAAGTAAACTACCCTCAAACATCTTTTCCTACTCAGTGAGTAAAACTGGCCAAGTATTTTCTGTTCCTGGGCATAGAACAGAAAGTAATTACCTGTCCTTCTAAAACTGGACATCTATTCAGTTTGTGTGGAGTCTGTCTGACTGTTGAAAAATGTCATTTAGCTGCTGGCCCATCAGCATTTTCCACAAAAATCTATAAAGATTTTTTATTTTGAATGTCAAAAACAGGCGTGTGCTTTAAAAGGTTTACAAATTCCTAGCGGCTCCATGAGCTTAGGTTTGTGGCATCAAATTTGTAATGACAGCTTGATGGATGCCTCCCTTTCTTCCTCCTGAAAGGTATAAAGAATTGGTGGTTTCCCAGTAAAAATTATGTTTAAGACTATTCTTTGCTCTTATTTTTACACTCAAGTGTGTAAAAAGTCTGGTGCTGCTGGCCGTGAGTGGGTTATTAGGGCAACTTCCAAGCTGCAGAAGGGATTAAACTTTCTGTGCACTCAGAGCACTTGCACAAGCACCTACACGATGTGTAAGTTCTGAAGAAGGACAGCCTTAAGCCGCACATAAATGCTGCAGCTGGGCTTAAGGAGAAGAAACATCGGGCTGAAGATGCTGCCAACAATCCAGGAGGTGAGTCACAGTTTTTAACCCCTTGCTATGCTCCATCTCTCCCTGCCAATGCCAGCACGGGCATTTCTGGCTCAGGTGGAAGCTGAGATGGATTAACCTCTGCTTTCAGGTCTTTTGAGGGAAAGGAAAAGGGTAGATTTAAGTTAGATATTAGGAAAAAAATTCCTTACTGTGAGGGTGGTGAGGCCCTGGAACAGGTTGCCTTGGGACAGCTGTGGCTGCCCCGTTCCTGGATGTCCCGTATTCCTGGAAGTGTCCAAGGCCAGTCTGGATGGGGCTTTGAGCAATGTGGTCTAGTGGAAGGTGTCTCTGCCCATGGCAGGAGGATTGGCATGATATCATCTTTAAGGTCCCTTCCAACCCAAACCATTCTGTGATTATATGATTTAAAAGCTAAAACACAGCCATAGGGGATGAATGGATGGGGGTTCAGTGTTGCAAGGTTGCCTGCTGACTATCACTAGTGATATTGAAATGGAAGGTATTTTTTGCAGCTTCAGCCAATGAATGGCTCAATTTTCTTCAATAACTTGGATGATACAAAACAAAGCATGATTATAAAATCTTGAGAAGACTTCCAGTAGGGAGGAGCCTTCCAGACTTGGAGAAATGGGTCAGAACTCAGAATGATCTTAGCAAGCAAGAGAAATTATATTTGACATGTCATCAGTAAAATGACATGCAGTAAAAGTTAAGTGCATTGTATTACACTTTGGAGCAAGAGATCAAATGCACCACAAAGACAAACTTATTAGGTAGCAGACTGCAGAGGAAGATCTGGGGGTGGCAGGGAATTGCAAGTTGAATGTGAGTCAAAAATGGGATTCTGTTTTGTTGGATTGGTTTTTTTTAATTAAATAAATGCATTTCTGGGAAAGATTAATGGTTGTGTTGCATAGAAGACATAGAAGGTAACTATAATATGCTGCTCAGAAGTGGTGAGACATCAGCTGGACTGCTTTATCCAGCTTGGGGCACCACCCTCCAAGAAAGATACAGACATATGAGAGAGAATCCAGAGAAGAGCAACAGGAGCGATAACAGATTTAGAAAGCATGAGCAACATGGAAAAGCTGAAGGAAATACATTTGTTTAGTCTAGAAAAGAGACGAGCAGGAAAGGACACGATAAGAGTAAAATGTTTTCTGCAGAAAATGGTAATCGATTGATCTCTGTGTCAGCTGAGAACAGCACAAGAAAAAGCTGCCTTCAGCTGAGGTAGAGGAGATTTAAGAGATTAATGCATGGTATTAGCAAACTCCTTTTTAAGTACAAAAGAAAGAAACACAAAACCCAGACTTGGTAAATATGTGGAAGGCTCAGTACTGGAGGATTTAAAAATTTGGACAGATGTCAGTGATGATCTAAGTATATCTAATACTTCCTCTGAGGAGAAATGGACTAGGTCGCCTGAGGTTTCTTTTAGCCCTGCTGTTCTGGGGCTGAGTGGTTGTCTGTGTATGGTTAAGTCACGTACACAATATTTTGAACATGAGTACACACAGTCAGGGAGCTCCTGCTACAACTCTGGGCCCAATGCTGCAAAGAGCTCAGCATCTCCAGCTGCCATGAAAGGGCACAGCAAAACACTGGCTGTGTCTGCTCAGGTATTCCTGGCCATGGGGAACCCGAGTCTGGAAATGCTGGTCTTAACCCCTCTGTGCCAGGGGTTTCCTACAGCTCTAACCTCTGAATAATTGCAATTTCTTTGCCTCACATGGATATTACAGGATTGATTTCATCCATAATTTGGCAAGCAACACTCTGAGTTTCCGCTGGTTTTTGGGGGAGACACGAAAAAGTAAAACCCAAATCCCACCCATACAGAAACTTTGGCCCTGCATACATTCACCTCACATCAAACCCAACCTCCAAGCCCTGAAAATGGCTGTCCCTACCCCAGACCAGCTGTTTATCAGCATCATGCCCAAAACTCATGAGTTGCAGGTTGCTGGGCAAAGTTAAGCCCCTCATGGGCTCTGCAGGTCCTTAATTCAGTGCCTAAACCAGGTGTTTAACCTGTCAAGGGGTGATGCCTCCTATGAAAGCCCCAGGGGGACAGAGAGGGAGGAGGTGAGTGACACAACAGCACTTGGCTGCAAGGAATGTCATATTTCTGTGAAGGGCTCTGGCAGGGGCTGACCCAACAGTTGTTAAAGTTTGTTTAGTGACAGGGAGCTTCCCATGAACTTAAAAACCATAGGAAAACAGAGTTCTGGAGAATAAATCTCGCCCCCTGCCCCGGCTGGCTGCACGTTTTGCTACCAGAAGGTAACAAATCCCCAGGAATGTGGGCGGTGGGGGGATGCTCCTGTGAGACAGAGCTGGAGGGTGGCCAACACAAGCAGCAGGTGATGCCACTCAGGGAGCAGTGAACAGCACTGATGAACACCAGGAAAGCCTGGGAAAGCCTGGGGCCTTTCCAGCTGCTTTTGCAGGGCTCCCTTCAGGAGCTCACCCCACAGAAACCTCAAATGCCTCTTCTACTGCTTCCAGCCATATTAGATTTAGTAGAAGGTGAGCTTCTCCTCAAAGCATGGCAGAGGAGATCAGTCCAAGAAGAACCTGCTTTTTATTTATGAATTCATGAGTCTCCCTTGACCACACACCAGGGGAACTCAGAGAGCATTAATTTTTGGTCACTTTACAGGATGTAGCATATGACACAAGGAAACCTATGTCTCAATCACCAGGCCCCTGACCTGCACAACCTTCCTCCAGCTTGATTTTTTAAAGTAAATTATAGCTCACAGGCTTTACTTTGACCCTGTAACTACTCTATTATTGTACTGATAAATAGGATTCCACTTAGGCATGATTGGAGAGGGACTTTAGACAAGGGTCTGGAGTGATAGGACCAGGGGAAGGGCTTTAAACTGAAAGAGGGGAGATTTAGACTATATTTTAGGAGAAAATTCTTCACTGTGAGTGTGGCCAGATATAGGAACAGGTTGCCAAGAGAAGCTGTGGATGTCCCATGTGTTCAAGGCCAGGTTGGACAGGGCTCTGAGCAGCCTGGTGTAGTGAAAGGTGTCTCTGCCCATGGCAGGGGAGTTGGAACTGGATGATCTTTAGGGACCTTCCCAGCCCAAACCACACTGTGATTCTATGAGACAGATGGTGCAACCCTCTGGAAAAAAAAAGAAAATCCAAGAAACAGAGGCTGTAAATGCCTAGTCATAAAAACACAAGTTGTTAAAATGGGCAGCTGTGTAGTTGATAGCTTTCAAAGATGTACACTAGCACATACATACAGCCACATATATATATATGTGCTTCCAGCTTGGAAAGATGTTAAAATGTGTTAGATCATCACTGGCACGTGCTTTGAATAATGTCTATTTCACTAATATTTTGATGTGTCATTAAGTCTGGACACCCATTACAGTGGAAACCACCTCTGCAATGCAAGAGTGGCAAGGATATTTTATTCTGCTCTCCTAAAGCAGGCAGAAATAACACTGAAGTACTTAAATTCTGGAAATACTCATCATCCCCATGCTATTAATATCACCTCAATACTCACTCTATTTAAAGCAAGCTTCTTTCTTTGGGTTTTATTTTACGGGTGGCAAATCCTCATTTAATTCAGAGGATAAAAATGTATGAACCTACAATTGGAAAAATGGGATTGTCTGGGGCCCAAGCCATCTGCCAGAGCCATGAACAGAGCCTTTGCCACCATCTTCCATGGGAGACAGCCTGGCCCTGAAGTCTTTACAGCTTGCATAGATTTAAATTGTACTATTTGCCTTGTTTTTAATGTCATATGATTCATTTTAAGGAATAATATAGCTGGTTCCACTGTAATGGTTACAGCTAATGCCTCTGCAAGGCCAAAACTTCATTCCTCATTTATGGAATTTAGATACAAACTCTGTAGTCTACCTTTTAGCCCCACTGTTAGATTTTTTTCCACAAAGAAAAGAGAGCACACTCGAGCCATTGGCTCCATGGATTAGAGGACAACACATACATATGAGAGTTTCCTTCTTCTTTAAGCACAACCCTGATTTAATTCCATCAAGGAATGATGGAAAATAGAACACAAAGTGCTCTTCCCTTTTGTCCAAGAAAAGTAAAACAAGCAACTTTAGTGATGCTAAGAAATTGGATATCTTCTAGTGGTGCCTTGCCTTGGGTTTTTAACAAGTAAAACTCATCTGTCTTAACCAATTTAAATGAAGTAAAAAGGCAACAACAGAAAAGAGGGATGGAAAACTTTTTCCAACTTCAACACAAACTGTGAGGAAGTCAAAGCTTAAAAAAAGAAAGTGGGTTTTTTTCACTAAAAGTCTACAGAGACCTCAGCACCATCACAGAGGAAGAAATTTGCTTTTTAACTCTTCTCCATGTAGGATGGATCACTCCTTGTCCTTTCACTCTGGCTTCCCACAGAGTCTATGGGATTATTCTCCTTTTGGGAACAGAAGGGAGTTTGGCTGTCATTGTCCCCATCCTTCACCAGTTTTGATGCTGAAACAAGTCATTCCTCCCTTGACAGAAGATTTCATGTGCTAACCATTCCCTTCCAACAAAGCACCAACACTGGACTAGGACTGAGCCTAATTTCTAATGCCTGATAGACTTAGGTGGACAAACTACTGCCAAGGGTAACCTGCTGTCAAGTCTAACCCTTAGCATCTGGGAGCATTTCTGACACGGCAGTGGTTTAAAATTATATATCTTGTAATATACACTGCCTTCTCCTCAATACTGATATTTCATGGCATCATTTGAATAGAACATTTGAACTTCTACCCCTCACCCTCACTCTCTCACCAGGTGTAGGGGTAATTTGCTTCCAGCACATCACTCAGATTTGAGACTGAAAAGTGTTTTTTCCTGTTTTGCTTTTCTGTGATAAAATTTCTTGATAGTGTCTGAGAATGGCTGATATTACGGTTTGCTAATGTTCTGATAAATGTTTCCTGCTTTCTTACTGATTGTGGTGCATATCTTCACTAAAATAAACAGATGCACTCTGTGGCTGGTGAATTTAAAGTGAAGGTCACAACTCACTCACTTTACAGTTAAGACAACTGTACCTCTACCAAGCTCTGAGGTTTTCACACCTTCGTATTTAGGGTTTGTTTTTCCTTCTCAGCTTTCACAAAAATTGCAACATGAAAAAATGGTCAGAGCCGCCTTCTAAAAGGAGCACGTCTCTCACCCCACCAGGCAGGGATGGCTGATAGCTCCTGAGGGCTGCTGGGAGTATCATGAGCACAAGGACTTGGGCTCTGCCCACACCAGCCTGGGCACGGGACCACAGTCCTGCAGCAGGGCAGGATCAGAAGCACCGCTGCACTTCCAAAATGTAACACATCCCCCATCACGCCAGACCGAGTAACCCCACACTCACCCGGAAAAGTGGCAAGATGTGGCATGGCAGGGGGAAGGATGAACCACAGAGTCACAGAATCATTAAGGTTGGAAAAGACCTCTAAGATCATCAAGGGCAACCACAAGCCCAGCACTGCCAAGCCCATCACTAACCCATGTCCCTACACATCACATCTACAAACTTTTGAAGAGTTCCAGAGATGGTGATTCAACCACCTCCACAAGCAGCCTGTTCTACTACTTGGCCACTCTTTCAGTGAAGAAATTTTCCTAATATCCAGTGTAAGCCTCCCCTGGCACAACTTGAGGCCATTTCCTCTTGTCTTATTACTTGTTACTTGAGAGAAGAGACCAACCCGCACCTGGCTATATCTTTTCAGGTAGTTTAAGAGAGTTGTAAGGTTCCCCCTGAGCCTCCTTTTTTCAGGGCAAAACACCCCCCAGCCCCCTCAACTGCTCCTCATCAGACTTGCGCTTCAAGGTGCACTGTAATTAAAATCTGCCCTTTGCATTTTACTTTGCGTGTGCATTAAGTGGTCTCACTTAAGGCCAGGTAACACCATTTCCATTGGCTGTAGTTTCTGAAAGCCCCGTTGCTTATCCCAAATTTAAGCATAACTCATTCTGACAGCATTTCTCAGTTATGCAGGTTTGCTGTGTACACATGACGGTACATTCCTTCCGTGGCTCTAATTTTGTTCTGAGGCAGCCCCATTTCTTGCTGCTTCAGTACACTGAAAGCAAGAGTATGTGTGTGTGTGTGTATGCAAACAAACACACCAGCACCCTCACACATGCTAAAAATGACATTTTCATGTCTGCTCGCAAGGAAAAAGAAGGATTATACACAAACATTACAACTTTCTCCAGCTCTGCCCAGAGATGTGAAAGAGAAGTGGCCCTGTACTCACGTCTCTTCTGAGAATTCTGCCATATGGTTTTAACAGAGGTTTATTTCCTGCAGCAAGAGAGGGCTGCAGATTCTCAATCCAACCAAAATAATTATGCAGACAATTTCACTCCATTACTTGCAGTGGAACCCAAGCTGTGTGGTCCTCACATGCCTGCTGACACCTTTAAAGAGACATTAAACCATTTTTACATAAAATTCCCTTAATGGGTGGGATGTAGGATGAATTTCCTGGAAGATTAGCACCTGTCACGTTGCATAAGGCTTGCCTCTGACTGCTGCATGAATTCCTTCAGTTGGTAGACAGCACAACTGTGATTGAACCCTCCAGAATACAGCAGAGCCTCAACCATATCTCTACAGAGGGGAAACTTCTCCCCTTGCTGAGGTTTCCTATGCAATTATTTTACCTCCCACATTTGACCCTGAAATAGCACAGGCCGTAAGTACAAATGTGTGCCCCACTGTAAGTAAAAGGAAATGGAAATACGGCTTTAAAATTCAGTCTTGGGTTGTGTTATGAGCACAACGTGGATTCTTTGCTGAGAACTTTTTTTCAGAGCCACCCTGGGCTGCAGATCTTTCCCCTCAACTGCAAGCGAGATTGCAGTATAAAACTTCCAATCTTTCAATCAACAGTGACTGAAGAATCCAGGGAAAATGAAATTGCTTTGACTCGAAACAATAAAATAAGTATTAAAACATCACCTATCCAACTCTGAATGTAAACTACAGGAATACTGTAAAAACAGAGATGTTAACCAAGACACACAGTGATTAAAGAATATTTTAAAGGGAGAAGGGAGACCACCCTTAAAGCATGGAAATATCCCTTTTGGACTAAAAATGCAATCTGCCTTTTTTTTTTTTTTTTTTGAGCGACTGTGTCTGATTTTAGTTACAGTAGCTCGTTTATGGAATTAGCAAACATACTACATTTCAGACCAGCAAATCCAATTAAATTAGAAGACAGCACACACATACTTTTAGTGTGCCAATCTGTCTACGGTGTCAAAAAGACACAGTTCCAGGCAGCAAGGGGGTGAGGAAAGGGGAAGAAGTTTTCCACAGGACCGCAGGATATTTTTCACAGTGTAAAATGCCGATTTCTTCAGATGAAAAAGGCAAACATAAAGACAAAAGTAACTAGGACTATGAGGACAAATCAGAAACCAGGTATAAACCAGCAGCACCCACAGGGCACAAATGGTGCAGGGAGTTGTTTTCTTGATGGTTTGCAAATCTTGGTGCAGCTGGAGGCGGCTGCAGGAGCACCTTCCTCTGCCGGGCACGGGAGCTCTGCAACGGTTAATGGCACACGCTGCATGTGTGTGGCCTGAGCTGCGAGGAAACTCAGCAGGAAACATGGTTCTAATCTTTTTCTAGTGGCAATTTCAACATTATGCTACAGATAAATTATGGTAATGTAAATAGTAAAATCCATTTCTCGGTTCTTCGGCTCGGTGCCTGCCACCACCTCAGGTTTCTGTAGGCAGGACGGGCACAGGACGCGCTGTTACAGAGGGGTAAAGGTTTTGTGCTCAGCTCCTAATGGTGCCATATGGAGGGCAGCCTCCTCTCTGCTTCCCCATGCACAGATGTTTTATCCCTTTTGCTTATAAGCTCTAGAGAATTTTCTCCCATTTCAAGTCGGGGGAGCACAGTACTCAAAAATCCCCCCTCCTGGCTGTGGAGTCGTAGAATCATAGAATGGTTAGGGTTGGAAGGGACCTTAAAGATCATCCAGTTCCAACCCCATGCTGCCTTCCACTAGACCAGGTTTCTCAAAGCGCCATTCAACCCGGCCTCAAACACTTCCAGGGATGAGGAATCCACAACTTCTATGGGCAATTTGTGCCAGTGTCTCACTATCCTCTGAGTAAAGAATTCCTCCCTAACATCAAATCTAAATTTCCTCCCTCTTAGTTTAAATCCATGGCCCCTTGTCCTATCACTGTCTGCCTGTGTAAAAAGTTCTCTCTTTTATAAACACCCTTTAACTACTGGAAGGTTGCAATGAGGTGTCCCTGCCATCTTCTCTTCTCCAGGCTGAACCATCTGACTGAGCCTTTTCAACACAGCAAAGAAACACCAAAGATGTCAGCGGCAGCACTGTCTTTCCGTGGCACACTAAAAAAAGCTATGGATGTACTGTGATCCAAGCTGGATTTAACAATGCTCTCTCTCTCTCCCCTAAATCTTCTGTTTTCAAAACAAAACCGAAATTTCAGGCCAACATTTCCTGTGGTGATCGCTGTGGTTAAACACTACTTGTCAGTTTTTCATGCTTGATAAGGTCTCTCGGCTCCATAGCAGAAGAATTGCTGTCAACTGAGCAGCAGCAACTGGAGACAGAAGGTACACCCAGCAGGAATGGCTGGATCCAGCTCTCCTCTGAGTTTATGGCAAAACTCCCACTTCAAGAGAAGCAAGATTTAGCCTGATACAGGTATTCCAGTTGGCCTTTGGTTTTGTGCAGCGAGGGGTGGCAGCTGATGTTATTTGCCAAAACAGGAGAAAAATGTTCTAAAGGATAAGAGTGCCGGGGTTTGGCCAGCTGCACCTACTCTTCATGCTACACACCACAAACGTCTAAAGTGGATCTCGGGGGAATTACCCATTGTGGTTTTGAGGTTTTAAAGAAGGACAAAAAAAAAAAAAAAAGAAGGACAGGAAAACTGTTCTCGAACACTGATTCACACACTAAATTGATTTAACTTTCTGACAGTCGAAATGAAAGTTCAAAGACGCAACTTGATTTATCAAGATGCAGCCCTACGCTGAAATCATTTAGCCTAAAAAGGTCCCTTCCAAACCAATCCATTCTATGAAATGTCACCTTGTTCCCTGGGATGACTTTAGCTCTCCAAAAGCATTACTCGTTAATTTTGGAGTATTACGAGTTAACAGATTTAATGTGCTTTCCCCCAGCCTGACATAGACAAGTGAGACCAAACCTGCACAGAAACCTGCTCAGTAGACAGGACCATGACTATCTAAAGGAATTCAATCTTAGTTTGGCCAAAAAACAAAAAAACACCAGTGACTTAAAAACCACCAGCAAGAGTTGTTGTCCTCGCCAATGAATCACATCAGGTAATTTGGTGACTTTGCACAAAATTCAGGAACTCAGCAGTCAGAGCAAAACGTGCCAATCACACGAAGCTGCCATGAAAACTCCCCCATGTATGGTTGTACTGTCTGGCATTCACAGCCCAGCATGAACATGCTGGTGAAAGTACAGTGAGATCTCTGAGCACAAGCGACAACAGACTTAGCTTTGTGCCATGCCCTGCAGTCAGTATTCCCTCAGTCTTTTGAGAAATGGCACAGACTGTTGGATCCTTAAATTGATGGGGATTTCCACTCATCCAAGTTCTTTAAGACGGAGCCTGTAAAGCTTTTCCCCATCCTTGAACACACTAGACGCCTGATCACCTGAATACTACAGGGACTGTCTCGTCCATGTCAGACTATGAAGAAACTGTGTTAAAGACACAGAATCATGGAATGGTTTGGGTTGGAAGGGACCTTCAAAATCATCTCGTTCCAGACCTCCTGCTGTGGGCAGGGACACCTTCCACCAGACAGTGTTTCTCAAAGCCCCAGCCTGACCTTGCACTATCCAAGGATGGGGCATCCACAACTCCTCTAGTCCAGTGCCTCACCACCCTCCCAGGTAAACAATTTCTTCCTAAATGACTCATAAGATTCCAAAGTTAATGGTAATACTTTCAGAGAGCCAAAATCCTCTCAAAAAGGGAAAGATGTCCATTCTGCCCTGTACTGAGTTCTACAGGAAATTGCCAGCACAGACAATAATGATTTAATGGGACATTTCACCAACTAATCCTGAAATGATGGGCTTGTTAGACATTGTTGCCTTGCCATCAACACTGCTCAGAGTTTATTAGCAGGCTCCAGAGCACTCCAGATTATGCTCTGTCCGGTGTCTTATAAATGACTGAACTTAAATCAATGTGATCAATATGATCATTCAAAACATGCTCAATCCTTGGCTTTCAGCAGATCAGCCAAGAGGGAAACAATTTCTCAGCTAGCACCACAAATAAATAATATTTGCACATTCCTTTCCCTGCCTTTTTCCACATTTTGTGATTCCTGTCATATCCCTTTTTTTTTTTTGTCTTCCTCTATTTTATTTTCTGGCAGCTTCCTTCAGAAAACAAACAAACAGAGATCAGCAGCATTGCTTCCTGAATGTCTTTCATTCATCTCAATTTTCCCTCTTTTTCTTAGTATTTGCTGCACGCATATTTTTGGGTGCTCTTACCTCCTAACGATAACAGCACCAGACATTTAAGTCTACTTTCTCAAAAATTACAATTTTAGTTATTTTCTCTGCTTCTCTGTGAACAGTAAGCCTTTAGAGATGGGGATGCAGAGAAGTTAGTTACTTCTTGGCTGTATCGGGTACTCTTTACTCTACGGTTGCAGCCTGGCCAACATGCGTGGAGCAGCAGGAGAGAATTCCCCATTTCCACAGCTTTTCTCTTCTACCTGAGCTTTTCTACATCATTTCAATGAACAGGAGGGAGGTGTTGGACAGTAACACAGAGAGGAACACACCTGACCTCCCAAATTACTCCCATGTGTGTTCACTGTTGCTAATGAGCTGGAAGATTTGCAAATATGAGAGGCTGCATTTCAGAAATATTTATACAGGCAGTGTGGAGAAGTGACAGGAAATGAAGTTATTAATTACAAAAGACAGCAACAAAGGTCATTGCAATACTGTGAGCCACAGTAAAATGGGATTTCACAGTGACTGCACTGGTACCTTACATTTAGAAATGCATCCAGCCAAACTTTTCACAAACAGCTTGATGATTTATTACTGTCTGTGATGTAGAAATGAAGTGGCCAAAAACTGGCAAAAAAAAAAAAAAAGTTTTTCTCATTAATGTCAGGCTGCAGAATTCCAGATTAAAACAGCCTGGAGGCTTTCTGCCCTCTAATAGATCTCAATTATTTTTCCCCCTTAAGGGAGAAATGACCAACTAGGTCTTGCAGCAGCAGGTTTATGGCCAGTACACTGTCAACATTTCCAGGAAAAGTGTCTGTTTTCAGGGATTTCTGACACCATTGTAGAGCTCACTCAGACTAAAATTTTTTTTTTGCCTAACAAACTCTATAAATTTTTAAATAATGCTTTAAAAAAATAAATCTTGCTTAGGCGCTCAGCTAATGGGAACTGATATTCTTGGAGCTCACTTTCCATTCCCAAAGCAGAAGCCGATCCCAGCAAGATGTTCAACGGAAACCTGGTCAGTGTCCACTCCACAGTCCCTGCTATCCATCCCACAGCTTGGATATTCCGTCAGCACGGGGGGGTAACCAAGTCCAACACTGTGTTCACGTGGCCTCTCCAGGCTGCAGCTGTGCCATCTGACAGGGTTATCCAGGCCTGACCTTTCCCTGCTCCTTATCACTCATCTTTGACCACAGCTACTGCTGATTCGGAGCGGGCCTCTGCTAAGCCAGCTCGTTTCGACTGACGCTGATTAGAGGAGCGCTGGGGAATGGTGTGATGCTGATTACAAGAGCAGTGGGGAGTGCTGCTCTCCACAGACAGCACAACCGCGGCTGGAAGAGAACACCCAAGGAGCCCTCAGCTCCCCCAGCTCCTGGGATTCCTCCTGCTAGAGGAGATGCAAGGCAAAGCCATGGGCCTACCCCCAGCATGGATTTACTGTCATGCTGCTCTACAGGGCTCAAAATTTTTCCGATTACCCTGGAGACCTTCAGGGACTCTAAGGCACTTGTGACAGATGTCTCCACCCTGACACCCTCTGCTTTTCCTGTTGTATTTGCAGTAGGTTCCCCCACTGGACATGGCCATGAGAAATCCTGAATGCAAAGTCCATCTGAGTTTAGGAAGGAGCTGGCCTATCTTCTTCTCTTTTTCCTCCCTTACAAACATCTTATCTTATTTCATAGGAAAAAGTTGGGAGTTTCCCTATGGACATGGATGTTTCTGAACATCCATGGACTGCCTGTATTTACATATAATAAGAACCAAGTCTTGTTAGGGACACCAAAAGTCATTACAGGGACAGACACCACTTGCTAGATCACTGCAGACACAGAGTAGGAACTGTCTCAAGGACTGTGAGTTAAGGAACTGGAAATTCTGCCTGTTCAAAGGGGCTGCAGAAAGTGCAGAAAACCCACAGCACTGAGGTGGGAACTAGATGACCTTTAAGGTCCCTTCCACCCCAGACCATTCTGTGATTCTAAGTGGAAACCCGAAACTCACTACTTTCTCAAATCCCTTGTCTAAGGAGGGTCACAACATGTTAAGGAAGAGCAGCTGAAGGGTATGTTGTTATAAATCCAGAGGTACAAGTTTAGATAACTCACTCTGAGTTGAAACAACTAAATGAGTTCTCATTCACACCAAAAGTCAAAGCCAGGGTCATAATCTGCCCTCACACACTGTGCTGTCTCACTTGCACAGAGCTCACAATCCTGCTCCTTGCCTCCTGTCCTGGAGAAGTGTTGTAACTTCTCAGTACTCAACAAGCCAAGGAGGCCACAGGGGATTTAAAAGCAAATTTCTTAAATCAGGTCTTGGTTGCTATATATTAAATATTAGTATATGGCAGGATGTATAGCAGTATATTAGGAATTACAGAGTAAAGGTAACCAATGCAAGCTATTTTTCCATATCCAGAATATCTAAGCAGTCAAGACTGGTAAAATCTAGAATCTAAAATACCTGTCAAAGCCTCTCTAAAGAAGTCTCTCCCTGGCCAGGCTGAGAAATAAAATAATTTCTGCTTTGAATGAGTCCCCAAAAATGCCCTTCTCTGTGAACAACACTGCTTGTGATCTGTAGAGCGAACTAATAAACTGGTCTTATGCAAAAAACAAACTCAGGGATTAAGGGGATTTAACAGGTAATTTTTAAAACAGAATGTAATTCTGAGTCTAAAAATTGGCTTGACAATTGCCAGTACAGATATTCAGCCACTTCCTAGGGTCGAACGGGTTACCATGTCCTGAACTTGGATGGTGACCATCTGCACACGTGCTCTCTGTGGTGAGTGTGCAGCGATTCTACTTATCTCAAGCCTCTTTTATTGAGGGCTAAGATAAATCAAATCAACTTACATTTATGGGGGGCCAAGAACACCTACCAGGCAGCTGTTGTGGCTCAGCTGACGTGGACTCCCCTGTAACTCGATCATGCAACTAAGCCCTGAAATTTTCTCTATATGGACTCAACTGGAAGCTGAAATTAAGTGCAATTTCAGGTCTGCCTTCTTGCAGGCTGAAGTGGTGCACAGGTCTAGTGTTAACACTTCACAGTAGGGCAAATTCCATGTGCACATACCAAAGCTGTAATGATTCTGTGAGTTAAATATAATATAAACAGTTTTGTTTGTGTTGAAATATTTGAACATCTATCTACAGTGTTTGGAGTCTGAATAATAGAAGCACACTACTGCATGGGAATGAAATGATGATACTCATGGAATGGACAAGAACAGGTGACAGGCTGTTTCACAAGCATGCTGTGCAATTATGTACATATATGCATATGCAGGCAAATAGCATAATAAAAGAAAATGCAAAAAACTCAATAGAACACCAATGAGAAAAATTTAAATGTCAAAAGTCTGTCTCACTGAATAAGTACGACTGTGGTTGGAAGTACAGCAACAAGCATTTATACAAGTCTTCAACATTTCAACTCTCTGCAACACGAAAACAAGGAAAAACAATGGTGCTCACATGAAAAGGCCAAATTCAAACTGCAGAGAGTGCTCCTCCCTATCAGGCAGGGTATTTACTATTATTCTACATGTGCGGAGTCTTAAAAATATCTCAGCGTGGTGTGTATCCTTTTAATTCTGCGTTTACACATCTTGCTGTTTCATCAAGTACTTGATATCAAAGGTTTTCTTTATGTGCAGGTGTGAAAGGTGTGGGTACAAATGAAGGAACTATCTCACTAGTTATTCAGTCTGGAGCAGCACATGAAAAAACCTGATTATTACAACCCAGGCAATTAATTCTTACTCTGAACTAAGATTTCTGGGCCCCAGAGCTGCTTCTGCCCTCATTGTACATCCAAGACTCACAGCGACTTCTGCACGGCACAAGTGATCTGCTTGAATTGATGAATTTTTTCAGTTCAGGTAGGGGAAATTGCCTTCCTCCCCAAAGTGAGGTTTTGCCAAGGTCCATGCCCTCCCAGCTCCATATGGCAATGACTTCAGTCAGATATTCTGGCCAGTAGTCTCAAGGCTGGGGTTAAACAAGCAGTTTGTTCCTCTCTTACATAAGCACCGAAAGACAATACTACATTCGAGCTCATAAAAATATTTTAATTGGTGATGATTTCCAGACAACTATGTCAAAATTAACTCAGAGTTGATGCCCACTTGCTTAAATTTCATTCATCTGGGTTCAAATTATTTGCTTAAAAGAAGAAACATTTCCTTTTATACACACTTTGGTTTCAACCTCCAAAACCATTGCTAGAAATTAGTCCCAACCACCCAGTCAACTGCCTCAGAAACCAAGCTCAAATCCATCACTTTAATGACATCAATAACAAATACACAACTTTAAACTCTATTGTGAACAGCGGCATACCAAGAAGCATGTGTAGCTGTCATCTCGTTAGTCACTAGAAAAACAGCAACGAAACCAAAAGAGCCTAACCATGACAAATTATTCAAGAGTTTAACCTGAGACATTAATGAGCGCTAAATAGCTTGTTTTCATGCTTGCTTAAGGAGATTTGTTTAAAATCCCACCAACCTCCCCTGAACGTCGCCTGGCGAAGCCGTTCGTTCTTGTCAAGCTGGTTTTCCTATTCCAGCTAAAACAGCAGGTTGCAAATGTTTGGTTAAGGATGGCTGCCTTCCCCACCCCTCAAGACACACACGCGCGCGCCGAGGCAACCGCACCGGCTGTGGAGCTTCCTCCCCTCGGCTGCACAAAAGGGGCTGATTCACCTCCCAAAGTCAGGGGATAAAAGCTGATAAAAGCTCGTGCACCTGATTGCAGTCATTCAACAGTCAGTGGTGGAAAATAAATGTGAAAAGAATTGGGAGTTTCAGCTTTCCAGACTTTCTATCTTGTCTGGTTTTCATCTCTGCAGGCTGTAAAGCTCCTAAGAGGACACTGCAAGAGGCTGGTACCTGCCATTCTCTGAAAAGAGCACCAGGTATTTAACTCTGAGTAAGGGCTGATTTAATGAGAGGCTCACTACTACAGGCCACCTTTACCTCCAGCAATACCTTCAAGGAGTTGAAGGAATATGGCATCTGGAGCCTAAGACAACTATCTTGTTCTGACACAGCAATACAGAGCACCAGTGTACAGTGGGATGGCAAAGCTAACAGGATAGGAAAAAAACCCCAACATTTCTTCCCATCTGTAAAATGAAAAAATACATTTATAAAGATGTTTCCATTTATGCAAGCGAAGCTTTCTGACTCATACTGGGATATACCTTGGGTGGGAATTTGCCTTGAAAACACAGCTTGAGTAAATAACCCCCTTGATCTTCACCATCTTTCCATATTCATGTCATTCCTGGAGTGTCATCATTCATACTTCACACGGAAAACTGAGGTCTAGGGAAAGAGGTACCCAATTTCCACTTATATCAGCAAGTTTGGATATCTGCTTAGAGGGATTTTCAACTGTACTAACGTCATAAAGACGTCAGAGGCAGATGACAGACCTGGAGAACCCACATCCAAATCTGTCAGCCACTGAACCACCCTTCTACACCCCTGCCTTACTCATGTGGCCACAGAGAGCTGGTCTTCAAAATTTCCTGACATAAGGATTAAAGGATAGAACACTGGCAAAGGTTAGGAGTGTTTTGTTCTCCTTAAAAGAAACGTTTCTTCTAACAAAGAGCCTTTATGCTGATGGCCCAGATATACTAACATTGCTTTTTGCTATATACAGTCTAAATCATCATTCCAACAAGCCCTGAGCAGGCTTCCAAAACAGGAGCAGTCTCAAAGGCACTCCAAAAACAGTGTATTGTGCTCCAATGTAAAAGTGTTCTTCAGTCCATATGGGAGATCTCAAGCATTTGCTGAGTCTGGCTTTACATTTAATGGAATTTATGTTGGAGAAACCATTTAATTTTGACCAGTGTGAGTTTTATGCCAAAAATATTTATTTCTTTAAAATTTTGGGCCAAATTTCACTTTCCTCTTTGAAGAGGTGACCAAATAGACACAAGTGTTCAACGTTGCATATCAACCCTAAAATCTAACCTCTCCCCAAACTCCTGTCCTTTTAAAAACGTGAAGCCTTCCAACAAATTTAAGTTGTTCTGCGTACTGAATGTCAGTTTAGTGAGGGGATTTAGGAACTCGTAAAGTCAGGGAGTTTTCAGCGTGGATTCTGGAACCGAAGCTCGGGGCACACTGAACTAATTAAAAAATGTAAATGTAAAAAGATATGACCCATAAGTGACAAATTAAAGAGGGAAAGTAAGAAGCCTGCAGAGCCGCTGCCCTGCACCACCGAGCGCTCACACAGCCCAGCCACTCCAGGGTCAATGTTTTCTGGCAGCATCAGACAATAAAAAACACATAAACTTGCGGCACATGGTAAAGCTACTGTGTCTGACATAACACTAACGCAGAGGCCCAGGGAGGTGACTGAACCCTGGCTCCCAGCTGCATCAATCCCTGGTTTAATCACTCTCCTGACAACACTTCTCTTTCAGCTCTCAAGCTGCTTGGCTCCCCAGGATGGGAACACTGTGAGAGTAAAAGACATGGGGAAAAGCTTAAGTGAAGCTGTAGCAGTGAGGGGAATAAAATTGACTGTGAAGGTGCCTTTTGCCCAGCACTCAGATCTGTCTGCAAAAAAAAGTTTGGTTCAACTTCAAAAAAAATCCAGGCTTGGAATTCACATCCCTGAGCCCTGTTCCTGTGAATGGCAAAAGGCTCGACAAGGAGAACACTTCCTGCATCCACATTTCTGGAGGCAGCTTCAAATCAAAGAGTTAGTGCTTTGGGAAAGATTTCTGTGCAGGAGCACATCTCGGGTATAACTTGCAAGACTGCCTGCTTCCAATCAGCTCCTCCAGTTTACAAACACATTAAAAATTCAGTTGCTGATTTTAAATGGACCCAATACCTTGGGTCAAGCATTGAAACAGGATGCCCAGGAAAGCGGTGAAATCACTGTCCCTGGAAGTGTTCAAAAAACATATGGACATGGCACTTGAGGACACATTTTGGGTGTGGACCTGGAAGTGCTGGATTAATGATTAGACTCAATGGTCTTAGGGGTCTTTTCCAATTTTAATGATTCTATGACCCTATGATTTTTCAGCAGCTTTGAGTCATGTCAAAGAGGAGAAGGTAACAAGAAGTAAGTGTTTTTTCACTGGCTGACATTAGAGTACCCAGACCTCCCAGATGGTGCCTCTGGGTGCACACATCACCAAGTCTGTTTTTGTGGAAGGGCTGGTCATTTCTCCCAGATTCTTACATAGCTCTGCACCCTCTCCAGGAGGCACCTGGGGGGTTGAAGAGCCTTTCTCCACATTTCCACACCTCGGTGACTACAGCTGCACCTCAGCAATGAGACTGGGCCTGGACTGTGCCCACCACAGCGCTCAGTTGGTGCCTGGGCACAGGTTGGGGCTGCCTCTCACCTGATCTGAAAGGGACTCAGGCAGCCATGTAGAGCCAACCCAGGGAGCTTTTAGGGCACAATTTGGGGAGGTTTTATCAGTGTTTATTTCCTGTGGTTGTGGTTCCTGAACACTAGAGAGTTTTGGGTTAAAAATACTCGGTTTTCAGCAGCAACACTGCCCTCACTGGCTCTCTCTCAGGAGGGCTGGCAGTGAGGAGGCTCCTCACCGTGGGCACATCAAGGAGTCCCGGTCTACAGCCCAAACCTCTCCAGGCTCACAGCCTGTGTGTGTGTGTCTTACAGCCTGCAATGCCTGTGTGGACCGTGCCAATTCAGTTGAGGTGTATGCACCCCAAATTACCTCTCTGAAGAGGCTGAGGGTGGGGATGGAGAGCCCTGCCAAACGCTGGTGCCTGGGGGCATGCTGCCTTCTGACCCACAACGCCTTCAGAGGCCCTGCTGGCTGCAGTGGCCCTGGTTTCATCTTCTCCAAAGGTTGTTGCCTTCTCTAGCATGTCCCTGGAGCGCAGACAGAGCCACATCGTGCTCTCCTGGCCTGCTACAGGTGGCACCTCACTCATCTCCTGTCCGTCACTTGAGAACTTGGCCTGTTGATGTCTCCATGAGGACACCCTGCCAGCTGCCAATTAATTTCCTGTGCAGGATCTCCACTGAACCTCATGGATTATTTTTCAGTGCAAATTAATAACATGTTAGATTAAATATGTTAGAGTTTTAGCTGGTAGGATGGCCTATCATTCAAGTTATCCAGGGTTTCCCATTACAAGATCCAATGTTCTGTTGCTCCCAACTTTACTAAACTTTGACTGTTTGAGTTCCCTTTTTTCTTTCATGAATATGGAACACATTTCTTCAACTTCAACCAAAATGACTCAGACATTCCTGAAAATGAGTTAGCTCCGGGACAACATATCACCTCAAAAGACATTTTTGATAATCTCTTCTTGAAGGAGCTTTTTTCTTGCTCAGTTTTGGAGTGGAGATTTGAAACTTGGCTCAGCAGGTTGACTCTTTATTTTCAGAACCTCCATGGAAATCTATCCAGATTTAGTAAAATTATAAATCTTTGAGAAATAGAATTTCATCAAATGGAAATTCCTTAAATTTTATCTAGCTAAAAGCTTTGATTATAGCTTGGCAAAAGTAGCTGATGGTTGACGCACAGATTTATGCTTCTGCAATACGATTTTTTTAGTGACTATAGTTAAGTTGCTTAAAACAAAGCGTTCACAGATCATATTATTCACTGTGTGAAGAAGAAGTGGGTGGGCTCCATCCTACAGGATATTGCTGTCCAATGAATAAACCAGCACATGCTCTTACAGTGTAGGACTCTTTATCTCACAAACACACAGCAGGCATGAATTAAAGCCACACTGATAACCCACTGGCATGTCCCAGTTCTGAGTGCTCAGACATAGACTTTTCCTACTGTAATTTTTGTCTGCAGCTTATGCACAAAGTAAAACCTGGAGGTAGAGGTATCTGGTCTTTAATAAAAAAACCCTATTTGCTTTATGTCAACAAGTTATTATTTATCTGACATGTAAGTATCCCCTTGTCACATACCTTATATCTACTGTTTATTCTGTTTTACACCAAGTTACCAGAGAGAAAGAGTTCTCATTTAATCTGCATGGCATGTATGTAGTTAGTGAGGTGTTTACTTTTTACTTTGCATCCCACATGGATGTAAACACGCTTCCCAAAAAACTTCCTTCATCTTTGTGCAGGGACTAAAGAGTAGTTACTGTTATCTGGATTTTGGATGCACCAAGCCCTTCCTGCTCTCGCCTACATTAAAGACAATCTCCACAAGCCAACCGCTATCAGGCTTCTCTTTTGCTGCCACCTTTCAGGAATAACAAATATGAAGAAGAGTGAAACTAATAACATAGATCAGTAAGTCTGGACACATGCAAAGCACAGACCCTACCTAAATACTGAGTCTGAGTATCCCTGTGCTGTAATTTTGCTGCCCCAATTCCCAGGGATGCTTATGCCTTTGTGTCATACCGCAGGCAACGAATACCACTGGGTGAGACTCCTTCACAGCACTCACAGACATACCCTGGGCTCACTCTTCCACAGCAGAAGATGAGGGCTAATTAAACTGTCTGACTCCGCCGTGAAGCTGATGAGGATCACGTATAAAAGCCAGACTGCTGCTGAGCTGCAGAGGACACAGCTTTGCAGGGGGAACACTAATAAGGCCATGGGCATGGGGAAAGTCGTTTTAAAGCAGGAGAGATGTTTCTGCACCGAGTGCCTGAGAGTTTTAACCAATCAGGCACTGAAGAGGAAAACATAAAAGATCACACAGTGTCTACTTATGTCCAATAAGGAGGGGTTCACCAACACCCCAAATTGTAATGCACTTCAGAGAACAGCCCTTCAACGTGGCTGTTGAGAAAGCAGGCATTTTTAAAATGCTTAAATAACAATAAAAATTAATATAAAGAAGTATTTTGGAGCTATGTGCTGCTGCAGTTGCTGGTAAGCCAGATAGTTTGTTTAAAGCTGACATATATACCAGTATGGCACCAAGTGCCACCTCTGTGTTCCAGGCTGTTCCACATCCCCTCTGCAGTCAGTGCTCTCTACCACTCACCCCCACTGGCACTTGTAGATGCTTAGGGTGGGATAAACCACCTTCAAACTCTCTCTCTTCAGCACATAGGGCTGGGGATGACTCACTGAGACACCATATAAAGCTTTTAAGCAGCTACACTTAAGGACGGTCAATCCACCCTGTGTCTCTGAAAATGTTAGCCATATGTCCCTTTACAAAAGATTTTTATTTGGGCTGCTTAGCTGATGAATTGAAACACTGAATAATTTACACTCACAGCTCTATTGCAGAGCCCTCTTCTGTAGTCAATACTTCCATCTGCAGAGATGATGATTTTACTGCAGCTCTGGTTTTACAACATCAAAAAAGACCAAAAGTGGGAGTGGACCCACAACCCAGATCATCAAAGCCGAAAAGTGTCCAGTGTGAAAGAAAAAAAGTCTGTTCCACAAATCTAGTCTGTGATGATAAGAGACCCAAGAAATGAAAAACTAAATTGTTAAATCAAATTATTCTTCATTTAACTGGTATCCTGGAAATGCGGAACCAACTCTATTGTACTTCATATGTCTACAGTGCTTCACAAATTCACTATATAAATTGAATTAATTGAAACATGTTGTCATATAAGAATCTGAATCTGGGTCCTTGATTACATATGTACACATGTAAAAAAGTCCTCAAAAGTATTCCATGTGTAATTCCCTCTGTACTGCTTATCAGTGGTTTGTATTGTATTTCCAAGTCTCCATTCCTTTCCAGCTTCCATACTACTGAGAAACACACATACGCATTTTCAAAACACCACAGATAATCTTGAGTACCATCCCTTTTCAATGGGTCACTTCTGGATTTCTGATCCCTTTTAATACAATCATTTAAAATTGGGCTTCTTTGCAAATCCAATCCAGGGTTTAACATATTTGAACAAAACACAGGCCTGGGACTACAGCAATGCCTGAATGTGCCTGGTTTTTAACAAAAGGATGCTGCACCACTGTGAAACTGCTGTATATATTTGTCTACCTGCCTCATTACATGTAATATTCTAGAATATAAAGAGGTAGATCCCTATTCCTAGCAAATCAAACTGCAAATGCAAGAGCTGGACTCATTATTACTTGGAGCACACTTCTGTGGTGTTCAGAGGTGATGATTTTCCTGTTGAGCTCTAAGAGCTGTGAAACAAAACACCATGAAGCGCCTCTGCACAAGACACTGAAGGCCACATCTACTTCTGCAGGAATGCAAGAATGAGAAAGTGTATGAAGATTTAAGGAAGCAGACAACTAATTGGCATTACTCACATGGACTACAGACAGGCAGGAAGCAGATTCTGCTCTTGTAAGCACCCTGATTAATACCTCCTTTGGCACCCCGAATTTAAATGAGCAGGGCTACTAAAGAATCAGGGCATTATGAAGTGGGAGTAAAGTTCACAAAATGCAACAGGAGAGCTTGAAGAGGGATGGAAGCAACAAATATTTACGCTGACAATAATGAGGTAAAAGGGTTTGTCTTCCCACGCTGTGGGAAAGATTACATCTCAGAACCACAGGAGAATGGGCAGCATGTTAAGTTTGGATAAGGAAGGAGCAATTAATATGGTCTGTTGTGAAGCAGAAATGTTGGAATCATGGAGTATTTCCCAGGGTTAGGAAAATTTTGTGTTTCCCAATATTCTTCACCTTTAAGCAATACCTATAAAGTCTACTGTCACCTTTGTATTGTTTCTTATGCAGCTGCAATATTTTAATTAGTGTGAGAATCTTACTGAATACCTTACCTACAGCTAAATAACCCAAGTTTTAATCTCAGCAGTTCACACAACCCGAGATGAGTAGGGCCTGAGCAGTACCTGACTACCCGACTCCTGCAGGAGGTGATAATGGTGCCTTAGTAGATAGCATCGTTTTTAAGGTGTGTGTGTATTGCACTCATTATGGCAGCTCTAGAGACACTTCAAAGTCAGCTTTAAATGATTCCTTACATTGTCAGAAGAGCAGCAGGGACTGTTCACAGTTCAACCCACGACAAAGCCCCCACCGAAGAAGTTGGGTGAACAGTGGGTTTCACCCATGCTGAGCCCCTGGTACCTGTGAGTGCACTGCTGTCACTACCTGAGCTCCTGCCTTACAGCTAGCTTGGGCTGTCTGAGCTTCACAGCAGTCATTAGGCACACTTCAGGACTATAATATCACATAATCTCATCTGATTCCAGTCATTTCAAAAACAGGGTGCCTAGTCTAGGCTAGTCATCTAGCCTCCATTTACTACCAATGGAAAGGGATGAGAGCTCCAAAGGGCACTTCATTGCACTCTAAGACAAGCTTTAACATATGAATCACTCTCTGCAAGGGCCTGTGTCTCTTCATTCCCTTCAGAGGAAACCTACCCTACAAGTCTAATTTTTGGAGAGCTGAAAGCTGCCCTCAGCCAACAGTGAGCCACCACTGCGCTGAGCAAGCTGGTCTACTGTAGGTGAGATATGTAACAGGGGATCTGAGCAGACACAGGCACTGAGGAACCCAGTTCTTCATAAGGGTAAGGTTTCCAGCGTCCCAAACATACTGCAGCATGAGATCATTACTAAGTTTCTTCCCCTGAAGTTTCAATTAAGTATGATATTCATCCTCATTTCCTCTTCTGCATTCCTTGTCTGGTTAAATCAGTATCTGTGTTTCATGTCTGGGATGACCATGTTTCAGTGGAGAAAGAAGTTTATACAGAGAATAAAAATAAATTCTATAAAAACTTTAAGTAGAACTTTGGGATTCACAGCAAAGTACTACATAAGTACTCCACTTACACCACCCCAATGCAGCGTCTCCCAAATATATTCACCCTGTTCTTTGCTTCCCAACACACTTTGGAAAGTGGAGTAAGAGGCATAAGAGGTGCTACACTATAGTATGAGAAAAACAATTCTGATATTAGAAGCAACAAGCTAAATGCATTTCAAAAGTGACAGTGTCCAAGAGTTATCTTGGGAGAAAAGTATGGAACAAAGCAGTCTGGGAAGAGCTACTCTAATGCCATTTTTTATATCATCTTCCTCCACAGTAGCTACATGGAGTACAGTCACAGATGTATAAAATGTCACCGTCTCTGGAGGTGTTTAAGAAGACTGGATGTGTCACTTAGTGCCACGGTCTAACTGACATGGGGATGTTTGGTCATAGGCTGGACTCGATGATCTCAGAGATCTTTTCCAACTAATTGATTCTGTGATTCTGTGAAACAGTCAACAGTTTTCCTTTCCTCCTAGTCATGCCCTATGGAGATACAGAATGAACTCCCTTCCACTACATTTGTTTGGTTATAACCCTTTTCCGCATCTGTATTTTGAATAGAGACTATAAGACATAAAAACTCTCTTATACAACTAAGCAACATGGCCATGTAGAGGGACCATGATTTTATTTGTAGCTTGGAGAGATACTTTGAATACAAACACCGACAGCTGCAATATGACAAAGTCACTGTGATGGCCAATTCAGATGCCAAATGTACCAGGAATAGATTGCTTGGAAGCAAGTGGTCCCTCTACAGTGGGATGGAGACAATCTGTTCTATTGACAAATACAAACCAAGACTGCATTAGTATTGGCGAGGACATCTTGGGGAATGGTTTTATGCTCAGACTTGGGCATTTGTTTTACAGAGTCTCCTCACCATAACAGTGAATACATATTCACTCTCTTTACTGTAACAATGAATACGTGGACACTCTGTCACCTCCCTGGGCAGCAGCGTCCTCCTATGGAGAGACCCCAACGCTGTCACATAGATCGCTGAGATTTCAGAACTGCCGTGTATGAATTCAAGCCATGAGTGAACTAAGTAGGTTCCACCTTTGTCTCACTCCAGGCACTACACCAGCAGAAAAAAAAGTCACGATCACCAGAAAAGAAATCATTTTGGCTTACAGTCTGTTCCTCAGACAATGAGAACAATGCATGAACCCCTCTCTAGCCATGGTGGAACAAACAAGAACTGACTGTTCCTTGGGATGCAGCTTCCACTCCAATAGCCCCCTGGTCACCCTGATACAGCAGCATGCATTGTAGAATCATAGAATTATAGAATCATAGAATGATTTGCATTGGAAGGGACCTTAAAAACCCTGTAGTTCCAATCTCCCTGCCATGGGCAGAAACACCTCACGTAGACCAGCTTGCCCAGAGCCCCGTCCAGCCTGGCCTCGAACACTTCCAAGGATGGGGCACCCACAGCTTCTCTGGGCAACCTGTGCCAGTGACTCACTACTGGTTGAGGTAACCTTAAGGAACCCTGCTCTGTGGGTTACACAGTCATCTCAAAAGTAAACCTTAACCACCGGCATATGCAGGTCTGTCACCTTTGATGGGGAACACTTGAATCATCACACCAGTTTCTTACAGCCTCTGGGAATGCTCAGGAGCTCCAGTCCCCAGCTAGCACAGTTCTGTGAAATTACACATTTGCAAAAATCAAACCAGAAGCAAATGATGGTGAGTGAAAATATGATGACTTGCATTTTACACTGCAATAAGGACCTGGTGTTGTACCACTAGAAACAGAAACACTACACGTCCTTACTGGAGACCTGAGCACAGGAGGTCAGGTCCGAGCCTGGCATGGGCTGTGCTTATGCTCAAATACACTAAGGATGACCACAGAAAAGAACCTAAATCTCGTAGCATGGCCCTGCTGCACATTTCTTTGGCTGTATAATCACATTTTTCCTCATTTCTTACAAAGGAGCATTATATACACATACATTAAGCTTTACGAAGTCATTTTAGAGCAACGTGCAAACCCCAAACCGCCCACTCTGCCTTCCCCTGCTCCCACAGCCGCTGGGAGAAATCCAAGCTAACCCAGCCGATCTCAGCAGAGATCTGTCACTCTGAAAGACACCAGCGCAAGCCACAGATTTTCTAACTTGGGTTTGGATGAAACCCCAGGACTCATTCGTCGTATCTCAGGGTATTTAGTATTGACTTTAATTAAAAACCTCCTCGTGCCAAACCGCATGCAGATGCAAACCGACGCCCTCAGCGTCTGCAGCGCTTTGCCTGAAAAAGCTGCGCGGCTCCGTTTACAGCTTGAGGTAGATGAGTGAAGTAGGGACCTGCCTCTAAAATTTCCTCTTGTTCTTCAAGCTCTCTCTGCACTGCCCCAATTTACCACAGTGCAAAAAACCCACAGTCAAACCAATATATTCTTGGGAAGGAAGGGGGGGCTGGTTACAGTGGTTTTTGAAGGCAAGCCAGAGAATATTCTAAACGGGGGACAACACAGCCTGTTTTAACTGCTGTGATAATTCTGCATAAAGAGATGTTAAGGCTCTAGGTCCTTGCTGCAGCATGCCATGTGTCCCTGAATAAAATTACTGCCATGCAGACTGTTAGCAGAGGAATGCGTAAACAGACAATGTATCCTTGCATCAGTTCCACAAAATGTTGCACAACACAAATGCCTCTCGATGTGTCATTTCCTGCTTGGCCACCAGCCCAGCTCCTGACAGGCAGTCAACAAAAAAAAAAAAAAAAAAAAAAAACAAAAAAAAACACACAAAAAACAAAAAAAAAAAAGAAAAAAGAAAAACAGACAAAAATTAAAAAAAAAAAAAAGGAAAAGGCAAACTGAAAGATTTAAAGCTGTTCTACTCCAAAGCACATTCCACTCGCCCCAGACTTATCCCTCCACCCACTCTGCCTTTGAAAGAAAAGAGGGAGAACTTCCTAAAAACTGTTATGGTTTTAAGTCGAGGAATTTCAAAAATCTCAATCACTTATCTGCGTTTTATAAGCCGGGTCGGGCAAACAGTTAATGCGGAGGCTGAGCAGAACCCCAGGCTGGCTTTCGCTGCCTTCCGCAGCGTGCACAGACAAAAAGGCGATGTGGTGTTTGCTCATACCTTTCATCACGTGTGCACCTTGCAAGCTGCAGCAGCAGAGAAATATTCGGGAGCTGAATGAAACAGAGCAGTTTTCACCCCTGCAACGCTTCAGCTCAAAGCTCAGAAGCGCTTTTCCATTCACACTGATAAAGAAAATTGGAGTCGGTGACTTTGGAGTCTACCTTTACTTAGAGATGAACTAAAGTCTTTGGAAGTTAGGCAAGATATAAAAATATATAGACCTCTCCTCCTTCCTTCCTCATGATTTACCTCCTGGCTGGGTTTGTCCCAAATAGCCAGAAAGGAGGACATGTCTCCTATTCGCTGTGGAAGGACAAATCATTATTTCTGTAGTTGTGATGAGGTAAGGCAAAGGCATTAAAGGGTGTCTTAGGTAAAGATTTTAGGTGGTTTTTCGTTCTGTGTTTTTTTTTTTTTTCTTCTTTTGCTTCCTTTACAGTAATCTCTGGCTATCTGTCTGTCAGTTATGACCTCATGACAACTTCTCCGGAAAACTTCTTTCAGCCCTCCCAGCTGGAAGGCAGCTCTGCTGGCTAAGATGTGCATGTGGCAGAGGTTTTATCCTGGATATGAGGAGAGAAAAATATCTGCAGGATTTCCTAATGATTCCCAAAGATCTTATACAACCCTCTCTCTAAAATCCATCACTCTGAGTGCAATGCTCTGTCTCAGCCCAGCACGGAGACTGTGCAACACAGTAGATGTCCCTGGATAGTAATCTAGATAAACTGGAAGAGACTTAAGTAAAATTAAATAAATCTTTTCTAAGAAAAAAATCATCAGAATACCTTTTCTCATATAGAAATGGGCAAGTTTTCCTAACAAAGCAACCTGGCATCACAGTCTCTATTAAAATATTTTAAAATAATAACAGAGAGGCAAGGCAGCAAGCTTCTACAAGCAGATGTTTAATACAACTAAATGCCACTTACATTTAAGAACCCAACTGTCTGAAGTACTGGGCATCCAAAACACCAACTGGAGTCCCTGCATGCCACGACTGTTCAGCACTCTTGAAGTGGGGCTCTAAATGACTGTGATATCTGTCATGGCATTGCTGCTGCTCCTACTGCTGCTGGGAATCTCACAGCATTCGTTCACTCAAGTCAACTTGCCAAGAGAAGGTCAGGGTGCCTTGCCTATAAACAAGCCTTACAAATTCACGATCTAATGCATGATGTCATGTCTTAAAATGATAAGCTGGCAACAGAGTAAATGACATTTTGTAAAGATGTGCATAATTTTATGTTTACGCTCCCTAGAATGAAGGTTCTAATAAGTCATCGGTTGTGTTCCTTTAAAGGGAAGTTTTATAACTGAGATGAATCACAACTGCAAAAGATCAAAGTTAAAAAACATCAATGATGCCATGGGGTACTTTTTAATCTTGTAATGAATGATGATCATGTGCTCTTATGAAGTTGCTCCAACTGCCAACGCCAGATGTGTATATTAAGAAAAAAGTTGTTTGTGATGTGACAGCTCTGGTTGAGCTGCCAGAGAGAGGAAAACTAGGATAACATGCTTGAGATGTTGAAGTGAAATACAGATCCTGGCAGAGAGGGGCACTATTTACCGATACATAAGTTGTTAAGACAAACATTTTTGCTATCAGAGCCACTCCTTGAATTCCTTATTGCCCCCAACCACCTAATTTTCCTTAAGCAACATAAATGCCAGATACCCTCCTTGAATGGTTATTACCAAACAGTACTAAGTCTACACAAGTGCAGGGGTTCTAAGAAGGAAGCAGAACTTTGGTCAAACTCCCACAGCTCACTGGAGCTATTCTTGACCTACAAATTCAAGTTTGATAATGAGTCATTCTGGAATTGTCATAGCCTTGAAAATATCAGCCTGCAGTGACAGAACTTGCAGAATCCAACTGACCCCAGAGTAGAGCTTCACTAAGTATTTTTCTGAAACATTAAGATTCAAGCCGACACTCAAGCTGAAAATTTACTTTCTTACAAATAAAAAAAAAAAAAAAAGAAAAAAGATAAAGAAAGACACTAATTCAGTTACTGAGCATTCCTAGGTTCAGCTATTCAATGGGAACAGCAACAGGTATCATGTACAGAGGCCTTTTCGGTCTAAACTAAAAAACTCCAGGAAAACTTGGAAATCTATTTTAGTAAGTTATTAAGACACAGCATCTCTTTTGATCCACTGATCACCAGAACGGTTAGTCTCCATGCCAGCAGGTTCCCTTTCTGTGCTACACAGGGTAATCCACGCTACTCTCCACATCACTTTCAAACCTCTCTGCGCTTTCACAGCAGTTTTGTCCTCTGCTGGGAGATCTCCTCTTTTGTAGTGCCTCCTACATGGAAGCAGCCTCCGAATGAGAATTGCTATCCCTGCTTTTTACTCCGTGGATGCAGCTTCTCCAGTGCCCCCCAGGTAAGCTACACAGAGCAGCAACTGCAAGTGAAAATTGAAAACGGGAACTGATTCAGCCCAGGAGGGAAGATAGAACGAAAATTCCCCTTCTGTGACATCCAGACACCTCAGCTGTGAGCAGGTAGCAACTCAAGGATCTACGTAATGAAATTTATTCATAGCTACTTGCTTTTTCTTATTAAAGTTATTCAAGATGAAACTCTACAGCCTGGACAGTTCTTAAAGGAGGCATTTCAGTCCTGTCTCTGTGAAAGAGGAGGTGACGCTGCAGCGTGTATTAGCACGAGAAACGCTTAACTGCATGAATTCTGTCTACGTCTTTCTACTTCTGTCTTTGTGGTATTTTAAACAAAACACCATGAAAGCTCCTTGAAGGCCTCGTTGGTGTGTGCAGATCAAAGGTAAAATAATTATTTGAGATGCTTCCATTATAGGGATGCTTTTAATGTGGTTATTCATCAAATAACTCTTAATCTTTAAGTGTAATTTAAATAACGTTATACCTGGTTAATCCAATCAATTTAGAAAGAGTCATTCTAGCCAGATTAAGAAAAAAATTCAAAACTGGCTCATCAGTGATACCCATAAGATGTGGGACCGGTTACCAGCTAAATGTGCTAGACAGAGAGACAGCCAGATAAATCCTGATGGATTAACCAGGCTTGACTCTATCTAAAAATAAGTGCTAACCGTAAAACTGCTCTAACATGACAAAACACAGTTGTCATAAAAATATAGCCATTGCAAAATAGATAAATCATTGCAAATAGGTTCTTAGTAAGTTTGCACGACTATGTGCTGAGTGAAAATCTGCTGGACTATGTTTAAATAAAATATACTTTCTGTGCACAAATAAGAAACAAAGACCATGCTGATATGCTGCTTTTTTTTTCTTTCTTTCTTTCTTTGGCCCCTCGGGGTCTACGATGAGTCCATAGCTGAAAACCAATTTCAGGTATGATGAGATTAACCAGGTGCATTAATTATCTGATGGCAAAAGAATTTAAGGGCAAACAAAAAGGCACTATATTATATATTTTCTCTCTGTGCTAGGATTGATCCTGAAAGATCAGGCTCCTGTTTTGTTTCTAAACGTCTTCACTTGGAAGCTTACAGGAGCTCAGGGAATCCAGCACGTTGCAGGATTGTATCTATTATGCCTAAATCAGATTACATATAAATACAGTGGGTTTAGTTCTCATTTACACTGGCAGATAATGTATCAAGACCTTGATGTGAATGAGAATCAGGTTTGGGATTGCCCCAATTCAGCCAAGCACTTAAGTGTGTGTTTAATGCAAGTATGTGTGTGGTCCAATAGACTCCAAATTAAGCATGCACTCACGTATTTTGCTGAGCAAGAACCAAAGTTCGACAGAGATATACATATTTCATTTACAGGTCTCTGTTAAACAAAATTAAGCAGACATAGGAGAGAGAACAAGAATATAATACTCACTTCTAGGCTCTCTTGGCCCATCCACTGTAACCTTTATAGCTCTGTGGTATGTAGCGACTTGGGGGGGATTTGTCAGGACAGTTATTGTCAAAGTAAAGCTCTTCCCTACAAAGGGATAAAAACAACAAGGAATGAGTGATTACAACAAGAAAACAGTCACATGCATGTTCAGTAAAGAATCAGAGATGTTTAAAATTATTCCCTGTCGTTACCACAATCGTGAAAATTAAAAACATAACTGACCATAGGAGTTTTCCTCCCCTTCAGTTTTACTCTATGTCAAGAATACGTCCATGTGTTGACAATCTAAATGTTTCTTATTTAATAATGGGTCATCATACAATGACAGAACAAAAGTGATTCACTGCTGAGGACAAGCCAAATTCTTTGCTGTATTGAAAGTGGTGTAAATGCAAAGCAAGTCAGATAATTTAAAAATTTACTCCAGTTTTGCAGCTGTGTGACAGAGAGCAGAATGTGACCACATGTTATTTACTTCACACAGTTTTATCATTGCATTTGTTTGACTTGACTACAATAAGATGAGGAAAGAATATATTTTCCTCCTGGGAGATATTTTAACAGGGAATCAGTGTCCCCTGTCCTTCATACTCCAGGGCTAATATGATGATATCATTATTACTGGAACACGCCTTTTTTTTCCCCATATATATTCCATCCATGAAATCCTAAGAAAGCCCCCAGCTTTCCCGTGAGGGTGAGAAATGTCTGTGTGCACGTAGGTTACTATCGTCAGTCTGCACTGTTGGGTTTTGGGTGGTTTTTTTCAACTTTACAAAGCTGGAGTTCAGGCAGAGATTGCACAAGATCGTCCACAGACTTTTAACTGAATGAAAACGTTAAAAAGAAATAAATAAAGGGAGCTGCCTGCTTCTGAGCACACATTCTCACAGACGCTGGCCCCCGTTTGGGAGACTCACTGACAGTTGTAATCTGTTAGATATGCAACGGTTAGTCATGTCAGATAGTCAAAACTGAAAACTGTTTCAAGACAGGAAAAGGTGGGCGTACAACAGTGACTCAATAAAACAGTCAGCAATCTTTGGCCTTCATGCTCATTTAAGCTGCTACTTTACCAGACACTTAAAACTCTTTCCCCCTCCACCCCCCTCCCCTTCCCTGGGTGTATTTGTGCACTTTTGTTGCTAAGGCTTTTCCTCTCGCTGAACTCTGAAGGCATTCAATCAAGGCACAAATCTTAAACGATATGTAACAGTGCAAACTTAATGCAGTTTTTTCAAGCCTAATACAGAACAGCTTATATATAAAGCATAATACAGAACAGAGCTTTGGCTGTCAAATCTAGTAATTGGTCTTTCTTTCTGGTCCAAGTCGTATATCCCCCAAACCTGCCTCAGACACGCATCATTTATTATCAGGAGTGCAACTTCAAACTGTCTTGGCTATAATTTTCATGAACTAGAATGTGACATGGATTTTTTTTTTTAAAGGAAATATAACTGTCATTTAGAGTAAAATGATTTTCCAGGTGAAGCTGTGCTCCAGCTGTGCCCAGCTCTCTGAAAGATGCAAGTTAGAGGGATGGTCAGGACCCCAGCAAATAATAGAATTTTAGAATGGTTTCTGTTGGAAGGCATCTTAAAGATCATTTAGTTCCAAACCCCCTGCTGTGGGCAGGGACAACTTTCACTAGACCAGGTTGCCCCAAGCGCCATCCAGCCTGGTCTTGAACACTTCCAGGAATGGGGCAGCCACAGTTTCTCTGGGCAACCTGTTCCTGTGTCTTGCCACACTCACAGGGAAGAATTTCTTCCCCTTATCTAAGCTAACCCTGCTCTTTTTCAGTTTAAGTCTGAATTTCGTCCAGTGGCCACGGCTGAAGGTGGCTTTCCCCAGTTTCACTGGGAAAGGGGTTATTTCTCAGATCATCACAGGAGGAGAGTTAGGTGGGTGTAGGATGTCCAATCTTTGTCCAGTCTTGCCCATCTCCTGTCCCAGAGGTGAACTGTGTGTCCTGCCAGCGTGTGGTGGGTGCGTGGGCAGCAACAGCCATGCTCAAGCACACAGTGTCTCCACGCCTGCTTGTTTAGGGCTGAGGAGGGTCTGTGCCTTTTATCCCTCTCCAAGGGTGAATTCAGCCTACTGCTTGGACATATATAATTCTCTAGGTACAGGTTTAAGGCTTCCTTTGGCACCAGCTTATTATGTCAGAAAGTTCTGACTATTAAATTGTATGCGATGACATTCAGATCACAGCTACCTCTGGAAAATCAGTAGAATATTATTGGTAACAAAGATACTAAAGGGGCTGTTCCATATACCTTTGAATGAAGAATTTGGCCTTACATGCTACCATTCCCTTTATACACCAGATCCATACAAAAGTCTGTCATAACAGAAAGAATTAATAAAATATACTATTTGTAAGATGCTGTAAAATCATTCTATAGAAAAGCACTGCAAGGTTTTCTACACTAAATATACCTCAACAGGCTACAGTGGCCAGAAAAAAATGAGTTCCTTAATCTGAAGAGTTAGATTTGGACCTCTACAGTGAGAATTTCTGAACTGTCACCTCTCAGCCAGCCTAAGCTGAAGAGGTGAGCAGCTAATTTGAAAGGGAAACTGGTTTTGTTCCCTAACTGGTATTTTACCAAACCAAAGCATGGATGTAGTAATGCCGACGAAGCCCCCTCGCACTCCATAAACCACAGAGCACTTCATTGTGGGGAGCTGCACAGCCCTGCCAGCGCACTCCAGAGCTTTCAAGAGATGATTTACATATTACAGGATTAAGAATGAAATAAATTTTTACTGCTCTTCACTGTTTCAGTGATGCTGATGCCTTCCACAGCTACTTCACAGATATCCCTCCTCAGCTACAAAATCCTTTAATGCACTTTTTATCACCTTCCTTTATTGCCCTTAGTCATTTCAACTATCCACTTTCAGAGGCTAAAGACTAATTGTAGCTCTCTTTTATTAAATTCCCCAGCCAAGCAGTCATCTGGCACTATTGCTTCAGTGTGTCTAAACTGTGCATTCTTTGGTATTCACACATGTGAGCCGAGCTGACACAGAGGAGGACGAGATGGACATATGCTGAAGCACAAGACAAACCCCAGAAATGAGCTTGAAAGGAGACTCAGCAGCTTGTGTTGTGCGCGTTGCATATTTTTTCAGTTAGATGCTAATGTGATTAAAGTATCGGGACACAACAAAATTAAGGTTATGATCCTTTGCTTATTGAAGACAGGAATTCTTTCTTCTCTGCGCTGTGGATCAGGCTTGTAAAAGTGAGCTACCGCCTGAAAACCACATACAACAACTGCTGCATTTGCATCAAACACTCTAGTTACTTATTCTTATGAATCCAAAAATGGCGTTTAGGAGAAATTATACAAACAGAAACGTGAAGCTTCTGTCAGGCAAGCAACATAAATATGTATAAAAATCGAGTTTCTCCATTGAGCCATGGGAAGCAAGTAAAAACGTGGGAGAGGAGGTGAAGTGGTAAGCTGATGATTCAGACTTCACAATCAAATTTAGAGATACAGAGATCAAAGCATGAGATGCTTAGAAAGATGTAAATCTGAAGTCAGGAACAGGTGTGGATTAGTTTCTTGCCACCTAAAAAGGATTTCTTTATTACTTTATTTTTTCCTGTTCTGCTTCAAGACCTGTGTTTACCGATATTTATCTATGTAAGGAGCTTTCTCACTTCTGTTTGCAACCACTGCTTTCTTTTCCTGGTATTTTAAGCAGAGTTCTAAAAATCTATCATTAATGATAACTCTTCCTCCTTCTCTCCTTCTCTCTCTCTCTCTCTCTCTCTCCTTCTCCCCCTCTCTGTTCTAAGTCTGGAAGACAAGTCTGGACCAATTTCTCCATCCTGCCTCTGGCAGCAGAATGCAGCATTTCAGATCCTCCACCGAGTCCCGGCTGCTTCAAAGGAAAAGCCCTACTTTCTTCCGTTAAGATCATAAGAAATATAGGGGGAGGGGGTCAGCTCTGTTTGGACATAATTACACTTCATCAAAAGAAGCTTTCTTCATCTTCCATGCGTGAAAAGTCTGCAAGCAGTTAAGTCTGTCTTTTTTCTTCCTTTTTTTTTTTTTTACTTTTCTTTTTTTTTTTTTTTAAATATAAAAATTGCTATTTGGGAAACTGGCCAAAACTCAGAAAGCCAATATAGTAAAACAGTGCACACCCTTTGTTTTTCTTTGAAGTCTCTTAAATAAATATGTTGAGAGTTTGAAAAGTACACTATCGCTTTTCCATAGATTCTACCCAGATTGATCAGAGAGAAAGTCTATTCCAAGTCTGCTAGATAAAAATATAAATTAAACTACTGGAACCAAATTTTAGGAGGTTTGTGTTTGTGTCTGTAGCTGTATCTACTGAGGCTTTACGCCTTTATTTAATTTCCTATGCTTTAATAAAAAGTATATATCATGGGTTCAAAATTAAATTCACAGATCAGAGGTAGTATATCACATTTCCGTCATTTTTCAGCACTACTGAAAGACCGATATACCACTGAACTTCTACTGTAAGGCAGCAGCAGAGATGGAGCCAGAGAACTTTCAAACCTAATCCATCAGCAGAATAACAAAGCAAACTGCTTTTCTAAAAGAAAGGAAGACAAATGGAAGAGCTAGATAATACCTTGTTCAAATGGGGAATTACTGTTGTAAAAGTTATTCTGTCTTTCAAGTTATTCTTTATTATCAATACTTTGCAAGTTTTAAAATGATAAAGAGAATTTTGGGCCAGGTCACTAAAATAGAGAATAGTCACTGCAATCCATGCTTATGGACTCACTCTCACAGAGTATTTGTAAAAATGTGCTGACAGATTTAGACTATCTGGGCCTCTGTCACATGTTTAATTTCTGTTTAGGAAAAAAATTCATTCCTTCCTTAAGATGAATTGCAACTGCTTTCTGAGGAATATTACTGTAAAATTAGCTTTACTGCTAATTTCCCAGCATAATTGTTCTGCTTCTGTTGCTTTGGTTTGCCCCATGCAGGGCTAGTTTAGAAAAATGCATAATTACTTCCAATACATAAAGGAAAAAAATATTTGTAGGTTGAAACAATAACTGATACAACCAAATATTCTAAAGATTCATGCAACAAGAACTGCAGTACCAGCTTCCTTCAAAATATCCTTTCAATCACTACCTGAAGTTTTAAAGCAGCCATGAGACCCTTAAAGAGGAATTCTTGCAAACTTGGAATGATTACAAAGGCTTTCTGTAAGTGCAGTGCCCTTTCCAGATTATAGGAAGCTCCTAAACAGCTGGAAGACAATGACAGCACTCTACAACTTCAGAAAAAAAAAAAAAAAATTGAAAGTTACCATGTCATTTAAACTAAAGGTTACATTTAGTTCAAGCCCAAACTTACCAGCAATTCATCAAAAGTCAACCAGCTTACTAAAAAGAAAAGTGGGGGTGATTTTCACAGGTTATCAGCAGTTTGATCGTAAAGGGCAGAGAAGCCACTAGTAAACTTTTCACCAACAGCTGTTAAGCCTTGAAAGATCTAAGTCCTTAAAGAATACAGCCTATAGCACATGTGATATGCAAAATCCCCGTAATTACAGGTCTTCTACAACAACTTCAGAAGCAGCTTTACTGCTAAAGAGAATTCTCCACCTCTCACTGCCATGGCCTGAGATACACTTTTTGACTCCACAAAACCCAGATCACAGATATGCCCTTCTCCTTCCACCCTCCTGTGTGATTAAAACAGGAAAGCAGATACTCTGTGAATCATTTTTCAAAACCTGTGTCTGATAAAAGACTGCAGAGACGTGAGGAGTCAGAAAAATTGAAGAAAACTCTTAACCTGCTTTGTGCAAACGCTGAAGTTTCCCACCAAAACCTGTGTACACCCTTCCAAATGAAAGGCCGACAACCTGAATGACCTGGTCTAGTGGAAATTGTCCTTGCCCATGGCAGAAGGTTGAAACTAGATGACCTTTAAGGTCCCTTACAACTCAAACTATTCAATGATTCTATGAACAATGGAGTTATGGATTAATCAATATTTCATTGAGAAGAAAGCTTGACATCCAGACATTGTTTGTCACTTCATTATGGACACATAAAAGGCAGTGGCCTACCTCTTCCACTTCTGCCCACAAATCGTAAGTCATTAAATCTGGCCACCTGGTTCTTCATCACGGCAGAAGCATTTCGCAGCTCTGCAGAGTAGTTCTCATCGTTGCCAGCCATGACAGTGACCACTGTCCCATCGGGCACTTCTCCTAAGGCCACCACCTGTAAAAACGGGAAGACAACCACAACTGGTGAAGCCACACTTTGGAAGCGTGTGCCTCCCTTCCAGCTTTCCAGGCTGCCACGCGCATTATGAGGCTCCGTGGCAGCTTCTCCAGCCTGCTGTGGTGAGGAGTCTTGGACTCGCTGTGCACACAACAAAGTGCCACATCAAACACAGAAACATCATGCATTGTCTCCCTTTCTCAGAGCCTAATAGGGAGTTTCTTCTTTGTTGCATTTCTTCAGAAACATTCAGTGTCCTGATGCAGAGTGTTCTCTTTAATGCTTCCTGAAGGCCAACTTTGTTCTTACCAACCGACGAGCAGCGAGAGAACACGAGGCACAGCTCGTATCCATAAATTACACACATTTGAAATGGAAAGCTGGAAATTACTATTAGCAGCCTTATCACCCAGAATCAGTTCTACTTCTCTGTTGTTTACACCCACCACCCTGACCCCCGAGCTCCTCAGACTTCAGGCCAGACAGAACCCCACATCCACCCATCCCAGCAGTGGCACTCGCGGCATCAGCAGACAAAGCTCTACGCCTGGCACGCTCTGGGACGGAGCACTTTGTGGCTGGAATTCAAACTCTTCAGATGCAACATAAAACAAAGCTGTATTTCCTTGCAGGCATGTAAATTTTCGTAGTGCTTGCAAGAGTCGCATGTGGTTAGCGCTGATACCTCCCTCAAATTCCAGGATGGGTGAACAGAAGATATCAAAGTATTTCACTTCTCCTTACGTTCCAGCTACCTGATAGTCTCACTTCTATGCTTCAGTGGTTGAGTAGTGCTCCAGCATCTGATTAGATAAATGTCACAGAGCAGACAGCTTCTAATTCGAAAACACCAGGGATACCTACAGTGTACAGTGACTTTTTAAATTAAAAATAAACAGGAGTTAACTAGCTGACTAGGAAGAAAACATACACATGGGGGAAAAAAGTCCACAAAAGTATGAATAAAATAATTTCCTTTTTCCTGTTTATGGAAATAAATTAATAACAAAAAGATATTCAGAAATACTGCATGGCTGAACTCAAACTTGAAAAAATATCTTGAGCTACAAAGTGTCTCCACTTGCAGTTTCTACCAGTTTACATGTCAGATATGACTTCTTATATTATTCAGAGTAATTAACTCTGTCTCCTAAAATATATATTATATTTTGTCATATGGCCTGCTTGAAATATCTTTCCCATATATGATCCTGCCTGAAACTAATAATTGCAGGTTGCACAGTGATATTAATTCAGTGGAAAGAATTAGGAGTTCTGGATATGCAGGGAGAGCATGTGGCCCAGTGCACTGCACAACGTTTCTCTCAAACAATAAAAACAAATTACAAAGGTATAAAAAATATATAAAATATAAATATATAAAATATATAAAAACTACTGAAAAGTAGTTTGTCTTATTTAAAAGAAATATTGAATAGAAAAAAGCAAGCAAAGCTGAAAGTCTTTTTTTCCATAAACACCAGGTAATACCACACAAAACCGAAAACTGAGTTTTGCCACGAACTACTATGAGGTTTTCATCTATCGAACAGAGATTTTACTTTAAAGTGATATGAATGTCCCTCAACATAAAAACAGAGGAACCGCCTTTGTGGGTAAGATCTGAGGTCCCACTAACTCTCTGACTTGGGTCTGGCAGCAACCAGGTCTGACGGCTTCAAAGCCAGGTGTAAGGAATAATAAATAATAATCAAACAACAAATAATAATCTGCTGAACAGATTATAGAGCTGACTCTAACCATTAATAAATGGATACTGGCTTTAACTCTAAGGCATGGGGCTTGAGACTACTCCCTTCCCAGCCTGCGACACACCACGTTATCTCTGGATGGTTTTGTCTCGCCCATCAGCGTCCCAGGGAGTTGCACCCTATGCTTTTTATATCTCACAAAACAACAACAAAATATTACACTAACTCCAGAAATGCAAAGAAGCTGAGAGCTCAGGAGGAAGCACAAGGCTGCCAGGAGCCTCGGGAGAGGGAGCAAGATGCCTGCAGCCTCAGCTCGCCTTTTTATCCCCAGGTACCCAGATCACAGATAGGCAGTGCCATCACAGCTTCGTCAAAGTCCCAAACACAGGTACAGCTTATAACACCTGCGCAGGAGGGAGCAAAACCTCTTATAAAGCTCCCCTCTGTCCCATGTTGCTTCTCAGAGCTTTCCTGCCTGTCCTTTCCACTGGATGTCGGTCCAATTTGTCGGCTTAGCCATCAGCCAGCAGCTGCACATGCTGCTGCCGTCGGCGGGCGATCACGCCTAATCAAGAGCTGCATCGTTCCTGGGAGGCTCTGGATGCAGCATGATGCAATATCACTATTCATCTCACTCAGAAGAGACCAAAGGACAAGATAAACTGCAATCAGAGGTGAAAATAATATCTTTGGCTAATAAAATAAAGTCCTACAACACGAGAAGTTTTGATGCCAGGCAACAGGAGCAAAATCCCTGGTTTTTTCATAATTTGATACTTTTTTTGCCACAAAATACCAGAGGACTACTGCACAGGTACATAGTAGCTCTGGGTAGAAAAAAAAAAGCTTTGCAAAACAAGTTTGAAACCTGGAGAAACACACGTCATTTTGAGAACTCTAAAAAAGTAACTGTACCTACTGAAAGACTGTTGGCATAAACCTTGATTTGGCAATTTTATGCCATGTATCAATGCAAAATTAATTACATATTCTTAGAAAGACGATTGTAAATGCACTGTGAAATGTGTAAAGACTGTATAAAAAATTAAAGATGAGAAGTAGCCACAGTGCATTCCTTAACTATTCTTTGTCTCAGTGTCTCTACTATTTCAGCATATTTATTTTCCATTATAAACTCTCTACACATTTCAAGGATTAAAGGTAGATTTTGCTTTTGCCTTTTTTTTTTTTTTTAACCAAAGCTCAAAATGGCACACGAAGTCAAACGAAGCCTCAAAATAAAAGCAAACCAATTCTTACAAGTTTAAAATAACTATGTGTTTTTTGCATAGCACAATTCTCATCTGGTTAGGCAACCTGTTTGCCCAGTTTCGGTCCAGCGGGGTTTGAACTGGCCAAAGCATGTACCCTACAGACGGAAGTTATAGGCACAAAGCAAAACTACTACACAACAGCAGGTACTCAGACTCTCTGCAGAGGAAAAAGCTTGTTTCAAAAGCCCCTACTAATGTACATGCTAAATAGTTCCTCTCAAACATTGGTATCTGCCCCTTCAACAACTTTCTTGCAAAACACTGAATTCAAACTGCCTCTGAATGCAAAATCTTCTATATGGAGAATGCTTTTTCCAGAGATTGCCAAAAGAGCATCTGATACTATTAAAAATATTTTAATGTTCTGTAACTTAAAACAGAATAACTGATTCGCGCTACTTTTTGTTTCAAAATCTACATCTGGGCTGACAATTTATACAGCAGGTTTCAGCTTGAAGCTATTTAAAACAGCTGAGTTATAAACTCTGAAAATTGGGGTTTGGAGTGGAAATGCTGACAGACCCAGAACTACTGTGGTGCTACTGGGGAGAGGATTTAGGCTCCATGTACTGTTTTCCCCCCTGCTTTTAGGTCCACTAAGGCTCTTTGCTACTAGTAGCATCATACAGAAGTCACTTGTAACCTCTAACGTGGCAATTTGAATGAATCTTAATGACTGGCAGTAAAAACTCCCACAGAGGGGCCAAGTTCTGAAGACTCGACTCAAATAAAGTACCACGGGCTACTGAGATTAAGTGAATATGATTTGGACCCAGGTGCACAGTATCCATTTATTTTGTGCTGGAATATGAAGAGCTAGAGCTGTAATAATAGGTACCCATCTAATCCTCTTCCCCACAAAACCAGTTTGCATTAACAGTCTTATTAGAGAGCACACGACAGGGGCTCCCTCCCCAGTGTGTGCAAATATTAATACTTAAAATTCAAACCTAATGCTAAGCCAACAGTATTTCAAAAAATTATAATCAAACCCAGCACTGTTTATAACATACTTCCTCTCCTGCATATGATTTATATCTGTTTTTTTAAATGAAAACAGTGCTATATCCAGCGTACGTTTTCACTAGAGATCGCTGCAAGAGAGTTATGACACACTTAACACACCACTCAAAACATTATCATCAACATATTATTTATTGCCAATAAAACTTCACAAAGTGTGTTGTCTGTGAGCTATTTCACTTTCAAGTTACTGTTTAGCTGAGATTTCTATAGCTCAAATCGGTCTTTTCTTTCCCTTTCAGAGTTAATTCCCATTCTGTTATAACACAGTCAAGTGTTCCACTGCGTGATACATGCAGCTTCTTTGGTCTAAAACTACTGGGCAGCTGTGTGCAAGTTACATTTGAAAAACGAAATAAATTTTTTATTAAATGGTCAAAAGTATTTCAAATGAGTTTCAAATTAATTTACCAGTAAATAAGGGTGTATGCAATTTAGGAATAATTTTTAAAAGTACGTATTGCATGCAAAAACACAGCTGCACCCACAGTGGAAGGCTGCAAGGGGCAACGTGTCCCCTGAAGCACCAGTAAATTGGTCAGATCTGCACTGCCCTCTCAGCAGTCAAAGGCAGGAGACACACAAATAAATACATATATACGAACACAGAAAGATTGGGAAATGGTCTAACCCTTTTTCTATCCTTTCATCACATGTAGGCATTCTTATTTTAATAGTATTCTAAATACTCTAATATTTAGTTTAGATCTTTCCCTTATTCTAATGAGCTGCGACCGCATCCTTTGAATTGCTGTGCGGTAGAAGAAGGCTCAGACACCTCAAATGAGAACAACAACGCCAGCACGATAATGCAACAGCTCTCGCGTCCCTTCTTTAAAGACTAACCATAATGCCAACTTAATCTAACCCTCAATTAAATTAGAATCACAATTCTGCAAAAGTTCCTCCTCCTCCTCCTTACCCCGCAGCCCCTGTGAATCAGAATCACCGTGATCCACACCTAGAGAGACTCTGGGTGCTACACCGAGCCACAAAGTCAAAAGACACTCCGTTGTTCTGCCATTTCTACTGAGTCTGACCGTCCTGTCCTGCACAAGCAGGCCCTGTGCAAAGGGTTCCTCCCGTAATTCCAGCCCCTCCAAGCTGTTCCCACACACACAAGCACTTTAGTGAACCCTCACCCGCACACCTGTAAGTTTTTCAAAGCAAAACTCTGTCTTTATCACCACTCACTTTAACACCAGCTCATTTAACCACTTCTACTATTTTTCCCCATATAAACGGCCATGATAACATGGCTGGCAGCGGGGAAACCCAAGAACAAGGCCGTGTTCTGGAACACACTGGGTGAGACCATTTCCAAACTTCTCTGTCCTTCAAGAGATTTCCAGGCACTTTATTTTTCACAGGAAAACGTGGGTATGAAGAGGCCCTCACAGGGCCAACCCACCTCACTCCGAACCCAAATCCCACTCGAACAGGTGCTTGGGGACATCCCCAGCCATCGCCCCCTCCCTACCAAAGGCCACTGGGGGAAAAACTCCAGGGGCATGCTTGTGGAAGTATTGCTAGGAGAGGAAAATGGCTTGCTTTAAAGCACACAGTTATTGTTGTTATTATTACAGTTTTTGTAAAAAATCGTTTCCTCTCATTAGCGCGCCATGGGGATGGAGACAGAAAATTAAAAGCAGCATCCCCGGTGCGGAGCGGGGTGGGATTTATTATGGAAACGTGCGACCCTGCCAAGGAGAGCGTCTCTGGGCAGCCACTTCCTCGCTTGTCCACCAGGAGAAGTGAAGGGACCCCGTGTCCCCCCCACCCGGAGCTCTGTGTCCCCCTTCCCAGACCCATCTCAGCCCGGGACGCTGGAGGGCAAAGCCGCGATCCCACTCTGCATCCCCAGCCTGAATCTCGGACCCCACCCCGCCTTCCCGCACGCTTCAGAGCCACCCCAAATCCCCCCGTCCCCCTCCCGGGAGAGGAGAGGAAGGAAGGGGCACCCCCGTGGGTCAGGGACCGGGTTTCGAGGGAAGGGGGGGGGGAACCGACTTTATCACACTGAGCTCCCCCCTTCCTCAGGGAAGGAAAGCAAAGTTTGGTGTTTTTTTTTTAAATAAAAGGATAGATCAGACAGAGGGGGCTCGAGGAGTGTCGCCGGGGTGGATGCTGAGGGTGGCACAGGGCGCCTCGGGGAGGACAAGCCGGCAGTGCCCCGCGGGGATGGAGATAACGGGATGGCTCCGGGGGCACCGGGGACGTGGCAGGGGTGAGGGGGGCAGAGCAGACCTAGGGGGGGAACAGGAAACGCAGCAGGACGCGGGGCACGGGGACCACTGCAGTTGGAAGGCACTGGGGGGGCGCATCCCGACACATTGCGGGATGGGGAGTACAGGAGGCACAGCAGAACGAGGACAGGATACAGAA
>JAWMRA010000113.1:110036946-110108989 GCA_035584735.1 Pseudotriccus pelzelni
TTTTGTCCTGAATGTGGTTTTTGGAGGCTGGGATTTCTAATGATTAGGTTTTTGTGGTTTATATATACAGGACTCTCTGGCTAAGGCGATCATTATGCTGATGAGAGTCAGAAGCACGTGGTGCTTCAGTCCTCAGACTTCTGCAGCCTTCAAAATAAATAAACCAATGTGCATCCCCCCCAGGAGGAGAAACTCTCACCCACGGGGAGGGGAACGGGTAAGGGGAGGAGCGGGAGACGGTCTCGGATCTCCACTTCTCTCCGGGTTTTTTCCATTAACACTTTTTGGCTTATTTTTTTAAAAAAAAAAAAAAAAAAAAGAAAATAAAAAAAAAAAAGCATGAAAAATCTTGTTTGCAGAAAAAATAATAGTAAGAATAATCTGGTGCCAAAGAGTTTTTTGCTAAGTCTCCGGTAGTCTAAAGCCTAAACCATTTCCTTGAATGAATGAAAGCTATAAAACCCCCTTCAGACTGTTAAGGTAAAGGGAGTCTGGTTTGTTTGCTCCCTTAAAAAAAAAAAAAAAAAAAAAAGGCAGATCTTATTAAAAACCATTTACATACCCAATGGTATGAAAGTGTCACCGCCTCCCCGCGCAGATAACAGCCTATCACAACCCGCCCTCTAATTTCTAAGGCTTCACTCCGACTTGCTACTTCCACCTTCTTGTAAAAAGTCGGCGCTGCCTGTGTGCTCCTTGCTCGCCGCCTGTGTGTGACTCGGGGCGGTGTGTGTGTGTGTGTGTCTGTGCTGAGGGGTGCGCGGGATGCGGCTCTTCCACGGAGCCCTTCCAAGCCCCAAGCCCGGCACCGCCGGTTCGTCCCGTCGGATCCTCCGCCAAAAGCCCGGAGAAGCCACACTGGGCTCGGGGGTGTCGGCGTGCGGGTGGGTGGTGGGAGCACCTCCGGGGCTGTTTCCACACCCGCGGAACCTCCGCGCCCTCCTCCCGCCTTGCGGCACCGCTGCCCCCCGCGCCCTCCTACACCCCCTACCCCCAATTTCTGTCCCCCCCCGGGGCAAACCCCGGCTGTGCTGGGGGAAGGTGAGAGCAGAGGCGGCAGCGGCTCCTGCTCCGCTCGGCTCCGGAGCAGCAGAACAACCCGCAAGCTCCGCCGATCGGTCACAGGGGAGAGCTCTCGCTCCGCGCACCGCGGCTGCGGCTGCGGCCCCGCTCCGCGCCCTCCCAGCCCCGGCTCCGCGAACATCCCTCCAAACCTGCGCTCCGCGGCTTTCCCACGCCTCCCCCGGGAAGCGGCACCCCCCGACCCACTGCCCCGCAGGGATCTGTGCCCTCTGCTTCTTTATTTCCTTTCTTTACCCCACTTTCTTTTTTTTTTTCGTCTTTTCTTTCCCCGGTCCGAGGTTTGGAGGGGCTCTGGAAGTTTTCCGTTCCGTTGTGAAAATGCGATCCTTGCGGATAACGCTGCAAAGCCCTCCTGAGCTCTCCCCACTTCTCCCGACGACCACAGGGATCCGCTTTTCCCCCAAAGTGGCCGCATGCGTTTCCAAAGCACAATTACTCATCACCTATACGGACTAGTATATATGCAGAAGCTCAGGTTTGCTACGGTTGAGATACAGAAAATACATTTTTTCATAATTATATTGGTAAAATATTTATGTCCATAGATTCTTTGGGCTTCCTCCACTCCCTCTTTAGCTGGCTTTAATACACTCCATAAGAGCCATTCCAAAAGCGCTAGAAAGAAGGCAAGAGGTTGTTTTATATCCAAACGCTATATAAGCCTGACAATCATGATTTATTTCATTTCAAACAAGAAGATATGTTTCCACTTTTAATTAGTTACACCAAAAATTTTACAGTTGCCTGTCTTTCTACTAAAATAAAATAAAAAGTTAATTAGGATAAACTAAACTAAGTCACTGGAAGCTACCAGTTTCAGGTCACTTAAAATAGTCCAGGGTTATTTATAAGGTCGAAATAAAATTTTCCACTGAACACCCTAACAAAGTTTCAGGTATCTGGCACAGCTGATTTTCAGTCTCCGTGCAAAAATATCTTTCTGCTGAACATTTACACATTTAACAGGAACTTACTACAGCCTGGAACAGATCACAGCTCAGAGCTCTAGAATTTTATTTAAGTGGCTATGGACAAATTAATAAAAGTACCAGTAATGTTTATGGACCTACATAAAAGCTGGATGGGATTTTTCAGAAGAAGTCATTCATGCTATGATATATATAATCTGGAACATTGGCTTGGATTTGGCTGAAATGGAGAGCAACCCTGCTGCTCGGCTTTCGTCGGGTTTTATTTCAGAACTTCTCGGAATTTTAGCACCAGTTGCAAAATGGGTCATATTTTAAGATCTCAGAGAATTGTCGGAGCTGGATGAAAAAAATGTGCTTGCGCTGCAAGTTATGTCTTCACAAACACCTTCAGATCTACTTTACAAAATCAGATTTCATTAGTACGGCCGCCCTTGCTGCAATTTAAATTGTCTTTTAGCTTTCTCACTTTTAACTGTGTTATGAATACAGCCTTAATTAGATTGCTTTTGGACAAAAAGGTAATGTTTTAAAGAGCACTGAGTTTGTTTACCATCACATTTATAAAGCACAGGCCCAGCACGCACAGTTGTAAGCACTGCATGTTCAAGATGAAAAATAATTATCAGATATGAAAGATTCTAACCTGGATGACGTTCCCTAAATAAATAATTTCGATGCCAATTTGCTGGGTTGGAATGTGCTGGAAATATGAGGAATAGAGAATTTATTTTGAGCCTCTCTATGTATGCAAATAGCCTTTGTGAAACGGGAATAAATGAATGGGTTCACTGGGTTTGTTATTGTATTGGATATTTTTAGCCAGAGTGACTACAGCAATGTCAGCAATTATTACTATAGTGAAAGAATTGCCAATATTCTCCTTTCCAACATCTACCTTCCCAAAGTTTTTTATTCACTCGTGAAGAGTGCATCGAGCCAAAATATGAACTTAAGTAAACTTAATGCTAGAGCACGTTTTGCCCAAGTTTCCATTCATTTCAGTAGGGGCGAGATAAGCTCCAGTGTCTCTTGGCAGTGCTTTACTTTCACTTTGGTTGGAAGTTGACTGTTTGCCCAGCTATTCTTTGCTTTTTCTTAAGTATGACAAACAGTAATTCTAGATTAGCACATTACTCGGTCTGCTAAGTAGGCGTGTGGTAATGAGCTCTGTAACTACAGCATTCTTACTCAGACTATGGACTACTATGGTTTGTTTAACTACTGTGTCCCTGCCCCGTTGATTTACAGCCCAGATAAAAGAATTTTGTGTCCTGAAATCAGTCAAAAGCATTTAATATTTCAGCACCATGCACAGGTTTTTAATGTTTATAGTGCCCAATACAAACATAAGCATTAAGGTTTGAAAGACAGGCTAGAAAATGATTACACTAAAAAAAAATCAATCTTGAGAATACTACTTTTTGCCTGAGTATTTTCAGTAGGAAGTGAGGAGTGAGAGCTGTGCCTCTTGTGTTCTGTCCCAGAATTCGATGCTGAATGCTCTGGGAGCTCAGACAAGATTTCTAGCAAGTTTTCCTTCAGTATAAAATGAGGTATTAACTATTACCATATATTTTTTGAGGGAGAAAAATATGTGTTAAATTCTCAGAAGTCCAAAGATGAGCAGGGCTTGGCGTTCAGTAATACCAGGAAAAATAAAAATTCTTAAATTCTGAAAGCTGGTAGGAAACCTGCCGTGTCACTGCTGAAAAGCTGTCGGTCGGCTTTTCCACAGCACGCAGGGAAACACATGCTACACAAGCAACAAAGTAAATACTTCCTGCTTCTGATTTTTTTCCTAAATGATGTATTTTCTGCTTCTCTAGTAAGCAGAGACTTCCAGCCTAGGTGTGGGTCCTACTGTGGAGTTCTCCCATTTCCCCCCCTGTCTGCAGCCTCTCATGCCCCATTGGAATCGCGTGTATTTCAGTGAGGTTTAAAGCAGCAAACGACCATGTCATCATCGTGATGGAAAGAAACCTCGGCCCACTTGTCATCTTGTAACAGTGTTTAAAAGAGAAAGTATGACCTGTGCTTTCTGGCAGTAAAAACCTGGATGTGTAGTAGGATTAGAAAAATGTATAAAATGTATGGCCTGTCTCTCTCAAATAATTTTTTTTTTCTTGCAACATGCAAACTAAAAATTAACTGTAGGAAGTTCTTAGGGTACTCATAGTTAGGGACAAACTTTTTCTTTTTTTTTTAATGGTAAGGCCAACTTTGTCCCTCTCCATTAATCCTCCTCCCAACTTCTGTGTAAGTAATGAGAAAAAAGACAGGCTTTTACCTTGGATGAAATCAGATAAAAGCAGTATATTGTTTTAGAGATACAACAGCTAAAAGATGAGAACTTAAATTTATTTTTTCCCTTATTTCAGCATATATAAAAGCAGCATGAGCCAGAAATTTCGCAGCTATTTTTTCTGTTGACAATGAAAACTGGTTCCCTCAACTCACTCTGGGGAAAGTGGGTGGTATAACTGTTTGTAATTAAAAAGGTTTTATACATTTGGAACCTTGCAGAGTCCCTAAATTTTGCATGCTGGTTTTTAAGCGTCTAATGTAAGTGTCCTCTGGCCAGATAAAAGCTCCATAAAGCTCACACAGAAGATACTACAAGATGTAAGTCAATTTTGAGTGGGAGAGGTGTTTTTAATGCTTCCAACCACAAGCACAGCACCAGATCATTGCATTTACACTCTCTGTGTTGCAATGGTGAGGATTCCCACTGTAAACCTATTCTCAATAACATAGATTGCAGAGAGAAACTCTTTGTTACTAACACGAGACTTGAAGCAATAAAAAAACACCAAATAGTGACAGGCTTGTTCTAATAAGGATGAAAACACATACCTTTGGAAGAGGTGGTACAGGTTTCACAGGAGTGAAATAGAAGAAGGAAGCATATGGTAATGTCAAATGTAGAAGAAGCATAATGGATACAGCAAACCAACTCTTTGAGAACCATAAAAATTACTTTTGTCCTTTGTTTCCTGAGAATTCACTCAGGCCAGACCAGAGCTTCAAGAACATAGTCATATTTATGGTATGACATAATGTAATCCTGAAAATACTGAGCATCCTGCTTACATTTGGGCAGAAATATGTGTGTGCCCCACATCAGGTGTGGCCTTAAGACCTTGGGTTTGGAGGCAGAACAGGCAGAACAGTCCCTTAGTGGACTGTTGTGGAATTGGCAGCCAAGTCACAGGAGACAACTATGGCAGTCCAAAAACAAGGCATAAGGGCAGATGACAAAACATTAGACATCACAGGAATGATTCTCTCTAGTAATAAAAGACACAGATCTGGCAGAAAAGATATTATAGGTGAAGCTGCCAGCAGTATCTGCAGTTAAGCTTCTCTGCCACTTTCCAGTATAAGACCTTGTTTTCACTCATGTAATGTTGCCAATTTCTAGCTGTTCAGGATGAGCTTTTCAATCCTGAGTCTGCCTCAAGCTGAATTTTTTGGAAACTTGCAGCAGAAATACTTCTGCTGCTTCTAAGATCGTCATTAAGAGAAAACACATTGTTTCACAACAGTTTAAAATTTCATCCCAATACCTATTTCAGAGTTGGGACGGGAAGCTTTACTGAGTAGGAGAAGAATAAAGAAGAAAAAGCAGATAAGTGCCTTTTGTTACCCTTGACCAAAAGGATCCACCCAAGCTTGGCCGCGTTAGAAGCTGCTGAAAATTGTTGAGGTTTTGCTCCCGCGTGCTCAGTCCAGATGGAGGAGTTGGCAGCTACATTTTGCAAAGCCTCCATAGCTGCACTGGGCTTGCTAGACTGGGTTGGATCTGTAGTCAGTCTAGTCTGACCAATATTCTCCCTGACAGTGGGTGCACTGTTTTAGAGGAAAGGATAAGAAACTCTTGAGTCAGCAGATAGAGATGGGATCTATTCCTTCTTTAAGGTCTCATCCTAGTTAATAGTAGCTTATAAAAAATATGATCAGAATGACTGTCAGCAGTTCAGTTTTAAATTGCATCTTTTAGAAGTCTATAATTCAACCATAAAAATTCCTTACAGGCTGAAATCTGGCTTGTACTCTCAGTTCAGAAGTCAAAATTCTCTACAGATTTTTTTAAATAGCCTGTTTTGAAGTGATAGAAAAAAGTAGTCATGAACAAATTCTGGACATTTCTTTCACAACACACTTCATCATTCAGTTATGAAAAGTATGATAAGTTTTAAACTATTTGTTTCAAAGGCTGGTCAGGCCCTAGAAGGAATGGGAATAATTAAAATCTTCACCATTAACACTAGACCTTCAAATGTGAATGAGGTTCTCTGACCTCAGGATATTCGGAGTATTATGATATTAGGAGCTTATGTGATGCAATACTAAAACCTGTTATTCTAGTTTACCTTATAAATATTTAGATAATTTATTAAATGCACATATTGAAAAGCAAGGGACAGTCCTTCGGTCTTTTCATGGCAAAACTCATTGTGAAGAAAGTCACCCAGATGTTTTCCTAATTTAAACATAAGAATCACAGAATATGCTGAGTTGGAAGGTATCCAAAAAGATCCTTGAGTCCAGCTCTTAGCCCTGAACAGGACTATCCCCAAGAGTCACACCATGTGCCTGAGAACAACATAACCTGGAAGTATCCAGGGGGAACAAGTAAGAGATCCTCAGAGGGGGCAAAGCAGATGCAAAACCTTTCTTGGAAGACCACAGCAGCTCTCATTACTACCAGGCTTCTCTTTGTAGTGGAGAAGATAGAGAAGCTCTTCCCATCCCTGGAATGCTTTCAAAGATACTGTGCTTGGCACCCTGAGGTTAGCACGATTTCTGAGCAGATAAAAGCCCATTACATGAAAAGGCAGATCCCACCCTCCTTCTTGCTTTTTTTTTTCCTACTTGGTAAGAAAGAAAGAACAGCCTTATTCTGTCTGCAGTTCCACTGATTTCAATGGGAGCCTTCACGGAATATGGTGCTGTTTCACCTAAGAGAAGCAGAGGAAGCCTTTAGTTTACTTTCTTCTTCAGGTTACTCACCTTATCCTGTCATTTTCATGTCTAAATGTCCATCTTGGTGAAGAACATGTCAAGCCTCTCAGCTCATTATTTCCACTACATTTTAAAGAGCTGGAATAATTTGTATTTTTAGGCACAAGAAAACTGTCTTCCACTGGTTTTGACAATTGAAGAACATGGACTGAGGGAAGCAGAGGAAAGCTCTATTTACTAAACACCACATGTAGATTACCACTGATAGTTTTTCTAAGGAAATTTATGACCTGTGTGGAGTAAATAAACTCCCTTTTCGGTAAAGAATCTGCAGCCAATCATTCATTCTTGCTTAGAGACATTACTGTTCGTGTTGCTTTTATGCGGAAGACTACAGTAAAGGGTGATGTTATTTCTAAAACAGACAGTTGGCAACTAAAAAAGAAAAAAAAAAGCTATTTCTGACATTACTTATGAGATTCTTGCTAGGTTAAGGCATATTCACTCTGGTTCAGGAAAGAAAGAAAAGATAATGATAGGACAATTATAATTCTTGTAACTAATATGTTATCTTCATGCATGTACTTGCATGCCCAGCTCCATTTACTGGCAAGTTATGGCATTTTACACATCTGAAATAAACAGAGAGCTCTCAGTGTGTCCAGAATGTTTAGTAAGTCTGAAAGCTGTTTGCTCTGTATCTCAGAGCAAATGAGAATGGGACAGACACTTTGTTTCTCCTGGCTGCCCACCCTGTACACACATAATTATGTTCCTTCCCTGCTGCCCTTCCTCTCCCTGTTTTCTTCTCTGGGTCCAATAGAGACACAATCTTTTTTAGGCAATTTTAGGCACTCGTGACAATTAAGTGAGAAGAAGAAGTGGAAAGAAGGTATCTAATGTTTTCAGAAATGTGAGTGTTTCGCATGTCCAAGTAACTCAGTGGTTTTCCACTGTACCCCTCTTGATTTGCACTGGTGTGAAAGGGAAACTGGGCTGTTATTAAATCTGCCTAATTTAACAGATGCACACAATGTGTTTGCTTATTTTCTTCTATCATATGTGAACTTATCAATACAAACTTTAGGAAATACCATTCCACAAGAAAACATTCCAAATTTAAAACGAGCAAGTGCCTTCCTGAGTGATGATCCCATGTCCTTAACTCACCCCACTGCACTTCAGCATGCGGGCCCTGTAATGTCACTGGGGCTTTGCCTCCTCTAGAAAAATGATCTGTTTCTGATGAGGGGTGTCGAAAATAGTTTTCCACCCTGAGATCCATTCAAGTTCTAGTAGAAATAGCTGCCTCACTGGTGTGGACAAGGTCAGGTAAGTTCATTGCTTACTGTAGCAAATCATGCTTTTTCGAGGGCTCACGGGACAACCTGCCTGCATAGGATTTGCCTTGGAGTGCAGAGAAGAATTTGTTACAATAGGTGTTGAACTCACTGACTTTGCACTGGAAGAGAAGTTGTTTTCAACACTACTCCAAGAAGTGGGTGGGCATTTTGACAGTAGTTGTCAAAACCACGTTGTTTCTCTGGGGTAGGTGCATTCCTACTAAAATATTGATGTTCCAGTTCTGTAAACCTGGGACAGGGCAAAGTCTGCAATGACAGCATGCCCTGTGACTTTCTGTGCTGGTGTACAAGTGCAGGATGACAGATGATGAGCAGGATTTTTAATATATGGTCACTCATCATCTACAGAAATACAGAATTCAAGGCTGCAACCTAATTGTCAAAATGCTAATTCCAAGAATGGTTAGTGGAAGAAAATGCCCATGCTATAGGCAAGTGATCAATACTCTCATCACGTGAAGCTGCTGACATAATAAATAATGCCAAATCTTGCAGCCCCTTCACACACTATGTGCTCTTCTGACCTCATGTGAAAAAGCATAGAAACTATTTTGCCAAACCAGACTGGATCAGACATCTCTACTTCTCAGATGTTCATTAATAATTGACCAGGTCTGTGGAACCATCGTAAAAGAAGTGGATTGTACCAGAGGTTCTATGGTATTTATTTTGCAATTACACAAAGAATAAGTTGGCATATGAGGAAGGAAACTGAAGCAGAAGTTATTTTTCAAACGCATAAAAGAAGATGCTATTTTGTACGGAACAACTTTTAGTTGACCTTTGCAATGAATGCCGTAAAATACTATTTTGGCCACAAATGGAACAACATTTTTAGGAGGATTAATGTTTAATCTGTCTGTCTGTCTGACTGTCTATCTGTGCATGATTTTAAAGAAACTGGAGGAAGCTAGCAGCTCACTCTCACATATAATTGCATCTGTAAAACTTTAAAACTGTGCAAGATCTTTCTCTGCTGTGCTGGATGCCATTAGCATTAGCAGATTACCACAGAAAAAGAATCCAAGGTAGACAGTGAACTTCATAAGAAGTCTTCCAAAAACCTTCCATCCCTCAAAAACTTTAATCCCCAACAAGATCCTGACTCTCACAAAACCCACTATAATATATGAACTGTTCAGTACGCTCACAGAGTTGATAACAGAGTATTTTTTGAAAATGATAAAATCCAGAGCTATATTAGATGGGAGAAAGTAATTTTTGAGGAATTTTGAAACCCTGGAGAAAATTCAGAGGGGTCAATCCCTGCCGTTATACTCAGAGAGTACTTTTTTTTTCTTTTTTTTTTTTTAATTATCTCCCTTTTTTTGGCATTTGTACAGGTTTGTGTTGGACCACATGTCCCATGGCATCCCCACAATATTGCATGAGTACCATGACCATGCAGTCATATTTTGTCTTTCCTGGCCCTGGATGTTAGGTGAATATGAACCTTAATAAATAAAACGGGCACTCAAAAATGTAGATACTTTACAAATACTTTTAAACAGAGGGATAAAGGATGTAGCAAGAATAGGGAAAGAAACTCTCCAGATTAAAGAGCTCTGTATTGGCATTCTGCAGCAATTCCCAGTAAAAATGCTTTAGCTGATCCCAGCTGTAATATTGGCTCACTGGAAAGGGTGACTGGGTATGTCCTTTGGCTGATCTGAACACACTGCCTATAGTTTAAAATCAACATCCTGAGTTTTTCATAATTTAAAAAACGTATCTAATTCGTTAGTGTAAGCGTATTTTAAAATGGCTCTGTATTTTCCATCATGATACTAAGTTGAAACTGGCAGAATGGAAATTGGAGAGAAGTAGGAAAGAAATAAAAAAAACCTATCCTTCTCTGTTTCCCAGCTACAGGAACGATCAACGCTGCCAGAGAAGCACCTTATACAAAAGGAAGACTGTCTGGGGAAGAGGTAAGAATATTCTCAGGAACTCTGCTGAAGGCAGTGCTTCTTATCCAAAAGAAAGATGGAAATATGTAATTTTACCCTTCCTTTAAAACCAGCTCTTGCTGCTTTCCTGTGTGTTACAGATCGCACATTATTTTACATTGAAAGTTTACCGCTAAAATCTAAAATATAAGGGCCGAGTCCTGCTCTTAGATACACATGCACCACTCCAGTGAGCTCAAAGAGAGCTGTGTTCATATGTTTAGCAATGGAATTTGGCCCTAAATATTTAAACATTTATTCAGAGGGGGAGAAAAAAAGCTTCTCTGATACATTTGTATCTCATATCTAATGTACACAGATTACCACCACTGGGCACCCACGCTGAGGCATAAAAAGTGTTGGGGCACTATAAACTCAGCATTCTACCTGCTCTGCACGGTCAAATAACATGAACATGTTACAGAACATTAAGGAAATTAAACCTTTAGCAACCTGTGGCTGATGTTATTTATTCTGCAGTCCAGTAGTAATTTGATGCAAATTGCTGGCACTATTCCTACAATTCAAGAAAGTACTGTTTTGAATGGACTGATTCTGGAATCATTCATTATATGAATATGCAATCCAGAAAGAACTAATAACCTCTGCTTGTATTTTTTCTGTAGAGGAAAACTCAGTCTTCTGGCTAATTCTCACTTATCTTCCCAAGGCTTATGACTGGAGTCCACAATAATCTAACCATGTCATTTGGAAATGGTTAACCTGAGGATCCCACCTGTTCTCTGTGGCAAATGGCCCAGATGTGGTTTTGCTAAGGATACAAAGGACTCAGAAACCATGGTGACTGGGCTTCCACAGAAACCTACTCCTGATACTATATTTGCCAGAATACACCAGAGTAATCACTACGTTTCTGGTCCAGTCAGGGCTAACTTTGGTTGTGCATTTTGTGCAGCACAGTGGTTTCAGTGAAACGCTGACAGTCAGACCAGCAAGAGTGATGGGCAGGTGTGATTACATGGGTCATGAATCTCTCCTGATGTTGTGCTTCAGTGAGCTCCTTCAGATCCATTTGGACAACATTTAGCTAAAGCTGCCACCTGCTCCCCAGCTGGAGTCTCTGCTACAGTGCTGGCTCTTTCCCTTGCTTTGGAGAATTGGAGCTTTGCCTCTTCTTTTTACTGCTCTCATTTTTAGGTGACAAGGATATCCAGCATACTGCCAGAGTCCTCTTTCAAAGCTGCATGGTTTTTTTGGGCACAGTCAGCTTCATAAGAAAGACTCTGCACAGAGACTTATTTTCTGGTTTTAGAGCCTTTTTGGCTGGAGCTCTCTAACCATAGAGGTCACCCTTGGATATCTCTGCCTATAGAGGTGCAATGAAGGATGTTGCCAAAATGCTGTGACCCTTGTGGGAAGAACATAGGAAAAAGAGCATGTACAGACTCATTAATTAATAATCATGGCCAGCTGAGCCTTCTACCCAGATCTTGCATCAGTACTAACAAGGTGAGTTAGGAGTGATCCATGGTACAAATCATGATGTTGGTTTGCTCTTGTGGTTATCTTGGTTGAGATCAAACCTCAAGCGTTACTTCAGATAATATATACAATTATTAGCATAAGCCTCCTTGATTTTGTGTGGAAACTCCCAACCTCATTTGTGGAACCCGTGGTTTTGAAAAGGGTATAGCAAACAAATATTGTTTAAGCCACAGTCTCGATTAGGGCAGCTGATTGGAGAGGCTGAAGGAGTTGGTAGCTGGAAAAAGGACCCTCTAAAGTAGTTTTTCTTCAGGTGCATTGATTCTGATCAGTTAGGAACAAAACTCTGCATTTCTCTTGTTTTATATTTAATTCATATGCTGCTTACTGAAGGGTGTGCCTATGGTGTTGGCTTCTGAGTGTTAATACATGTGCAAAATGGCTACTACAGATTGAAGGTCTTGGTCACAACTGGATTACACAACACAAAGTTCCATTCTCAAGATCACGGTGCTACCTAATTCTGTCTCTCCAGGTCTTTAATTTCCAGGCATTGGAATTACCTTAAATCCATTTTGGCACGGAATGCATCGTTATTTTCATATTGTGCTAGTCTACTCTCCTGCTTTTATCCATACAAGCCAGGAGTGAATAAGAGTTGGCAACTTCATACTTGACTATTATAGTGCAGAGTACATTTTAATCAGCACCCTAATAAATAGCACGCCCAATTAATTGGGACATTTGCCAGGAAACCAATTCCCTTCCGTGTACTTCAGTCACTGTAAATGATGGATAAATAGCATTCTTGCTGTTGTCTGTGAGCATATTTGTTGTAATTAACAGGTATGATTTGGTGTTTGCTGGCATGTGTTTCCTCAGTAGCTCTGCTCACCATTGAGTAGGCTCCCTGTTCCTGTGCAGTTACTAAAAATAAATAAAGCAGAGATTTCCTTTCACTATTTGCTTAAATCAAGGTAGTGCTTTTGTATTAAAAACAAAAAAAAAGAGTAATCTATATATCATATTCCTACACAGTTTTGACAATTACAGGTAGTAATTTAATTAGCAAGTCTCTGTTTTAACTCGTATGGCAAAGAGGACTTTGCCATACCATGGAATAATTTATAATAAAGGGAGGGATCTCTGCTGCAGCTTTCTAACACTACTTTTTTTGACCAGAGGTTGCATGGTGGTTTGCTTTAAAGTGGTATTTCCTTGAGGGAGATCCACAGAAGTGCAATCTATTTTCATAAACTGGTATATGCTATGATTTACTGTAGGCATGTGACACTTTCTCCTATTCAGACACACTTTGCCAAAAAATTAAATAAAATTGAACACAGCAAACCCTTCTAATCCCTGCATTCCTCACAGATTGCTTTAATGGAGACTCAAGAAATTATTGGAAGTAAATGAATACAAAAAGGGAAAGGGTACTGGGGAAATCTCAACAAGGGATCTTAAAAACCAGGGTGGCTATGGATCAGCAAAAGGTAGAAACATTCGTGTAATTAAAGGAGAACATAATTTGTGAGCTATCCGAAAAAAATTGTCTAGATTGGCATTTACTTTGACTTGTTGGCTGGAGGAGAAGAAACCGCCCTGTACCACTGCATATGGTTCCTTATTAGCTGTGGCTTCTGCAGCGTCTCCGTCTCCTCTTTGGAGCAAGAAGGATTTCTTTCATTACATAATCCGGATTACTTTTTTTTTTAATAGATTGAATTTTTTTTCTCCTGTGTGTGCAAATTCTCCTTGCCCCAATGCTTCTATACTGAGGTTATTACGCCGAAGGAATGCGAGCGTCTAGAGTAACAATGGTTCATTTTCCTTTAATGACTTTGTCGACAGGATGGAGACATTTTTGTGGTGTGATGAATTCACTCGGTCTCCCGTTGTGTTTTCTCCACATGCTTTGGAAACTCTCTCTCTCTCTCCGAGAATTGTGGCCATCCACTCCAGCAAGAGCTTCATTACTTTATATTCATTGTATTTAAATGACACCCCAGTGGTACTGACCTCCTGGGATGATTGATGTAAATTATATGCTATGTAGGGGGAAAATAAAATCTTTTTCTGACTTTTTATGTTCTGCAGAGAAATAAAAAGTGAAAACAAATGACAGAGAAAATCAGACTTATTCAAAGTGAAACTTTGTAAGCATTATGGTTTGAGCAGACTCCAGCTTGTAAAAGTGCTGAGACAGTTTATAATGACCTTGTGATCTGAAAGGTGACCTGAAGAGGGGAAACAATTTTGTATGTGCCCTTTTTTGGTTCTGTACAATGCATAACAAAAACTTGATCGGGTTTTTTTTCCTCTCTGTGAAATATTGTAAGAATTCAGACCCGCACAGGGAGCAGCCTCTGCACTTTTACCAGCTAGACAGAGGCACAGTACTAGAAAGGACACCTTACTCCTCTTTCCTCTTGTCTTCTAGAAGATTTTCTTGTATTGATTTCAGATTTCATAGCCAGAAGGTATCTATCTTGTCCAATTATTCTGCCAGGAGTTATCACCTATAGAAGCTGCAACAGGGAGAAGGTTCTTTCATCATCCCAGCTCATCATTGGGCAATAATTTCAATCCCTTCCAAACTGGTAACCTTTCACTGCAGGCAAATGGGTTCTGCACAGCACAGTTGACAGAAAATATTTCTTTCAGAGCTTTTTCAGGCACCTCACCAAGTCACACTGCCTCTTTCCGAGCTTCTGAAAGTTATGTAGCTCACACTGGACATGCTTAACCACATTATCCTAGTAATTCCCTTATTAAAATTACCATATAGAACTGGCATAGTCATTTCTTTCTTTGTCTATGTTTTCCCATTAGTCTGTCCTACCAATTCTGATATACTTGAAGCTATGCATAGAAATGTCAGCAATATGCTGCCTTGCCTTCCTCAACTTAGTGTAAAGTTCTGACAAATCGTAGAATTTGGCTCAAAACTTGAGTTGCCTTGAGTTTTTCTTCAGTACCTTTCATAACTTGACAGAATGCTTTGATTCTCTTTTGGCTGGGATGCTCATTGGTAACCCTGCTTTGGCTGGGGTTACCCAGATATTTTAAAATGTCTAACAGGAAGGAATAGTTCAGTCCATCCTCCTCGCAGCACTCGGAAGACTTTGTAGTGCAGGCAAGAATCAGCAGCATAAGGCCTCTCGTTCTCTGGGATAATATCTTGGTGTTTTGCCCTGTTGCTGTCAGTGCTCGGGCTGGTATCAGCTTTACTTGCATAATCGCAAGCAGCAGCAGAAGGGAGGGAGGCTGGCAGCACTCGGCAGCGAGCCACAGAACCACCTCGTCTTTCTGAAGCTGATGTGGGAGGTGGGAACAGAGCGGAAGCAACACAGAGGGGACTGGCAGAGTGTTTATATGAAGTTAGAAGGACGGGGAGTGAATGGTAGCCAAAAAAAAAACCCAAACAACCTAAGGGTAACAGAAGGAAGCTAAGAGAGAAAGACAGAAAATAAGATGGCTTTGTAATAAACTGGAATTCAGATGGCCCCTAGAGCATTAAGATCATTGCAGTGGTTACCAGAACTTTCTTTTTCCTCTTTTTCTTGTCCTTCATTCCTCCCCCCTCCAAAAAAAAAGAAGTAAAATGCTAAGATTTTCTTAAAATTATGAAGTCTCTACTATGTCAGTTTCTTAGAATGAGTCCTAGGAGAAATTATATGAATCCTGTTCTGTGGGTAGGCAGGACTTTGAATTAAGATGGACTGAGAAGGGCGAAGCAAAAGATAGAGCATACCTTTGTAATTTATATACCCTGCAAACTTTCAATAAAAGTAAGATTTTTGGTGGTGAAAAATGCACTAACAGTTACTGCATTTACCTCTACTGGTCCCACTTCTTAGTTCCACTTTATACCATGGTACACATCCGCCTGACTCCTAATAAACCTGCACGTGATGAGCAAAATTACCAAACTAAACTCACATAAACCTACAGTTAGGAGGTGTTGACAGAAGAAAAGGTTGAAAGGAGAAAGGAAGGGTTAAAAGATGAAAGGTGAGGTGGGTTAATGCTCCAGCTCACCTAGCCATGCCCTTCCCCATCAACCTGTTGAGCTGACACGACAAAGGAAGAGAAAAGCCACCAGGAATCAGAGGAAAACATAGATATATAACACCCCAATGCATTTAATCATCCCAGCACAGAACAGAGTATTTCAGCTGGAAGGGACCAACAGTGATCATCCTGTCCAACTGCCTGACCATGTCAGGGCTGACCAGAAGTTAAAGTGTATTGTTAATGGTATTGTCCAAATGCCTCTTATACACTGACGTGTGGAGCATCGACCTCCTCTCCAGAAGGCTCTTTGATCACCCTCTCAATAAAGAGATGTCTCCTAATGTCCAGTCTAAACCTCCCTGGCATAGCTTTGAACAATTAATGGCATGGTTGAAGCAGTACAACTTGGCATGTTGTAGTAAGGATCCAGTGGTATTTCCAAGGCTGAAGACAAACAGGGATGGCTGTGGTTCACACTGTGCTATTTTTGAACACCTGTACAGGGCTGTAGCTGCAGAGATGAGGGCGGGCTGGCACCTGTGCTGAGGCCAGACACCTGTGTAAGCCCACACCTCCCTCCTGAGGGGGATCCAGGTGCCTCTTCCCAAGATCCCCTGGATTTTGGCACTCACAGCAGCCCTGGAGCTCTTCCCGCTGCCCTCCAGCACCACTCAATGCTGAGGGGGAAGGGGTGACCATGGCCCATTGGGCAGCACCTGCAACAACCATCTCTGGAGGTGTTCAGGGAAAGACTGGACATGGCACTTACTGACACTGTCTAGCTGACAAAGTTGGACTAGACGATCTCAGATGCCTTTTCCAACCAAAGTGATTCTGTGATCCACAGAATTGTTGGGGTATACTGAGTTGGAAAGGACCCACAAGGATCATTGAGTCCAACTCTTAACTAAATAGCCCATACAGGGATTAACCCACAACCTTGGTGTGGGTTAGTACCGGGGTCACCTGCAGCAGCTGACACAGGAACACATCCAGGGGGGTTTGGAAAGCCTCCCGAGAGGGAGACTCCACAACCTCCCTGGGCAACCTGTTCCAGTGCTCTGCCAGCCTCACTGTAAAGAAGCTCGTCCTCGCGTGGAGGAGGAACATCTTGTGGTTTCAGTTTACGGTCACTGCTCCTCGTCCTGTCACTGGGCACCGCCAGAAAGAGCCTGGCACCGTCCTCTCGTCACCTGCCTTTGAGACACTTATGGGCATTAACGATCCTGTGATTCTGTGAGGGGCGGTCTGAGGGGAGCGGCCGAGGAGAGAGCCGGGCTGAGGGGCGCTGGGCTGAGCGGAGCAGCTGCGATGCCCGGCTGAGGGGACCGCCGGCCGCGGCGGCGGGAGGAGGAGGCGGCAGTGGTGGTGGTGGTGGCGGCCCCGCCTCGCCCCGGCTCCTCCCCGCGCCCTGGGAGGCGCCGCCGCCTCCGTGTGCGGGGCGGCCGCTGTGGCGGAACCGGCTCCTCCCCGGCGCGGGCGGCGCCATTTTCCCCCCCTCCCTCCCTGCCTCAGCGGCCGTGGTGGCGGCGGGCGGGGGGAACAGCACGAAGCTGCTGCAGTCGCCGCTCCTTTCCGTCCCCCTCGTTTTCTCGCCTCGGTCCAGGCGAGAAGGAAAGACCGAGGTTCAGTTCCTGCCCCTCGCTCTCCCCTCTCGGCTTTCCGCACACGGGGTGGGGGGGGACGACCGGGCACCACAAGCTGCTCCCACCCTCCTTCCATCCTTCCTCCCCTGCACATCTCAGCCTCCTCCTCCTCCTCCATCCATCCATCCATCCATCCTTTCCCGGGGGTGAGCCTTTGAGTGAGTCACAGCGAGGGCACGCTGTTAGGCAGTGTGTTGCTATTAATTAACCTGGCGAGGCTGCTGGTTGTTGGGGCCTTCAGGAGCATTAACGGGGCGGTTCCTGCCCGCGGTACCTGCGGGGCGGGGGGGGGGACCGGGGGCGCGGGGTATTCTGGTGGCCTTGGGTGGTGTTACATCGGACCCTGCCCTGCTCGGGTTGTCGTCATGCGACTAATCTGGGAGGTGTTTCTAGGACTTTTTTTTTTCTTTCTTTTTTAATATTCTTAACATTACGTGACAGTGGCCAGGCTTTGGCCTGCAGTACGCTGCAGGTTGTTAATTTCTTCGTGTCACTCTGATGCTGTGAAGTGTTACTAGTTTGTAATTTTTGTCTACAGGAAGTGGATTTTATTTATTTTGCCCAAACAGATGTGGTGGTTTATTAATTGGAATCCTGTGTATTTGGCTGTTCATTCTTATATGTGAAGTGTTAGGTACATACATTGATGACCTAAATTGATGTTATTCCTGATATTTCAGAATGTTCACTTAAGTCCTCTCAGAAATTAATGGTAAATGCTAAAAACCTAGGAGTAACAGTCCAGAAGCATATTTCCCTATGTTAGCTTTAAGTGATTTTTCCACTCACTGTGTTTTTATACCTTCTGTGTACAGATCAACTGCTTCTAAGCTCCTAGAAATTACACAAATGGATACTTTGCAGTTGATGAATGCAAAGCACAATATACATGCAAAAACATATATTACTGTGTGTGTGAAGGGGAGGCAAGAACCTGATGTTGTGGGCAGCCAAGTTTGCTGTATGGCATTAGCGCTAATGATTTATTGTGAGACACTTGATTTCCTACGAGTGAATCTGTTTCAAGGTTTTCAGCAGTGTTGGTGATACGCTTACATTTTCTTTTGAAGTCTTTGATCTAACTCCCACATCATTCTCTTTCTTGATGCAGGCCTTGCTTTCCCTTTGGCTTAAGGCAGCAGTGCTTACTTGGCGGGATACAAGTGCACCCTCCCTCCCTTTTTGCATATCTTTCTTCCCTGCTGGCCAGATCCAAGTGGTGTGGAAGGCAGTGTCAGTCCCTCTGTTAACTTTGGTGGACTTTGCACAGGCCCATATTTGCATGTCACTAATATGCAAATCACATTTTGTTTTATTTTGGTTCCTTTTTCTCCCCTGTACTGTTGCCGTGTAGGTGGAAACATTGATGTTAAAAGTAGCATTTCCAACTCTTAACAGTTTTTCTGAAAGCCTCATCTCTCTGAAAGTTTGAAAAAGTTAGTTTTCAGTTAGAGAAAGAAATTCTTAGCTGTGATGTTCTGAAGAAAAGCTTGAGGTCTTGCCAGAATATGCTAGAATGGCAGGAGGAAGAACTCCAAGTCGTGTCTCTGAGAAGTAAACAAGAAATCCTTCAGTGCATTAGTGGCATTTTACTTGTGACTTTAAAATACGTGGATTTGGAGACATTAGTTAAGGTTTAAAAAGATTCAGTAGAGTTTAGATTATTTGCTGAGCCTCTGAGTGTCATAACCAGCTGAATTCCTCTCATGGGCTCAATTCTGAGTAGCACAGAACGGGGCTGTCTGAGACTTGATTAGTCAATTAGTAACTTGTCAGCGTAAGCAAGCTGTAATTTAGCAAGCTACAAGTGTTTTAAGAATTGCCTACTTGTAATGGTGTAGAGCAACAGTGAGCATTGTTCACCTTGTTAGTGCTGTTCTGATGTGATGCCCTCGAGCAGCGAGACCAGCTAGACGGTGTCTTTCTAGGTCATCACTGCAAGGGTGTTCTGAGGCATGAGGCCAAACCCAGGCAGTGTAATTATACCATAGAAACTAATTGAGTTAATGCTCTTGTTGCAATTGTGAAATATCCAAATGTGTAGGTACACAAGTGTGTAAAGAGAAGGAAACTAGTTCAGGCCTCTGTTCTCATGGAACCAGGCAGTGGTGACTCACTTATGAGCTTATCTGGAGCTGATCAAAAAAACTACCTGTCAAAGGTTCTGAAAATGGTATTGATTTGATCTGTAATCTGTATTTTAGATACTTGGCACTCATAAATGCTGCAGGGAGTCATTACTAATTTGAAGTAACCTTAGTGTTCTTTTGCAAGCTAACACTGGTGAAACTTCTATTTATAAATAATCTTTGGCTTTTCTCTAGCCCTGTATTTTGCATACGTTTGAAGTATTGCATTTGATGACAATCAGACTTTCACACAGTCAGCTGCAAAGTTTCTAATTCACGCAGCTCCTTAAAGTGTCATAGGAGTAACAGTAATGGAAAAAGAAGCCAAGAGCTTGCATGGAAGAGGTGATTTCCAGTAGGCTTTTGCTGAAATATTTTATTGAAAACACACATTTTTCTTTGCTACTTAAACACATGGTTTTTAAAAGTACTTAACATTGAAGAGCTGCATTGATAATTTTTATGATTTATCTGAGAGATTCTAGCGCAAATTGAGCCAGTACCTAAGTATACCTGGGGAAAATGTGTATTTTCAACTAAACAGGAATATGTTTTAACAGAAGCTGATTGGACATCACCTGTGGCTGAGATCTCTGGAAAGGGTTGGTGGGCCTGGATGTTACTGACATACTGTTAGACCTACTTTTTAAGAGCTAATTTTCATGCTTGCAACTTTTGTTTTAAAGCCATGGCTGTTTTTCCTGTGGTTTTCCTTGTATTAGCTGTTGTGCAAATGAACAACAGAGGTAGACATTTTCTTCTCTAGAGAATTTCTGTTTTTGATGGCTACCACTGATTTCTGAAAGGAGAGGAGCAGTTCAACAACAAGAATTGAGAAATTTTATATAATCTCACCTAGGTGGTAAGATTTTATATAATCTCACATATTTGGCTGCTCATTTGGGATGAGAAATTTTGGATACATACATCGATGCCCTAACTTGATGATTTTCTGGATATGCCAGGGTATCCAATTAAAGTCAGGGTGGTACTAAATAGTAAGAATTTCAAATAGTGAACCAAACACAGAGTGAAGTGAAGGAGGAGGAGGATCAATGTGAGCAGTGTAATAGATTGGGAAGATCTTGAAAGGAAATGAAGGCAGGGGAAGTTTTAGAGAGAAATTATACTGAGGAAAATATGGTTTAAAGCTAATAGTAACTTGGCTGTGCTTTACAGAAAATCTATCTGCGTCAGTAAGACCTTGAAATTTAAGTTACTTTAGATGGAACTAAGGGTAGATGGGAACCATTGTTGGCAAATGAGCAGTAAAGCATATTGGCAGAACTAATTTGACCTTTGCATATTAATATTTTATGTTTTACTTGTCAGGAAAAGCAAAATACTGAGCAAGTCACAGTTTGGGGCCTGTTCATCTTTGCATACTAGAGTCAAGTGTGCAGGTCCTTGGTGATTTGAACGTGTTCTTTATCACCAGACCTGTGTTTGCTGCACTGAAAATTTGTCATTGGTTCCCACAGGAATATCATGGTGGCTGAATTGCATCTCTATACAATTATTAAATAATTAGTATGGAAAGTTGAGTGTACTAATGTGTTGTGAAAAGACAATTGCTACTTCAAATAAAGTTATGCTGGGAAAAAAGCTCCTGGAAGCTGTGGAAACTTTGCTGTTAGTTACAGGTTGTCTGGTTACACTGTTTTGTTAAAGCATTTTTAGGAAAGGAAAGAAGGTCATTGTTGCTTAATTTGCAGTGCCATTAACTGCCAGATGTGGCACGGAGCGAAAAGTGTGCATGCTCAAGTTCAGAGGGAGGTGGGTGTATACATTAGATTAATTTTCCCTGCTTTCTTCTTAGAAATAAATATATCACTTCTGGGGAAGGACAGAGCTCTGATTAGACTGGAGCTAGAAATGCTGAGAGAAGTGTTTGTAAACATCTCCAGATGTGGAGGCAGAGCTCTCATGTAAGCTTATGCCGTGTGTTTCCCAGTCTCAAGTAAAACAGTCACATCTGTATATTAGTATTCTTTCAGTAGTCTAGACCTCTCTGTGGTCTGTTTCAGAAGAAGCTTAAATAACTGTCCTGTCTAACTCATGGATGGACAAATAATATCTTAAAATATGAGGACATGCAGAGTAATTTCAAGTAAAACACAGCAGTTGTTGCACACAGTGGAGTCAGAAGCTTATATTTTAGTCTGAGGTTGGTTAGTGACTTTTCTTTCCCTGCTAAGTCAGTGAGAGCATTGTGCTTGTTTACTGCTTTCATTTAAGGTCTTCAGTAAAATAAATGCACAAGGATATGTTATGAGATGTAGAAATGAACATGAAGGATTATTTTATCTCCAGGGTTGTTGAACAGTTTTAAAGTCATTAAGATGCATGTTATTCTTTGGACCAAAATCTATGCCTACTTGTATTAGAAAACTTGTTTTTCCCTTTGTTATCAGCCGTGTGTGTTTCTTCTGTAACTTCTCCATGGGAACGACTGACTGAGTTGCCTTTTAAATGGAAAGGGGGGAATGATGTTCAGTTGTGTTCCTTGTATTCGTGTGGGCTTTTCAAGCATGTTTTGTTCCAAGGAAGAGTGTCACGGTTAAAGATGAGATGCTTATTTGTCTGGGTGGTGAAAGCTGGGCTGGGCATTGACAGCTATAAGATGAATTTTTCTTTTTGGTATTCACTTTAAAATAAAACTGCCATAAGCAACTAGTCTATGAAGCAATAAATGGAAGCAGCAGCAGCAGATGTAATGTGTTATCCTTAGCATGAATAGTGCATGCATTTCGCTTTGTGATACTTTGTTAATTAATTAAAAATGAAAGAAAGCTGAGATTGCATCCCCAGCTTTGAACAATATTCTTGTGTGCAGACCTGGTGCAGATGTGTCACTGCCCGCCCACAGATTGCTCCTAATCCTGGATTTGGTCTGACTGTTCCCTGAAAGCTTGGGCCTTTGCTTTATCTACTTGGCTTTTAAAGAGGTGGTGTGTAGGGAATATGGAAGTTATTCATCCTGTTGCCTGTAAGCAAAGCCATTTCTTAATTGTTGCACGAAAAAGATGATTATTTTTTTTTTTTTAACCTGGACAGGCTTGAGGATGATAAACTAGTTTCATTATATACTTGGAATCATTAATTTGTTGTAAAATTTAGACCCTGTGCATATCTGCGACCCTTTAGAGTGTTTCTAGTTTCAGCCTGCTTGAACAGCTCAAGAGGAATTAAGAACTTGGTGTTTTCATTTTCACTTTTCCTGTATTACTGGGAGAGTGGGTGATTAGCAAAACAATATATGTACTTGTGCATTTGGTAATGGGTTATTGGTGGTTTTTTTAACCTTATCTTATATTTTAATAATTTTGAGTGCGCCTTCAGAAAGTTGGTCTCGCACATGTTCAGCAGGGGTTGTGGCTGTGTTTTTGTTTTTTAAAGGAAATGCACTAAAAAGAAAATGATCTGTATTTCCTGTATTTAATTAAGTTGTTACGTCTCCAGTTCCAGAAGACTGTTATCTTACACTCTTGTCAGCTGCTGAGGCCATGCATCTATTGAAATACTCAGTGGCAGCAGACTAGGTAATCGAATTACTCAAGTAAAGGGTGTGAAAACAAAAGCATTCATTTTAATTTTGTGTTAATTCATAGTCATCTTGGCCTTTATTTCCTTCCTGTTTTGTTTGGGTTTATATAAATGAAAATTTATCAGTCTTTAAATTTTTGCATGGTTTCAGTTTATATGCAAAATGTGTTTATGACAGGCAAGAGAAGAGGACTGATGTGATAACCACATTAGATGTATGTTTATGAATTCAGTCATTGTGATGGTAACTTCTGCTCTGTGTTATTCACTGCAAAAAGTTATGCAGGGACACTGCTGGGTTTTTTGGTAATTCTGCACCTTTCTTGGCCTATAACAGAGGCACCAGATATAGTCTGTGCAAATCCACTTTTGTTTTAAACAGACCCAATTTAGACTTAGATGTTTTCTTTTGGTGAAGTGAAAGCTGTATTACTATTAATGTTTGCTCTTCCTGAGTGAGTTTAGGTCAGCTGTCAAACAGTGTGTTAGAGGACTGTTCTCTAGTGATTGATTGTTTGGATGCACCTTCCTCTTGGATCTTCATGTGACATTTTGGCAATGGTGGTTGGTGAAAGTGTTTGAGCAATATTTCAAGAGACTTGTTGACTGAGCATATGTTGTTAAGCCTGGAGAAAAGAAGGGTCTGGGATGACCTCACAGCACCTTTCAGTACCTAAAAGGGCTCTGAGAGAGTTGGGGGAGGGACTTTGGACAAGGCTGTGTAATGATGGGATAAGAGGCAATGGCTTTAAGCTTAGAGAGAGTAGGATTATGTATATTGGGAAGAAATTCTTTACTGTGAGGATGGTGAGACCCTGGCACAGGTTGCCCAGAGAAGCTGTGGCTGCACAATCCCTAGAAGTGTTCAAGGCCAGACTTGGAACAACTTTGGAGCAACAAGGTGTCCCTGTCAATAGCAGGAGGGTTGGAACGAAGTGATCTTTAAGATCTCTTCTGACCCAGACTTCTGTTATCTGACACTTTCTTTCTCTCTCTCTCTCTCTCTATGTATATATACATGTATGTTAAGGCTGCTTTATGTATATCCCAAATAATATGAGACAGCTTGCAGATTTTGTGATCTACTGTTATTGGCTAAATGTGTAGCCTTTATATTAAAGTCATGTTTTAGGAGCAGTGGAATTTCAATTTTTATGTTTTTCAGCTTGCTCTTGAATAAGCAGATGGGTTATACAGATCTCTTTTGGATTTTTAAAAGAGTCAGTGTGAGTTAGTACTGTTTGGTAATTTCCATATGGACATGAGGGAGGGCTATGAAATGAAAATCTACCTGCATGTCTTACTGTGATGAGAGAGATGGGCCTGAGCCTGATGAGAAATGACTTAAAATTTGATTCCCTCCACTGAGAACTCTTTTGTTCTGCTGATTCATATGGAACAAATACTGTTTTCTGTTGTGACTCTTCAGTGTAAAAGACATTGAGATTGCAGGAGATGCTTTAAAATGTATTAATTATTATATACACATTTTTAATATGCATTTTTAACTATACATTTGATTGCAATATTTTACTTATGGGAAAAGCAGTTGTAAGAGTTGGACCTCTTTGGATACAAACTCATAATTACCAGTCCAGAGAGTGTTAATCAGAAGTTATCTTCGTTCTAGAGTTCATGATTAAAATACAGCACGCTGAAATAATCTGTGACCTAATCTGAACATCTGAATTCATTCTGTAGAATATGGCAAACAGCTGCATTTCAGTTTGGAGTTAAAACAAATACAGTATATCGACCCATTGAAGATTACTGTAGGCTTTTCAGTTCCATGATAGCTGTACTTATGGAAGAAAATTGATTTGAGGGTGCTTCTGCTTTTGAATGATTTTTTTTCTTTTTTTTTAATGTCCGGAAGAAAGGAAATAGAACATACGGAGGATGGGACTTTGATGTGTAAAGAAGTTAATTATCTAAACCATCAAACAAAACGTGGGCTGTGGAAGTAATTATTGTAAAGGGTCTGATGAAGCCTGACAAGCTGTTGGTTTTTTATGTCTAGAAAATGCTGTACACCTGCTTGATTTGAAAGTTAAATCATTTGGTTGCAATAGGAAGATCAAGTTTTTAGTGAAGCAGTAGCCAATAAGCTTTCAGCCTGCAAGCCTACTGATAACTTACACACATCTACAGCCCTACAAGTGTTTTTTAATTAAACTCTTCTTGTCCACTTGGAGGGCAGGAAACTAGGAAAGGATTTACCCCAAAACAGGACTTGCATGAATCACAAATCTCACAGTGTGAGGAGGCAACTCTGGAATTGTCTCGTGGTTCTTGGGAATTTTGGGAGAATGCTTCATAAGTTAGCAGAAAGAACCTCCTGGATAAAGCAAAATGTCTGTCGTGGATGGTCAAAGGAAATAGCCATATATATGATTTTAAATCAAATTAGTTTAAAAAACTGCTAAACTTAAACCCCCCTAAAGTCTTTGTATGCTACTCAGTTTTTAAACATATTTTTTTGTTTTTAAAAGTTACTAATTTGACTGTTTAGGTTCTGTGACTCTGGTAATTGCTGATTATGGCAACACTGAAGCCTAGTGTGTAACTACTCATGTGATTAAAATCAGACTTCAGTGGGAGCAAACTTGTGATTAAAGTTACACATGTGCGTAAGTGCTTGCAGGATGGAGACCTAAATTAGAATCTGCTTGAAGATGAACAGAAGTCTGTGAAAATCTACTTGAAAGCATTAATAAAAATAAGTAAACTTGTGACACCAAGTTGGGTGGGAATAGGGAGGCTGTACAGAGGGATCTGGACAGGCTGGATCGATCAACCAAGGCCAGTTGTGTGAGGTTCAGCAAGGCCAAGTCCTGCATTTAAGTCACAATAACCTCGTGCAGCACTGGAGTCAGAGTGTTTGGAAAGCTGCTTGTTGGAAAAGGCCCTGGGGGTCCTGGTTGGCAGCAGCTGAACATGAGCCAGTGAGTGCCCAGGTGGCCAAGAAGGCCAGTGGACCTGGGCTGTGGCAGCAACAGTGTGGCAGCAGGACCAGGGCAGTGCCTGACCCCTGTGCTGGGCACTGGTGAGGCCTCACCTCAAATGCTGGGTTCAGTTTTGGGCCCCTCAGTTCAAGAAAGACATTGAGGTGCTGGAGGGAGTCCAGAGAAGGGCAGTGGAGCTGGGGAAGGGTCTGGAGCACAAATCCAATGAGGAGCAGCTGCGGGGGGGCTCAGCCTGGAGAAAAGGAGACCTGGGGGACCTTCTTGCTGTCTACAAGTCCCTGACAGGAAGGTGTAGTGAGGTGGGCTCAGGCTCTTTTCTCAGATAACAAGTGACAAGTCAAGAGGAAACAGCCTCTAATTGTGCCAGGGAAGGCTTTGATGAGAAATTAAGGTAAGTTTCTTCAGGAAAGGGTGGTCAGGCATGGGGACAGGATGCCCAGGGAAGTGGCTGAGTCACTATCCCTCGAGGGATTTAAAAGACATGGGGCATGGTTTACTGGTGGACTCTGCAGTGCTGGGTTAATGGTTGGAATCAATGATTTTAAAGGTATTTTCCAACTTATTTCTGTGATTCCATCTAAAGCATGAACGGTTTTATTTTTCATCATTTGTCCACCTGCTGTTGTGTCATTAGCCTTTCAAAGCACATGTTACTTTTTGAAGGTGTCTTATGCCTTGTATTTAGAGTAGTTTTCTTCAACCAAAGCAGAATATTGATTGCAATGCTTTTAATGACATTTAGTATAAATCTGGTCCTGTACCTTAAGATTGCTTTTTAGAAAAGTAATCTGTCTTAACCTTTGAACTTCAAAGTGGAGAAAGGTAGGACTTCTTACAGCACAGCAAACTATATCAAAATATAACTTTTATTGTCATTACTACTGCTACAACTAATAGTACAAGAAACGAGCAGTACAACTCAACTGTTACTACTGTGCAACAAGCTAGAAGAGAAAGAAATGTAGTGGGACTATATCCTGTTTATCGTGAGACTTACACAGTGTGCAGTTTTTGTTAAAACATTAAGGGAAAAATGAAACTCCCTTTTACATATTTATAGAGTTTTTATAATTCAGTTTTGCTTAGTCAGTGTTTTAGTAAATTAAGTATTTTTTTAAAATGTAATAGTTCAAAGGCATTTGACTGTTTAAGAGGAAAATGTAGATGCAGTAATTACTTCATAGAACAAGAGTAAAATTTTGGTTTGGAGTTTTTGAATGAGAAATTTATATAGAAAAGCTGTAAACTATTTTGAATAAATGTAGTCCCTTCAATCCTGTAAGTATCATAGTGTTCAAATCTTACTCTTTTTGATGCATTTCTGTTTAAGGATTGAAGTATGTGTGTACATAAAGCTGGTGTTTTAGAAAGGAAGGTTGTGATGTCTGTGCTCATCAAGTTTTATCTGTTTCTGAGAATCTCTTTTGCTCCTGTTAGTTCAGTAGAGATGGTGTGGATGTGATTCACTAGTGGTGAGGATACTGCAGGAATATAAGAGGGTGATTGGGGTAGCAAGATACTCATGCCTATGAGTACCATCTATTCCAGAATAGGTGTTTTTATCTTCATGCTTCTCCACTGGAGCTTCTAGAATACCTCTAAAGGGTATTTCAGAAATAGTGCACTTTTCCAAACTTTGCTTACAGTAAACATCAACTCTTACATTTTTTGCGGTGTCTCACATGGGATTCTTTTTGCATGCAGAACCTTTGCCTGCTGTTCTACCCTAATAGCTTTTATTCCCTTCTGAATATGTAGTGTGAAACCTACATGTGCTCTCTTGGAAATGAAATACAAGTATTAAGTGCTGTTATTTCCTTGTTTACTCAGATGAGCAGCACTGTGGCCAGCCCGATGTCAACAGTTGTCTCTTCAAGCAGTGGAAGAAAATCGACCAGCTTTACCCCTGAATTGCAGAGTATGATGTGAGTAACCAGCCAGAATATCTGGTAACATCTGCCTTGTGTATTCGTCTTTCAGATGGTTTCTTAGAATGTGTAAATAAGGGTGATGAGGGGGGAAAAAAAGAGTGGGTATTAGTGATGGAGCTGTTAGTATTTTACTTTTGATTTGTAAAGCATTCAGAGGTGACTTGGATAAATAAAACCCACACCCTCTCCTGAAAGAAGAGAAAATGCTGCTGAGTAAAGAAATGCATTTTTAATGTATACTATAGAAGTCTTTAGAGACCCGTATTTCTCAGTCCTTCATCAAGGAAAGCTAAGCTTCCTGTTGTCATATATACTGCTGTAAGAAAATATCTTGTGTTAACATCCTTCAGTGCTAATACAGAGAGATAGACTGCTGAGATCCTAATATTGCTGATGGAATTATGATGTGGAATGCTTGGGTTTTAGCAGACAGGAAGTAAAATCGTTTTAAAAAATAGGTTATTCTTTTAAATGAACAGTGGATTCTTAGAAACCCAGTTCTAAGCTGTGGCATTATATGACTTTTTTAGTTTATAACTTCTAAAGCCTCGCATGCTGTTTAAACAGGTGGGGTTTGTCGGTCTTAAAGATACTTGTATCATCAGAAGGATTCCTTAGAAAAGTCTTTATCTGGACTGGTAACCTGCTACACTGGGCTGGCTGCAAATCTTCATTTTGCAGAAAAGCGACACGTTGATCAGACAGTTTGACCTGCCATTACACAGCATTTTCCCTCTTTCTGTGTGTATCCAAGACACTAAAGTATGGGGATGGCAAGTAATGATCTTGTTCCCATGTGTCTTCATGCTCTGATTTATCAAACACTTTAAAGAATGTTTCAACTTAAAACTGAGAGAGATCTAACCAGCCAGGCTGCAGTGGCTCGTGTCTAAAGTGCTCATTTAAAAAAATGCATGATTGGGAATGTTAGTTATGGAGCAGGGGGAGACGATGCACATTTGGCAGTTGCTGAGGTCAGAGGCACATAAAAGGGAGTTTTGCTTTATGAAATCTTGCAAAAGTGACTTACAGGACTTTCACTTTGTTCATTTGTCAGAGCTGAAAATGCAGTGGAGAAAGCTAATCCCAGAGAACTGACACATAAATCCATAGTTTCAAAGGATAGTGGTAATCCTTGGCTCTTTTCACTAAAGTCTTGGCTCTGAAATAGTGTCCAGGATGTAGTTTGAGATAGGATGAGGTAAAGAAGGATGGACTTAACCGTGACTTTTAGACTACTGATCTTTTCTTGGAGCGATCTTTACTTTTCAGTAATCTTGCCAGTATTGGAAAGCTGCTTTTTACTGTGTTACTGCTTCTTATTTTTTTAATTAATTTTAATCAACCATATATAAATCAAAATAGTTACAGCATCCACCTTCTAACCCATAGACCGTTAACTATGTTTTAATTACAGGGACAACATATTTATTAAAATTATGGATGTTTCCTGCATGTTACCATGATTTCACCCTTTTGATCATTTGACTTTAGGTCAAGAATTGATGAATCATCTATTAATTTACTTGCATGTGGCTTTTAATATATTACCTTGTGTGAGTTATCATTTTTGGGTAGTCTTATCTGAAAGTTCTATTCTCTTCCTTCCTGTTTCCATTATTTTAGAGCTAAAGGTTTGGAGAGGAAGAATGTCAAAGCTTTATTTTTATTTATAAGTAACCCATAAAGAGGTTAAAGTATTTCAGAACTGCACAGATAATAATTTACCTACATAATGACTGCATTTGGCTTTGTAATGTAATAGAAATATGTAATATCTTAGTATTGCTGCATCATATTAGAAATGTTCTTTGCTTTTCCTTCTTTTTTACTTGTCAAGGAGTTCATTTAGGACAAGAAAGGTGTCTTAGGTAACTTCAGGCTACATTAGAGCTACTTTTTTTTTTTTTTGTGTCAGTTATGGGCATGACAGTGTTAAATAAGAAAAGTGGTAATTCTTCTCCACATCGTATGCCAAGTCCCCCACCTACCTTGCACTCACACTCAGCCTGTTCCTACAGTTCCTCTGGTTTCTTGTTGCTACTTTTAGGGGATACAGGATTTTAGGCAGGTTAAATGGTGGTGAGAACAACTCTGCCTTGCTTTTAGTCAGATGTTGCAGGTTCACCTTCAGTGCTGTGTAGCAGTTTCTGATCTGAATTGCCACGTGGGCAGTAGGTATGTAAGGAGTTACTCGCCTCTGTGAAATTCCATCAAGGGTTCCCTTTTCAACAGTGGGAGATGCAATTTGTTTTCAGTTAAATGACCTTAAGAGACTGATAGATTGTTGTCCAGTGGAGCATGGGATACGTTCCACTGGAGTATTTTTCAGTTTAACGTAAATGGGATACTGATTGTTTTTTTCCCCTGTGTGTTGAATCATCTAAAGTAGATGAGTATGTTGTTACAAACCCAGTATATTTTGTTGTATTGAGTTCTCTTCAGGTACAACAATATCAGTGGTCTCCTTCAAGAGAATTCTGTTTGATTATTGTTCACATCTATTAAAGTGATCTACACTGAAAAAATACAAGTTTTGTTCTTGGTGGAGAAAATAACTGTAACTGTGCTTAAAGGACAAAACAGCAGCCCTGAAGTTCAGTCGCAGCCCGTGCATCAATTTGGATCAGTGTCTGGGGAGCCTGGATTTTACTGAATTGTGGACTTCCTGATAAAGTATTTTGAAACTGCCTTCCCCGCCAGTGTACACATGATTTTGTCAGAATGTAGAAGTTATTGTTGGCCATAGAAATGGAAGGAATAGACATTTTCCTTTTGCTTCAGAACTGGTGCAGTTATCCTTTGAAAGCTGTGCAAACAGATCTGCTGTGCTTTAGAGTAACAGTTTTCACAGCTTCATTAAACCAGCAGGAACTCAAGAAATTCCTTGACTCTGATGAGCACATTGAAAGTTACATTTTTATTGTTTGCTGGGGAAAAAAATGAGAGATTTTTGAAAATGATAAAGTGCCAGGGATGAACAGTGTAGAGAAAAAAAGACAACTGTTTCCTTTGGCCTGGGCCATAAAATGAAGTTGTGCCTTTGAAAGAACTTCCTATGGTCTGACAGAAGCTGACATTTTTTATAAACTACATGATTTAGAAAGTTACGGATTCTGCCATTTAGGCAATTTATAACAAATCCATGCCGACATCTTAAGATCCTGGGAGATAGCAAAGACTGGAGCATTACAGTGCACAAAAGGTAACAACTCCTTAAAGAAAAGAAAATAGAGGTTGTGTCTGCCTGGTTTGTTACTGTGAAGTTGAAGAGGGTCACCTATTTCCTGTTGTCATCCCTATGGATTGATCTGAAGAGTAACTTTGACTTGTCTTGCCTTTCTCAACAAAAACATTTGCACAGCAAGAGGATGAACTTGTGAGAAATGAGTCCTGTAGAGACATTAAGTGCTAATCCAGAACAGCTATGTGGTAGTTTGTGCTAATGTTAAAAATGGGCTGTTGGATTTCAGGGACTTGAAAGGCAGAGGGAACACAGAGAAACATTATTTTTGAAGAAGAATATAGAATCTTGTTATAACCCTTTAGTGAGATCTGTAAATCTGTGGGTAAGAATCTCATGGTTGGAAGGTCAGATCTTTGATTAGTTTATAATTTCGGCACTAAAGTGCTGAGTCAGGGTTTGATTCCCTGGAATGCTTAAATTTATATGTAATGTTAAGCTTGTGGTTGATCCTTTTTGAGGTGAGGAGGTTATTCATGTGTTACGTCTGTTAAATATACCACACCTGGTTTTGAACCACAGCATTATTAGGGAATGAGCTGAATCCTGTTGCAGAACTGTGTTTTTAGGACAAACCCGGAAATGGTTTTATGATAAGCTCAGAAATGTTTTTCTGATTTATTTAAGAAGGCAGGAAATGTATAAGAGTCTTGAAATCATAAAATACTGCAGAAAAGCTCTTAATTGTGTACAAATTTTTCATTGTATACATAGATATTTTACTATTAAAATGGTTCTGTTTTTCCATTAAGAATATTTAAGATATGTACTTGGATTTGAAGAAATTTTTGTGTTTTTCAGGAAAACAAGTCTTTGATGTCCAAATAGTACTGTGCAATTGGTGATGGTGCTTAATATGCTGATTACCGTAAGAAGAATATTTCTTAATCAGATTGTCACGGATCACCCAAACACATCAGTTTACAGTGCATTACCTTTTACGTGGTTATATTTGGCTTTTAACTGTTTAAACCTTGGAGTTACCTGATACTTATCTCATACTAATTTGAAACAGCGAAGTGCTGTATAGATCTTGCTTTGACTTCCTCATCCTTTATTTATATTGGGATGTTTTATTATGCTACCACGGAATGTACGGCGGTAGGTGTTAATAATTAAAAAAAAAAGAAAGCTTTCAGCACATCTAGTGCATTTTGCCGAGGTTTATTTTATAACTTTGTTTGGCTGATCTACAGTCTGTTTCCAAACTCGCTGCTAACGTGAGGTGAGTTTTGCTTAAATTATAGTTCTGCCCAGTAGATTCACGACCATGATGATTTCACAGTAGCCATTAAAATTCATGATTTGGTAGAGATCATCTATTCTGTAATATAAGCACCACTTACAGAGTGAATTTCTGGAAACCCTGGCAGTCTTAAGACTTGTGTTGAACAATTTGCCGATATAAAGGAAGGTTTTTCCCCTTTCAGTAAAATGTCTTGATTTCTCAAAGCTATTATAACTACTTACAAAAATACTAATTACCATGATCTGAAGGTAATTGACAAATTATTTTCATTGATTCATTGTGGGTTTTTTTTTCCCCCCTGAACATATATTCAGAAGGAACAGAGGCCATAATCTTGATTAAAGTTATCAAAGGAGTACTTTTAAAAGTCACATAAGATTTTCTGATGGCAAACATATTTAAAACTAACATGAATCAAGCACTTCAGTTTCCTACACCCTACACTTGATCCTGCGGGTAAGCCAGTAAGTTTATGACAGCAGAGCATTTGTAGCATTGGGCTCCAGATTGATAAACTTTTGCATTCTATTGTATAAAGTACCAGCTGGTTAAACTTGTGTATCAAAGACTGTGTTTTTTGTGTGCTGCCTGTTTTGTGCCTCAGTGTCATTGGTTGTAGTCTGTATTACCACAACAATGCAAGCTGGTTGAAAATGCTGTTAGCTTTAATTCAGAGCAAAATGAAAATTCTGGGAGGAACCTGTTTATTTTGGCTGAAACCAACAGCATGAAGCCCATCAGTGTGGATGCAGGAATGGGACACATAAAGCCTTCCTGAAGTTACTGGAATTCATTTGATGTGCAGGGAAGTAGCTATGGAAGATGCAGTTGTTGGAAGAAAACTTTAAATACCTGCTCAAACTGGATTCTTTTCTGATGTAAAAATTCTGTAAAAATCCATAGTTCAGGTAAATTGTTGACCATATTTATCCTTCAGGCTTGTGGCAAAACAAATCATCAGCTCGATAATATATTCCTTAAACTGAATCAAGGGGCTGAAATATATTCAACCACAATGCCCAGATTGTCTGGTAACATTGGGAATTATGTGCATTAAAAGCTGCCTTTTTTTCTTTTTTGTATGTCACTTGAATATATATAATATAAATCGAACTCAGATTCCCAATTATTTTGGTTTCATACCAAAAATCAAAATTTGATGTTACAAGGTTATAAAGATAAATTTTAATGATGGAAGTAGTGGAAAAAACAATGGTCTAATTGGATTTTTGTAAGGCTTTCTGGTTATCTATTATATTTGCAGTGGTTAATATTAAAATAATAGTATACTTTGATAAAATACCAAATTTAATATTGCTACTAATTGATTGTGTCTTTCCAGACAGAAAGTGAAATTAGGTTTGGTTGTTTACTCAGCTTTCTCCAGCTTGTAGTTTATACCCACCTCCGATATGTTTCAGTGTTGTGTTAGTGTGCAGTAGAGATCTTTAAAAAATAAAAATCTTCATATTCCCTTTTTGTTTATGAATATATCCTTTATAATATTTTTTCCTGTTTTAACATCTAGCAAATTATGGGAAAGATTTGGTAAGGACTGGGGCCAGTTCTTTTTAACCTTTATTTCCGTAAGTGTTTGGACCTGTCTGCCTAATTCTTGGGATATTTACCATGATCCCTGTTGCTAAGCATTTGAATGGTTCCTCAATATTGTCAATAATATTTTGCAGTTCAGAACAGGTAGTAAAGAGTGATTCTAGACCCCCGGTCACTCATGGAATACCTAGTTTGAGCATATTTTATTTCAGACTTACACTGTGTATAGGAAATAAAATTCCATGCAGTGGGATCTATACAGTGTACTCGGTGCTACTCTTTTATTGTGTGTTGCAGCTTTGTACCTTGTCAATCAAATAAATTACTTTATGGCTTCTTCTAATTAAAGATTTCTCTTTCATTCTGAGATGACAACTACCTAAGGAATAGCACTCTGAATTTTTGAATGTGAAGTGAAATTATTAGAAATATGATCTCTGAACTGATCCTTTCTCTCTCTGATGTATTTGGATAACTCCTGCTGACTTGAGCTGAATTACAATTTTTCAGTACTGAATGCCCTGGAAGATCTCATTGATATTTTTTTTCCCCCCTTAGCATTTGATGCGAAATTTATTTTCAAATACAGGAATGTGAATTCTGTTTGATAATAATGGTGCTTAGGTGCTAAAAGTGTTTTCTTATCAGTGTGAAAATTCAGGGAACTTGTTACTTTCTGCTGAAGAGATACCCACCATATGTAATAGTAAAGAAATGCTGTGATTCCTGCAGGTGTGCTGTGCCAGACTGGCTTGTTTGTGTGTCAGTCCAGTTTTGAATATCAGAATAAGTATCACCCAAATACTTCGAGTCACTCAGGTTACATCCTAACTAAAAAAAAAATACCCAGTATGCATTTCCAGTGTTTGCTGGGCATAATTTACTTTGAATATTTTACCTGAAGAGTTTTATTATATACCTTGAGATATTTTTTAAAATATATTCTCTCTGATTTCTAGATCTTGTCCAAAATCTTTCTTGCTAGCTGTTACAGTCAGCCGTTATTTGGTTTTTGATAAGCATCTAACTTTCTTATCCCAGTCTTCAAAACAGGAATTTTCTTATTTCTCTTTGTGACAGTGGATTTTGTTGCTAAGTCCAGTTTGCAGTTGTTAAACCATGCCCTTGATTATTTTGTGGGTTTACTGTTTTATATTTGTTATACTCAGATGTGTCAGTTTGACTCTGCCTTGTGAGGCAGACAGAAGCATAAATGCGAGAGCTGCCATTACCCTCATGCCGGGTTCCTCATGAGGTTTGCCCTCATACCAGCTTCAGTTCTTCCTCAGGAAAAAGGGTTTTAGAGTGTTGGCTTTTGTATGTCTTAGGTTTCCTGGAATGCTGAGCACATGCAGACCCTGATTCTACTTGTTTCAAGTAAATGATTATAGTGACTAGCAAGTTATGCTGAATAGACAGTCTGGATGGTTGTTTTTAATAAAATGGCCCAGAATTTGTCTAGCATGCAACACAATGAGCATGAATATTATTAATAATATAATATTAATAATAATTTATCTTACTGTATGATGAGATATGGCAGTGCTCATACAACCCTGTTATGACTGTTACCTTGTGGCTTCTTTTGGCTGTATGCTTATCCCTCTCTGAAGTTGATCAGTAAAATCATCTGACTTTGGATGGTTCATTTGGAATGATGGTGGAAGAAAACATCAGTAATGACCTGGCTGAGGGAGCGCTTTGGTTAACCAGACTGTGATTTGGGACTGTCAAGAATTTCTCTATCCTGTCCCATACTTGTTTACCATATTTGAACCCAGAATTGTGCTGAGATTGCACTGTTACAAAAATAACCAGTTTAGCCTACGGAGCTGAAATCCCTCTCTGCAAACATGCCCAGGGCACTTTTCACCCCTTTTTAGTAGTGAAGTGATGGTGGGGCCGTGGCAGCAGACGCGATATATGGTTATCAGATCACGTGTGGCTGTTTCTGTTCACCTCAGTAAATACATCAGGTGAGAGGGATATGAGAGAGAAAACAAGGAGCAGAGCTAAGTATTGCTTTTATAGGTAGGATGGAATACAGGATGGACGTTTGTTAGAGAGAGAAATTACTACAGCTTTACCTGATGTGGCTGTGGTATTTTCAAGCTTTTAAAGGCAGAGTCTCCTCTGTGCACAGCTCAACAGGATTTTTTCCTGAGGAAGCCTGAGAGGGTTTACACAACTGGTAAAGATGTAAGAGCTGAAAATGAAGTGAGTTTCAAAGAAGCTATTTGGACATTCATTTTCCAGGCTTCCACGTTTCTGTACTGCGTTTTAAAGTGTGGTTATTTTAGACCTCCCTTCTGTAACACTGCAGTTTCATTTTACCTTTTAGTAGCAGAGTTCACTTGAAAGACAGCCTGAACTTGACCTTATTAGTGTCAAACAGTCTGAAATACCTTTATTTTATCTCTTGCTTCTCTTTCTTTGTTTTTGTTACTGAGTATCCCGTCCCTACTTAAGAAGGGGCAGGAGGTGATGGAGGATCCTAATTAACGTATGGAGTAGTACCCACACACAGAGCAAAGAAATTGTTGAGTGTCTGAACGGACTTATGAGGGAACATTCCTGTAACTAATTTCAAAATTACATTCGTACTGAAAGACTGCAAAAGAAACACAAGAAGGATGTTTTTATGAGGGAAGACTGGAGAGATTAATCTGGGTAACAGTTTTTTCTATAAACAAAATTAACTGAAGTCAAGCATTAGTCTGGGTTTATGTGTATCTTGTGTTTCTGCTCAACTAGTACTTTATTTTTCTCTTGTCAGTTCAAAGTTAATGTAGGTTTTGCAGTTCATTTGTGAAATCAGATTTGCTAAGTATGAGAACAGTTCCTCTAAGGTTACTATGTGCACAGTTCTACTGAGTGCTGAGTTGCACGCAGCTTCTGAAGCAGATCCTGTGTTTGAAATCTTGTTTTGAATTGAAATATTTTACGGTATATGGTTCCAGGATTCTGAGCTTAGATTCCTGTCTGGTTTTAGGTTTTGACAGGTTGCTTTAAAGTATCATCTAGTACCTAAGTAAGATATTACAAAATTTGGAAACGATCTATCCTACTTGAGTGAAGATGTACATGTACTGTAACCAGACACTGTTTAAGCCATAAATTAATATGTTAATTAAATTCAGCATTTTCTACTTTTTTTATTTACCCAGTGTAATAAATTGTAATACATTATTTCTAGCAGACTGAACCTGTAAAGCCAGTTTAACTACAGCTATGACCATAACTGGCAGATGTCTTCTTAACTGCTGAAGTCTTTAAACTGCAGCTGCTTGCATCACACATTTAATTCGACACTACAGGTTGTGCATGTCAGCATGCAGTGTTGTTACAGACATTATTCATCCATACAGAAATGAAGAGAGGTGGACACTATAGCTATTATTGTCTTCTTCATTCTGCTGAAGTCATTCCATCCTGTGGAAATATTTCCAGTTGCATTAGAGAATTAATTGAAAATGTAAAGTTAGAATGTAAGTGGCTGGAATTAGATAGAAGGAGAAGGAGGAAACTGCAGATTGCAGTGTCCTAGGTGGCAAAATTCCTCATCTAGGTGCTATTTCTGGCTCATTCAGCTCTCTACTCCATGGCTTTGGAGGGCAACACTTGTACTTCTTTTTTTAATTATTGTTTTTTTATTCCTAAAGCTCAAAAGCTGTATAATCCTTCCCAGGTTTTGAGGGACGGATGCTGAGTCTCGTACATGGTCTTATGGGAGGTACATGAGTTCTTAGTGGTCAGAGGAATGTGCTTGTTTTTCCTCTATCACTGCGAGTTCAACATAGTAATTTAGATTATGACGTTCTCCCTAAATTGGTCTGTAAGGTGATTAGTTTATCCCTGAATCCCACACTGGCTCTGGGACCTACAATGAACCAGCTAAACAGTGATAGGTGGAATAACTTCTCTTCCTGCATAGTTTCTAGCACTTTATAAATACAAGGGTATAAATGGCTTTATTGTACGCCTAATTTTCATCAAGTTAATCTACTTACTCTTCCATGTGACTTTATTACATATATAATAGATTTAAATCTCACCGTCCCTTTATATTATGAAGCTGATTTTAAATCCTATAGACCAGTATGTGATCTTTTGATGTGTTTCTGTAGGACTTTCTATAATGGTGCATGAAGGTGTTGCAGTGATTAGAAGGGGACCCACCCTCCCCTCCACAGCTCCCGTGGCTGGAAATAACTGAACAGTGTTTCTTTTAGACTGACTGTAGAAATGGTAAATAAAAATTTTGCAGTTGTGATACAACTGGATAGCAGAAGTGGCAGTAAGACCAATGGCTAAGTGGGAAGTGGGGGGAGAAGGGACAAGAAGGAGAATGGTCTGATGGCACATGCTAGTTTATTATGCAAAATAACGTGGGCCATTTCTTTAAGATGTTAGCAGTGATGAGCCTTTTTTAGCTTTAAAAATCACCACTACCAAGGATGTGTAGTTTGTGTTTAAAGCTTTTTTTCTTTTGCAGAAAATGCTGAGCAAACAACTTATTTGCTCTCCTGACTTGGTGGCTTTTTTTCCTTCTTCAGTTTTCTAACAGAAAGCTCTAAGGACTGTATGGTGTTAAAAAGCAGCAGCTTCTGACCTAATGTACCCTTGTCTGAACGATAATGTTTCTTTGTTACTTATTTTTAGCTCAGATTGTTTTTCTCCCCTTTCCCCCAACATGATTTGTACAACCTATAGAAAATTGAGTAGTTGTGGTTTTGAATCATCCTCTGCTTCTAGACTGAATGAGTATTTCTGAAGAAGCACAGGATTGCTTATGAGTGGGCCTTTTTCTTACTTAAAAAGGCAACAGCCATGACAGTCCTACCCCTGAAAAAAAGAAGGAAAGATGAAGACCCCTTGTAGACTACATTGGGACCCTGGAGAGGACAGTGTGTTAAGTACTTATTTAGTTTTGTCCCAGTGGTATATTGCTAGCAGATGTCCTTTGTTTTCCTTTTACTATGATTCAGAGCCATTTGGATAAAACATTTTGAGAGAGTGTATTTTGGTCCTGAAATAAAGCATGACTATCCATTTAGAAACTGCAGTAATACTTCATTATGGATCAGTCTATATTTGACTCCTTGTTTGGGTGTAAAGCCTTTAGTATATCTAGTACAAGTCTTAAGTACTGTTATTTGTGCTCTTGGTGAAGCACAGCAAGATAACATGAACATCTGATGTGTAAATACTGATTTAAAAAACAGTCTTACAGTAATAAATTCTACAAAATATAAATAAAGGTAACTGGCTTTAAGTGTGGGAGAAAACTAATGAATTTCAGGCCAAACTATTTTTTTCTTATTAAAGTAGTTCATACTTTTGTACTAGAAAAGATGCCTGTAATTCTACAAATAAGGTAGATCCCTTCTAAACCAACCTTGTAGTTTTAATTGTTGTGTTGTTCTTATATTCTGAATTACAGGAAATCAGGAACCTGAGGGGTCGGCCTGTGCTTTTTTTGCATGCTCATGTTCTATGGGTTTTCATTTAAATGAGTACACATACACACTCATTCCCAAAATTGCTGGTATTTCTGCACCAATTAAATAATAATAATAACATAGAATAGAATAATAGAAAATAACAAAGTTAAAAGGGACATCTGGAGGTCCAGCCTACGAGATTCAGACCTTAGATCTGGTTGTTCCACAACTATATGAGAGTCTACTTTGTTAACTGCTATATCCTACAGTAGTAAACTGCTTTTTCCAGTATAGCCAAGCTACTGTAATTACACTGGAAATATTTTTAAATGTAGACTAGACCTTAATATTAAGCAGCATCTAAAATTACTAAATAGTATTAGAATTTGATTTTCTGGAAAGTCCCTTCCACTGGCCAAGTTGGGGAGAAAATACATAGTCCTTATGGAACATATGTAGCAATGTGGTTTAATATGTGACTCCATACCTATGACTGCTTTTTCTGCTGGACTGCAAAGCTACTGCAAATCTGTACTTTAAAATGTAGACATTGGAGTAATTCTGCATATTTCCCTGAAAATACATGTAATGTTAAACACCCCCCACACCTCCACAAACACTCTTTATTACCTGTTTCTAATTCTTGGAGAACCTGCACAAAAAACAGCGATAACTACTATTTTACAGACCTGCTCTTCGGTTATGATGTTTTGTGTTACAGTCAAAACCAGAGTATATTTTATATGGCCACTACAGTGCTGAAGGCTACTAAAATGGGATTTTTTTAAGTAAGGAGGTTGAACAAACCTGGAGACTTGATAAAGTACTGGAAAGGGTGAAAAAATACCCTTCTATTTCCCTCTCTTTTAAGGAAAAAAGTATTCATGTTTTCATTAAAATAAATTTTGTCTATTCCTTTCTCTGCATGTGTGTATATAGGCTTGTGTACAACCATAACATTTTGCTGACTTCCAGTTAATATGAATCTACTTGGCTATCTAGGAGGAAACATGGGAATAAAAATATTAGCATGAAGGAAGAGAGCGATCTGTGAGAATGCATTTTCTTAATATCCTTCCACTCCTCTATTACTTTTAAGAATTTAGTGTTTTTTCTCTCTCTTATTAACTTTAAGTTGAATGTGTAACTGTATAGTTGGTAGATTGGTTACAATCAGGTATTTCTTCTACATTTTATCTAATAATTTGGTAAGGCAGTTCAGTCAATAACAGTGAAAGCAGACAAATAACTTTGTTTCTTGATTTACTGCCTTGATAATTCCAGTTTGCTCTTGATAGTGGACAGGTCAGTTGTGGAAATCAAAGTCCCTGTAACTCTGAAACGTTTAATACAAATAATGCTGTATGTAAATTAATTTTGAAAACTGTGGAGATACAAATGCTGGTTGTGAATGGGATGAATTAAGAGAGTTACAGAAATAGTATTGACCCTGGATTAGGCACTTGCAGGTCTGTTCATGCCAAGTGTCCTGGAATTGCGAGGAAACAGCCCCATGTAGTGAATACTGAAAATCTGCTGAACTGAACCAGCTTTGATACAAAGTTAAACAGGGCTCGATGCATATCTGGTGACTTCAAGAGAAAGGCTCTGTAGAGGTTGGCAAACTTCTCTATTCTCTGTTTCTCTGTTAAATGCCAGTTTTATTCCTTCAAGAATGAAACTCTCTTTTGGAAAGAAACGTATTAAAACAAGCTCTGCCTGTAAGTTTGCACTGGCAGGATCCTCCACTCTGCCTGCCCAGGTAGTGCCTTCACATACTGCTGCACTTGTGTGCCCAGTGCTGACTTTAACGTGACAACTCAGTATCTGTTGGGTCCTGTTCTGGTTCAGATGACTGAAAAGATAAGTGATCAATTTATAGAAGGGGAGATGAAACTCTAGGGGTTCTTTCTAATGAATTATAGAATTATTTTTGAAAAAGCAGTTCAGTGTTTGAATAATCAAAGTCAAGCATATTTCTGGAGCCAGGCTTAGGATGGCAATATTTATCTTTGAATTCTTAAGACAGATAAAAATCAAAAGTCCAAACCACCAGCTATTTTTCTTGAATGTTTAGATTAATCCAGAAAAATAGACCAAAATTTTGAAAATGGCTTATTTAAACATGGATTGATTGAACTGTTTAAGGGGCATTTAATTTCCTTCTTAAAAAGACTTCTCTGTGTAGCGACTTAGGATTTCAGGGAAAGTTATTAATTGATTTGTCATTATGATCCTTTTAAAACAACGAAGTCATTACACTGTTTTATCAACTTGAAATTGAGGCCCTGGGCAGAAACTCCTGGACACCATCTAGTTTTAAATGGAGCTCTTTGTCTTTTCCTTATCTGTTTTAATAAAGCTTTCTCCGCTGCGATTTATGTAGGTGATGGTGAAATGTGTTTGGTATCTGTAAGGATGTCTGATTTCTCTGTTGGCAACACTGCTTCTTCCATTCACGCTCAAGTGAAGATAGTTGTCTTAATAAAAATAAAATAGGAATTACTTTTTTTTTTATCATCCTTTGTTACATGTAAGTTTGCCATGTGGCTTTCCATGTGTGCCACATGTTTCTTGTATAAGCATCTACTATTAAAGACAAGTGTTGGTAGCTCTATCAGTAACACTTCACATGCCCTACAGTGAAAAGCCAACATCCTCTCCAGCTGATGAGAGCTGTCGCTGCTATTTTGGTAGCCTTTTGTTGCTTTAAATGTGGGGTGATGAAAGCATGAAGAACAGCTGCTGCTACTTTAATCCTATAAGAGAGGTAATATTCATGTGTTTTTATTTGTGATTGGTGAAAGACTCATTTCTTTCTTGTTGGAGATGAAAAGAAAGATGTTGGGAATGTTTTAGTGCTGATTGTGAGAACATGGCTGTCACTCCCGCAGTTGAGAAATTCAAAAACCAGTCCACCTGTTGTAGCCAAAGGAGGAGAAAAATTCATTGCAGAGAGTTTTAAACTTTAAAACTTAAGTGTTTTTGGACTGAAGGAATGAGTCAGTGTCAGCACACTTTTGAAACTCTGCAGCTTGGTTTTTGCATATAGTACAGGAGTTACAATCTAAATTACTGAAGTTATTCTGATTGTACTTGCTTAGAGCTTGTGCAGCAACATGTGCAAGAAGTCTTTATTTTTTTGCCAAATGGAAATGTCAGGTATTTTTGCAAAAAGGTCTTGATGAGTGGTCTTTCCTTTTACCAATATGTCTCAGTGCTGGTCTTTTGAGACTGTTGGTAGAAGGATTTGTGTGATTGTCTTCATATCTTCTTAACCTTAGGGATTGGTATGAGCAGTCTCAGGTATAAGTGTTGGAGTCATGTCTTCTAAGTCGTGGTCAGGACCTCTACCTTAAATTAATTAATTTGATTTATAAGCCAAAGTAAGGTGAACTAAAGTCAAATCTGCTTAGAATTGAAATGCCAGAAAGTGGTTTACCTGTAAAGTAGAGTGGTTTACCTCAGATGTTCAGACATCTGAGATACTTTGTTAAAACTTACAAGGCATATCCTTTACCAAAGATGAAGCACATTTTATTTTATTTTTTTAATAGGAATTTTAAATTTTATCTGAACCAGAACAGGAGCACTTTGCAGTGAAGTACATTAGTTGAATCTTGTGGCCATTTCTACATTCTGACTGAAAAAAAAAAAAAAAAGGCAGCTGTAAACGCAACTAGTTAGTTAAACTAGTTGATATGTTATTGAAACAGGACTAAAGTAACTTAGTTGAGGCTTTGAATTTTCATTTTTAATAATGTTTCGTGTTAAAAAATATAAAACTCATTGTTCAGTGTATTCTTACAATTAGGATGTGCAATTTTAAATTTTTTTTTACTTATTTTTCCCCACTCCTTTTTGTTTGTGGAGTCAACATTTGGGTGCTTTAAAACTTGACTGAGGTTATCTTGCAGTCATTTAAATATTACTCTTAACAGGAAAAAAATAATGGTGGAAGTGATTCCTGTTCTTATCTGACTTGTTTGACAACTAGTGGTTAAACTTAGTGAACTGAGGTCTTTCCAAACCTAAACAATTCTATCATTCTGTGACCTTTTTGTTGTAACTGCAGATTAAAAATGAGTTATGCATCACTTTTACCAAATTCAGTAATAGAAACTGGAAGCATTGTAAAAGAACTTTACATAGTGAGAATAGACTGAGCAGATTATTTGGATTGTTTTGGATTTTGAGTAGTGTATTAACATGGGCTTTGCTGGGAACGAGATACAAATACCTGTATTCATTGAACTGTTGTTCGTTCCCTTTTCATTCAGAATGGATCCCTCAGAGCAGCTGAGTCACTGCAAGGTTTCCATCCTACGTTTTTGTGTGGGAAGTCGATTATGTACCAAAGCCCTTACCTTAGTCAGGGAGTTTTATTTGTACACTGGATACAAGAGGTGTAGGACTGGGAGGGAACTAAAAGATTTTACTTTTTCCATTTTGGATCACTGAGACAGGATTCTGTATTACCAAACCTTCCTGACAGCCAGCTGTCTGATCTGCTCCTCACTCCCTAGTATTAACTTTGTTCTTGGACAGTTACTCCCATTTCTCTAAGGAATTGATGCTGTGAAAAGCTGAGGTTTTTTGTGTTGTACAAAAGGTAGTAGAGGAGGGCCAATGAGTGTCAGTGACTCTGGATATAATGTGAAAATAGGGGTTGGACGTGGAGGATGTATTTTATCACTTTTTAATTGTTTAAAAAATAAGCAAATGTCTCAAGACACAAACAGATTTTAGAAACTACATAGGTGGGGTTCAGACCTAACAGGCCCAGCTAATCCAAGTCCTATTGTGGCATACATGGCATAGTTGCAACCTGCCATGGAGTACTGAACTCCTTTGCTTCTGATTTCTCTTTGTCTTTCACCACAGTACTAAGGAAGAGTTGATTACCAGTCACTTTTTAGTGACTTACTCAGTTCCGTTAACCTTTTTGTGTTGATCATGGTTTCTGAAACTGTTACTAATGTCTTGCTCTCTCCTAGTGTTTTGGGATTTTTTTTTCCTCCCTTCTCCCTTGAAAGGTGGTGTCCAATAGGCCAAAAAAAGAAAAAAGTAAAAGAGTTCTTTCTGAGCTCACATCAGTGGAATGTGCAGAAACCATCTCCTACTCTTTCTGTGTATGGCAAACCTGATGGTATATCTGAGAATGAGCTGAACACCTGACTCCAGTTTAGCTTGTGACCCTTTGTAATTTTTACATTTTTTTCAAAGTCACCATTCCTGAGAACTTGTACACTGGTCTGTTTAATCCAGTTGCTTTTGGGCTTTCTCTAATTGATTGAGTCTATTGTGTTGTCTTCAAATGTTTGTGTCTTCCAGCTTGAGGTCGTAGTAGACTGCAATAAATACAGTTGCTGCTCTCTCATCTCTGCTGAGTATATTAACCTAAACAAAACTGAGCATAGCATATCTCTGTGGACTCTTAAAATATCTCGTATTTTTCTTGGGAGTCATTGTTATCAGCTACAGTTCACAACACTCTGTACTGCAACACTTACTCACTTCTGCCTTTCAGGTTCCCTTGGATAATATGTAGGCAGCATAATTTTTTTTTTCTGAGACCAGGTTGCTTTGATTATTAGTAAAAACTAGGCAGCAGAAAGTCAGTTTCTCTGTGAAATGAATAATTTAGGTTTTTATGGAATTATTTGTTATTAATTAATCCATTTTGCTTGTCTTTTCACCTTGCTACTCTGCGTCTTTGTTGGTTGACTGTTTCAGTCTGTTCAGAATCTCAGGTCTGGCAGTGTTTTCAGTGAAGTGTCTGTGTATGGAGGCAGATGCAGGACAGTACTTTGTATACAGTGTAAACTCTGCTTTTATGAAACCGTCTGAGAAAACACAGTAATCAAATCTTTTTGTTCAAAATCCCATGTGGTGCTGGTGCTACAACCAAGCCAGTCAGTGAGTTTTCTAAAATGTTTTGAATTTTTTCTGAATTTTTAGTTGCAGCCAAAACCAGTTTTCTGATTGAAACACTTTCAGGATCTAGCCCAAAGGAAAGAATAGCTATATTTGGTGATGGCAGTTGTTAGCATTGCTTTTCTCAGGTTCAAAATATGCTTACACAAAGAAAATGGAAGCATTTTTGCCGACAAATGCTGCTAAGCATTTTTCCAGCAAGAACCAAAATTACCAAGTCTTGACGTTGTGAGTCATCAGTGTGCCTTTCTATTATTTTTTTTTTTTAGAACAGAGTTCTCAAATATACATCAAAATAAGTTATCCTGGGGGGCAGCTTTACTTTGGGCTAAAATACACAGATGCTCGGCAAGGCTGAACTGCTAGTGCTTTTTATACAAGTTCTGCTGTTGTTACTGATTTCTGTTGTCGTATAAGGGTCATAACTATGGATCAGTATTTTATGGTAGGCACTGAACAAATGTATAACAAAACCGTAATTGTCAAAGTTGCTGTTAAAGAAATGAAATATTGAGTTTTTTCTTAAGCTGTCTAGAATTTTCAGGTGGCTTTGGCTTCTTTGTGAGACCAGGACCTCTCAAAGGCTTCCCAGATAACCCTTGCCATGTGAAAATCAGATAGTTGAAAAACCTTTAAGGCACTCACATTCTTCTTGCTCATTTTGAAAGTATAAGATTCTGATTTGTGATTATAACACCAAGTAAGTTTGGAATCAGCTTCTTGTGGGAGCTATGCCCTGTTCTATCAGAAAACAGAGGAAATGGTAGAGTAGTGTGACTATGTTGGAAAACACCCTTGAAAGAGAAGACCAATGGCCAAGAACTGGCATTTGGAAATGGGGCCAAACCTGTGCTCATTTCTTTCCAGACTTGAGGTGGAGAAGGTCAGAAGTGTGAGGGGTGGAGAGCAGAACCCCACAAGACAAGTTTTCCAAAATCAAAATATTAGACTGTGAAACGACATTCTCCTGCTACTTTCACCATCAGAAAATGTGTGGAGAACCATTAAACCAAAAAAATTAGTCTGTTGGGAAACATGAAAGACTTACCAGAATTGCCATGAAAACAAGGTGTGTTACGCAAATTACAAAGTGTGCGCTGCCTGACACGTAGTGCTCTGGCCACCCTGAGCCTCTGTGCTGTCACCAAGGACAGGAGTTTTCTGGTGCTCCTCTCTTTGTTGTATAATCCCTGTTGCACCTCAAAGATAACTTTTCCTTATCTCTACAGTTTTCCTACTGAAGTCCCTATAAAGCAGTGCAGAGGCTGCTGCCTCCTGACTTTGTTTTCCCTTACTGAAAACACTGAAATCAAGTTTTAGGGTTCCTGAGGTATCACAGTTGCTTCTCTACTAGTATGCAGACTGGAGTACTCCAATGTATTGCTTTTGACAGACATGTATGGATACATATGTGTGCCAATAGAGCACTGTAATGAAGTGGAACTCTGGAGGCAGTTTTTCTGTGTCAGAGCTGTGCAGACAGACTCCCTCAGAGCTGCCACGGAGGCCAGAGCTCCTGAAGGTGAACGTGCACGTGTTCTGTTCCAGCGGAACAGAGCAAAAGGTTCCCTACGTGAGTTCCTGGAAGGGCTGTGGATCTCCTCTGCCTGGACGTTTGTTGGGAAAGGAAAGAGTTTACAGGTTAAGAGCATGAAGTTAGTTTTCCACCATCTGACCTTTCTCACAGGCCAGCACACAGCAGCTTTTCTGTAGCATCAAAAGGTGTTATTGTTTGTCAGGGTAACTGTGCTAATAAATCCTCTTGTACAAATGTAGCTATTATGTTATTTAAAAAAAAATGTTCTTCTACCATAAGTAGTTTTATTACTGTAACTGCATTTAAACTAGGCCTTTTTCCATCATCACTGTCTGTAAAAATTTGCATTTATGACATATTCCACTGCTTTTCAGCATCACCTTAATCCTTTCTTAAGGTGCACTGTAATAGCAGGTGACAACAGTTCTGTTCTGTAATGTACCAGTGGAAGAGAGGTACAGCTCTGGGCGCCAGGCTGTTACAAAGATTTTGGGATGTGTATCATCTAAAGGATGTTTCTTATTCTAAAATCTGTAAGTTGTGTCTTCCTCTTGCTCCATTAACTGTTAATTCTACATGTACTAAAGCTGAAATAAGTAAGTACAGTCTGATACGTGTCAATGGTGTTTATAGGATCTGGTGCGAGTTACTAGTTATTTATTCATGAATATTGTCCCCAGTCTGCGTGTGACAAGGGGTTGAGTGTTCTCAGGCTGTGGTAGAACAAAGCAAACTGGGTTTGCATGAAGGCAAGCACTTATCTGGTCACACTTGATCTTCATGTGAACCATGAATGAAGGTAGAACTAGGCTGCCCTTGGAGAAATCACTGCTGCAGGTCACATTAAGGTCTTAGTTTCATCTGGTTTAGCAGAGTAAGGCTCATGTCAAGGGATGTTTTGGGTGTAGATTGTTGTGTTTTTGGGTACGGATTCATCTTTAGAATATTTCTTAGGAAAAGTGGATGAAGAAGCAAAATTAGTGATGTGAAACTTAGCAGTCACATTAGTGATGTAATAATCAAAAGCCAAACTCTTACTGAAAAGACAAAACCAATCTGTGAGAATTTGCAGGTCCAAGTTTTGTCCGCATGCCATGTATTAATTGCAGTTCATGGCTTTGATGTCCTAAATTGTCTACCTTGTGTAGATGAGCACTTATCGCACTAATTAATTGGTTTTTTTCTTTCTTTGTAGGATTACTTCGTGTTTCATTGTAGATTAGAGAGAATATCAGGGGTGCCTAGACACTGTTGTCTCCAGTAGCACTAAATCTTCCTAAACTTGATAACTTGTGTTGCAGTGTACTGCCCACTGAAACTCTGCCTAGCTGTGCTTCTTTCTGTTGTGAGGACTAACATGCTAGAATTTCATGCTGGTAGCTATTTCTGTTTGTTTCTCGTTGTGTTTTCCCTTTTTGTTTTGTTTGTTTTTCCTCTCAAACCAAACACCTCTCACACCATTTTCATTATAACATAAATGTATTGGTTTTTGTTTGACTGACTCTGCAGTCGCTGTATTCACTTCTGCTTTACCCTGAGATTTACCATAATGAGCAGCTCGGAACAGTTTACTTTCTGAAAAAACAAGTGACTCCTGGTAATGCTCAAGTGTGGTTTATAACATTCCGTAGAACAGCAAATACTAAAAGGCACTATTTTTTCCAACCTGAGCTTCAAAATAATAGAATATGGATCTGGCATCAAGAAATACTGATTAGAAATACATATGAAATAGATTTCTGATGAAGAGGGAGTTTGAGAAATACTTCTTTAAGGATTCTGGTGAGATACACAAACCACCTTCTGTAAGCTCTCTGAATATAACTAACATGCTGCTCAGTTTATTCAAAAAGGACTGTAAATTCTGGAAGTTTTAACTTGATATGTTTGCAGGTAACATGATTGATGTGTAACTCTAGAATGAAAGGAGTATTTAGAGTCTTGGCTATCAGTTACCAGTTCTTGTTCCCTAAACAAAGACAGGTCAGATATTAGTCTTGTCCTCTGTAAGTTTTACAGTTTCTACCTTCATCTTGTGAATACAGACACATACAAACTCAGAAAATATTCTAACATGCAAATGCCTGTCAATTACTAAATGGGTAAAAACAGGATAGTGGAGGGGGGGCTTGCCTATCTGTCCGAAGATATTTTTTTTTCATAACTTCTCAGAGGTATATCATATTATAAATGCATTAGAAATGTTTTGCTCTGAGGATATGTAGCATTCCTATAAAGGTTAAATCAATAAAAATGATTTGGCCACATTCCTAAGCATGGCTAGAACAGGTAGCCCGTTGTTTAAGGTACCCTTGAATTTCTGGATCAGATTATTATGGTGCAGCAAAAAGCCTTACTAAAGGCTTCTTACTGTCTGCAGACGTTCTGTGTTTCTATGCGAAGATATCGTCAGCCTAAAAAAACCTTCAGATTTTCTGTGCTACTGAAAAATAACAGTATTTTTAAGTGTAGAGGTCTCAAATGTTGTGCTGTGTGTGCTGTTAAGTTTTAAAGGAAGTTTTGCAACAAGAAGGGGTGAAGACACGTCAGTAATTGATAACAACCAGGTATGTAAAGAAGAGAAAGAGACATCTTTGATTAAAATCAGTGTTGAGATTAGTAAAATTGTTGTTCGTGTAAGTATCTTTATTAGTTTGTTTAGATTATTCTTATTTTATGCATATCTGATCAAGTAAAAAAGCCATTATGTTATGTATATTTACTATATCTGGCCAGTTCAGTAAGCAAGTAAGATTGTTAAATGTAATGGTAGAAGACTTACAACAATTTGTAGTTCAAATTCTTCTAATTTTATACAAAGCTGATAAAAATTTAGTAGCTATTAAATAGTGTTTATTCAGTGCATCTGGTTGCTTCAGTAGTCAGTGCTGAAGTCTCACAGTAGACTGTTTTTATAGGTTTAGTGCATTTTAAAATCTTTCTTTCACGTTGAGAAGCTACTGTATATTATTGTTCCAGGGCAGATTTGTGTCTTACATTGAGTGTATGTGCTGTGCATCCAGGCTCCTGACGTTTTTATATAGGTTTTATGGAGCACAAGCTTACTCTAAGAACATGCCATTAAGATTAGAGTGCAGATTCTATGGGTCTTTTAAATTTATTTCACTCAGTCTTACTGTGCCCTCTAAGAATGCTGGAACTAAAAACCAGTGCGTTTTTATATTTTTTTCTTCCTTTTTTGTTTTATTTTTTTTTAAGTGTGTGAGAAAAGATTATACTGCTTTTGAGTTATATCCTAAAATGTGAACAGTAATTCTGATGATAAAATACAAAGCCCACACTACTGGTAACCAGGACTATATGTCTCAAGATGTTTTTCAGTTGTGAAAATTTGATCAGTGAATTAACCACACATCCGGCTACAAACATCTTTGATCAGAATTGGGACATTCCAGCTCGTGTGTATGTGTATGTAAGCTGGCTCCCTTGAGTTGGTTTTACACATGTGCACTACATATGTGCCTTGAAATTAATTAGTGAATTAATATTATAATTCAAAGTAATAAAATTACACTCTTTCAAGCCTTTGTTTTGTACCTCCTGAGTATTATTATAATTTATCTTTTTATCTGGGCAAGATCAAGTCTTCATTTATTATAAGATGTATTAATGCACAGTTAGGTAGCCCAGCTGTAATTAAGATTTTGCTTTTGCTTTTAAAGGTAATATTAAAATGTTACTTTAATGAGCTTAGAACCCCAAATTATTACGAGGTCATGACTGAATTAATTGCTATATGGAATAACAGAGCATGATTTTAGATCCTCTTCCTGAAATACTGTAAAATTAAAAGTTGTTCCAGTGTTTGCATATGCAGTGCACAGTGGTGCACTAGAATGAAACTATTCCTGCTCCAGTATGAAAATGATTTGCACTGTAGAAGATAACTTTGTTCCTGTTTGAGGCTAAACTAAATTTTTGTTACCCAGATGTTATTTTATTACTGACAAATAACTGGACTTCTTCTGAATGTTGGTTTCTTTAATAAAATGTCAGTATCAAGAGTGTGACTTCTGAGTTGGTTTTAGTGTTTCTGTTTATGCCGTTTAATCAGGAAAGGGGGAAAATAAAAGTATACTGAATAGCAAGAAAAATACAGCACTTAGTTTTGAACATACAGAGCTGAGTGTAAGAGGGGTGGAAAGGAAGCAAAGTGAATGCCCTTTATGTAGAAAATCCTTTTGGGAAAAGGGAACATTTTTACTGGTGTACACTAAGGTACGGCGCCTAAGTAAATAGCTGCTGCTTTCTGGTGCTGTCAGTTTTAAATAAACCAGTCATTGTTATGGCTTGGTTATTCCACAAGTACCCAAATGCTGCAGAGTTAAACTTTGATATCACGGATTGGAAAAATGCAGATGATGGACTCTCCTAATGGGAATTTATACTGATGGACTTAGAGGAAATAAGTTTTGCAGCTTGTGTTAGGAAGTAAATACAGTGCAGGCTGTGAGTGCTCTGTCACACAGCTGCTCCTGTGCTGGGTATTACACAAGAGCTGGTAGCATTAGTTCATCAAACCCTTGTTAATAAAGAGTCACTAAGCTGGACCAGATGTGTCCCCTCAGTGTTACAGAGCAAACGTGACACTTTTTTCCTACAAGTTTTCTATTTAAAGGTGAAGGATTCTGAGTTGAAGAGATGATGCTTTTGAGTGAAAATTGCTCATGGAATTCATAGAAAATGCTGCAAGGACACAGATACCACAGCAGTTCAGTGTTACGGCTCACCTAAAAGGCTGCTGGGGACATGATAAACTAAAATAGCAAATTCTGACATGGTTAACTTTTTTCTTTGTTACTCCTGTCTTAAACTGACTAAAGTTCTGTTGAATCTCGTTTAATTCATGTAAAATTATTCTTGCTGAGTCTACATAAAGATTTGTGTTTATATTAAGTTACTGATCTATTATATTATTAATACAAAAATACAGTTGTGAAGTAATACCAGTCCTTGGCAGGACAGCTCTGCATTCGTATCGCAGTTCTTCCAGTGCCGGTATGGTGTGCCTTATTTTTTTGAACCCTTTCAGTGGAAATATACTGTGTCAAAAACACCAGCTGACCTACAAATAAGACTCTTTTGGCTAAAATGTGTGTTTTCGCTTTGAAAGTTGAGGTGAGTTAAAACTTGGCCAGTCTAATGTCCACAAAAGCAGTTTTTCTCGTCCTGGGACTATGGGAAGAAGCGAGAAGATACCAAGAGACTGACTCTCAGACGTCTTTCTCTGAAGTATCACAAGTATTTTAAAGGGAGTACTTCTGCCATCTATTAATTCACTACTGGCATTAACACTTACAAATTATGTGGAACACTATAATGGCATTAATAGACTTTTTTTAAAATAAACATTAAGACAAGAAATAGACTTTTTTTTTTTTTTTTGCACATACTAAGACAAGACCCTGGCAAGTTCCTCCACTGCATATTAGCAGAGTTAAATGTGAAGAGTGGTAAACATTCTTTGGGTACTGCTGGCAAATCTAAGCACAATAGCACATTCTCCTTTACAATTTCAGTGTTAGGATAGAAAATATTGTACCAATAGAGAAGTCTTCTAAATTTACACTGTTACTGGTTTGGTTTTTTTTAACCTGAATTTCAAAATTTTAGAAGTATAAGTTAGGAGGAATTAGAGGCTTGAAGTGTTTACATGTGCGTGTTTGCACATACACAGCTCATTAACATTTCTTAAAAGAAAGAATACCCTGTTCTAATACTACACATGGATACATTAAAATATCATGTGTTTTTAACTCTGTCCCTTCTGATTTGTGCTTAAGTGAATTACAGGTATTCTGAGGGATTAACACTATCTGGCAGTGAATGCGCTTAGGCATTATCGTTTATCTACGTTGTTTTTCCTTAGCAAAAAAACCAAACAACCTTTTCTTCTGCTCACATGTATCTATAGGGTTATATGTATTAAATGCATCTGAGAAAGAAATTCACTTTAACAATTATTAATCACTTGTAACATCACCCTGCTCTGGTTTGTTACCCCAGAGCCACTTCCCAGCATATGGTGATTGATGTACGTGTGTGTATTGCCTATAGAGTAAAACTCATCTTGTGAGTGTCAGTTGTCGTTGTGATCGGGGCTGGATCCTTTTCCTCTGAACAATATTACATTATGTAACTGGCAGTGGCTCTGTCTTTCTGTTTCAGTAAACCACAGAGTAGATTTAGATCTAAGATATCTGACCATGAGGGATAAGTAAACAATGGTTTGGCACACTTACTGTTCAAATAAATTCAGGGGAAAATAAATGTATGTAAGGTCGTCAGCTTTTAACTTTCCTTAATCAAGAAAATGATAATAAATTTTAAGTCATTATGAAATGCTAGCAATTCTGATGAAATTTAATACATAAAATAAGCTATGTGTATCAGAAATATAGTAACCATATTTGAATGAATTCCTGCCAAAAAATTTTGCCATGGGGTTTTTAGCTATAGCATCTTAAAACTATTGTTAATTCTAGAGCTGCCTGACCCTAATGAATATGGCATTTTTAAGAGACAGCAGAAGAAACTGTTTTTATCCTTTGCTTTAAAAATAAGGGTGGTTTTACTGGAGATGAAAAAATATTCTTAAGGAGAACTGTTAACACAGTGAATATCAAACAAAAATACCTTACTTTTTAAAGCACCCTGTGTAATTAAAGGAGAAATGTAACCTTTTCCCCTTTAATCTTTTACTATCCTAAAATTAATTTTTATAAATAAAAACATTTAATAACGAGTAGGTTGTGCAAAGTAACTTAATTGCTCTGATTAAAATGACTTCAGTAGTTCAAGTGAGTCAGGAGAAAACCTATGGATTTTTCCCTGCTGGGGCAAGTTCATACATGAAATAGGAAATTTATAGCTACACGAAGAAGGCTAGAACAGTACACGGTATGGTAACAAGCAGCATAAAAAATATATACAGGAAACAGATGTATGAATAATGGATTTTTTTTTTTATTTTTTTATTAGAGGTGTTAAACTGTTTTACGATACAGTAACCCGAGTTTATTTTGTCTTTGTGCTCATCTTTAAAATATTCTCTTTAGTGTGTGCTTTTCAGTATGTTAAGTGGTAGGTCTTATATTTATTTGTAGAAGGGAGCGTGTTTATGTAAGGAAACCTGCTCTTAGATTTAAGCTTTATTAACTTAAAAACAAAAACACCTGAGAGCAGACGATAGACCTCCTTAGCCTGTTTCCCATAAGACTTTAGAAGGCAGTTTGAAATTAAGATATCTAATAGAAATTAAAGCTATTTTACATGATGTGAGCAAAATTAATTTTGTCAATAACAGTTGGTTCTTGAGGGGGTTCTGTGGTGGAGGAGGTGGATGTTTTCTGCATTTTGTGGGTGCTGCTTTCTCCGGATGAAAATCTGTGGTTAATTCCTAAGTCTGGCAAAATTTACAAGGAAAATCTCTTAGAAATAAAGCTCAGTCTGCTAATTTATTTCTGAGTATGCTTATCAGAATAAATGTGGCACTTCGGCAGATTAACTATTTATATTGAAAATAACAGTTGTATATTTTGCCGTTGCAGTTTCTTAACTGCTTGTATGAAACTTGCATTTTCTCAGTGCTGAAGTCAAGACCTTAAAATGCTTCAGGTTTTACCATCTTAAACTCACTATTTATCCTGAGGCTGCCTTGATTAAAATATTATATACCCTAGGGCATATTAAACATGGCAATTTATTGTAATTCTTCATTAATGGAGTGTATTTAATGAGTTTTCAGAACCAACTCCTCCACGTACAGCACACAATGTTGATTTTTACTGAGTACATAAAAAACATATTGATGGTCTGATTTTTCGGGAGGTGCCCAGCACTGACAGCTGCCCTTGGCTCCTGTCACAGCCAGGCAGGAGAAACGCTGGTGCTCAGCACCTTTGCAGCCTGGCCAGCACAGGGTAATTCCTGCCTTCCCTCTCTGCTTTCATTTCCACTGCAGTGTGCTGGACTCGAGCACAAAATAATGCCAAATTTTGCCTGTGTTTTCAGCATCTTTCACTCAGAGTTTTATAAAGTATTTCTTCTTAGTTGTTATTCGTGTTGCCCGTGTACGGGTGTCTGCCACAAGGTGTGACAGTCCTCAAACACAGTTATTATCTGGCTCTCCTGAACTGTCTGCACTGCCTAATTAGCATCTTTTGCAAGCGTTATTTACTGCTTTATTTTCCCCTTTTTAGCTTAAATGGATGCATTATTAGATGTTTGTTATTTACTTAAGACTGCCCTGAGCTTCTTGTTATTCATAAAGTGCGACTCTCTGCTGAAAAGCAGCCGGGAAAAATAAAGGTATAAGGTGCAGCTTTAAGATTAATATAAGCCTGACCATGACCAAGAAATCACACAGCTTGAGAGGAATTTCAGTGTTATTGTTATGCTCTTAATGTGGGGTGGCAGAGCCTTTAAATATTTCTGGTAGAGTAGTTAATACAGCATGGAAGTTTGATATTTGTACAGTTTGTAAAGGAATTTGAGGTGTTACCCTATTTTGACTTCAGTTTTCAAGTATGCACTGGTGCATCATTAATCATAGGAAATGCAAAAATAAATAATATAGTCCCTTTGGATTTTTCATGTGAATACTTACCTTTTCCTTTTTTTGTATATACAGTTGAGGTATTTAGGTAACCCCTAACCTTTTGCTTCAACAAGGAGGTACAGTATAAAAATATTACCACAGTCTTCATATGAGCAGTTCTCTCTAAGAAAACCTCTAGATGAATATTTATTGAAAAAAAGCAAAGTTGCAATACAAAATGACTTAGCTTGGCCTGAATATTATATTTTAGACCACCAGTGAATAAAATTAAAAGCACATGGATTTTGAATAACTAGAAAAGGTTGTAATTGATTAGCACTGCTTGAAAGTATTGAAGTGGAGTAAGTTTTGATTTGTGAATGGTTCTATTCAATAGAGATTAATCCTGTATGTTTGATAAAATCTTAGTGCCCCTAATGAGGTAGGGTTTTTTTCCCCCTCTCCCAGTTTATTTAACCATCAGATATTTCAATGTTCTTCCAACAAACTGGAACATTGTGATCTTGCTAAATTTTACATCGGTGCAGTTGATTTAAATAATGTTGGCTATTAATAGTCCATTTGAGACAGATAATTAAACAGATCAGTGCATTTTGCTGCCCAAGAAGCCAGTGAGTGGTGCAGTGCAGTTCTGCAGGGTTTGGGGCTCTCACATACCAAAAGCCTCAGTGCGAAGCTGCCGCTTTCTTGGTGCACATGAGAATAGCCATTATTGCATAGTTTTCACTATTATTTTTTTAGAGACCTGGTATTTTAAATTGTATCTTATGCAAAGCACAGTGATTCCTGAGATTTTGCTTAGCATTCACAGTAATATGGATATGTTAAATAGAGCTGGAACACAGAGAAAACTTCTGCTTTCTATACACAGATAAAAAAAAAAGATTTGTTTCTCTCTTAGCAATATCTTAGTTAAAATATAAACCCCCTAAGATTCCTTACCAAATAATAAAGCAGTTGAGAATTGAGATGTACAAAAGGTTTTGTTTTTTTGATTAATAAATAAGAAGGTATTGTAGAGTATTTTAATATAAGCAGAGTAATTTGTTTTTGTTGTTAACTGGAAGAGTTTAGGTTTACTGTGCATCTTTGTTGGGATCAGCATACAGAAATTACATGTGAAATAACTGATTGAATTATCAGCTAAATTGGGATCTGATTTCCTTCCTTCGGAGAAATCCTCCTATTCAACAGAATAGAATTGAAAATACCTTTTTCTTTTTTAAAATTGTAACTGTTGTTGGAGGCATTTCAAAAAGATTTCACTCTCTGAAATACTTTGTATAAACGATGTGTCCCAAATTTTATAATTCCATGGATTGAATACAATAGCCTTTGCTGGTTGAAATAAATTCACTTCTTTTAAAAAGCTTGAGAAGTTTTACATAGGCTTGGTGCAGTCAAAACCTGGCTATAACTGACACAAGGAAAAATTGGAAGCGAAACACAGTATCTAGTTAATGCAAATGCACTAAATTGGAGGGGCATAGGTGTGTTCACATGAATAGGAAAGGATCCTTCCTCTTTGTTCCTCTTGTTTTTCACTTTCATAAGAAGTCAAAACCACACAGACAAAAATAAGTGGAATAAAAATTTTCAGGAATATGGTTAATGGCAAAGATTAGCAGCCATGCGGGTTAATCATAGCGCTCTTTTCCTGCCCTGTTGCCACTTGTCATTATGTTTCATCAGTTAATTATTGATTTGAAACAATTATGTTCAAATTAAATTCAAAAGTCCTGAAAGGAATACGGAGGACATGGGAGCAGAAGGAGGTGTAGACATTACAGAAAGGAAGAACAGATTGTGTGTTCTGACATGCTACTGTATCACTGAACAGCAAATTTGTGAGTAACTTGGGTCTTCTGGCTTTCCTTCTTTTAAAAATAAACTGTCTCCCTTTTTATAAGAGTGGGTTTTAAAAAATGTTGGCTTTAGTTCAAGATATATTGCTTACACATTGATAGAGTTGCTGAGATTTTGTAGTCCCTTGCATCTGTTGTTTGTGTCCAAAGTGAAATTTGGGTACCCAGCCCTATTTAGTGAAGTTTGGGGCACATATTAATCACAATATCACAGTACTTCCCACTTGCTTTAGGAATTATCAGAATTAGGTGAATTAAACAGTCAGACTCCGTGTTTTGATAATTTTAGCCAACTAAATTTCTTCTAATCTCTTTTGGAAGTAAAAGCAAAAGAAAGTCCCTATACATGTAAACTGTATTTCCTGTTGTAAACACTGGGATAATGTGGTCTGGCTACGCTTCTGCTGTGCTTCGTTAAGACACCAGTTTGGGTAGAAAAGCTGCTTTACCGGGTGTGTGTTTGCATTTCAGCGCAGTGTTCAGGGTATTACAGCTGCATGACCAGCCCCGGGTCTTGGTATCTCTTCTGGTATCTACAGATCAGATACTAGATTGGTCTTCCTCCTGGAAGAAGCTGTTCTTCCTTCCTGTTCCTACACACTGTCTTAGGGCTTATTCGTGTGCTTAACTGGGAACCAGTCAAAGCGTGTGAAGTAGGAGGGGTGAAAGGAACCCCAGTCACCAGTTCGTTACAATAACGGGGATGCATAACTGAAAATAGTTCTTAGCATTGTTGTTTTTCTTAGAAGGGGGGCAAGGGAGGAAAAGAGATAGGTTTAGCTACAGTCCCAATATAATTTCAACATGATGGACACCATTAAGAAAATCTTGTAAGTTTTCCTTATTTTTTTTTCTAGAGCTTTTAGAGTTTTCAGTTAGTCTTCCTGATCTGCCTCAGTAAAAGATGCTTTGAAAATATGTTTGACTATGCTTCTTGCAACTCATCAAGAGTGACCAGAAAAAAGCATTTGCCAATGTGCTTTAAAATATAACTTCATTTTACTTGCAGATAAATCACTTAAAGTCATGTTCGGTTCTATTTAGTATTTGTGAGTGAGATGCTCTCTACTGATTCTAAGTCTGTCTCTGAGATAAAGAAACTTTTCAAAGAAAGCAATGATAGAGGTGCAGTTTTATAGTGTATTTATGATTTCTATGAGCATTTCTATGTACAGTGCATATAAATAATTACCTCAGTATACATATATGATTTCTTAAAGGAATCTGTGTTTACAGTTCAGAATATTGAAGTAAATATTTGGCAGTGCTCTTCTACAGAGTTTTTAAAATCCCACTTTCAATTAAACTTAAAATTCACCAGCATGTTAGATCATGTATTTTTTTATTTCATAGCTTAATATTTTCATGCATGATTGTTTTGCCTTGTTCATAATAAGTGCAATGAGAAGAATTTGCTTTTACAATTGAATATATTATCAAACAAGCTTTGCTGTGAAATGAGGGCAACTAAGGACTAGAGAACTGCAGATTTGCACTGATAACTTCATCTGAGATATTTGCTTGAAAATCAGATGTCTGGAACAATGAAAGGGCAATTTTGGGTAGGATAGGCTGCCATATGCTACACGGTACTCATTTTCATCCAGTTTAGAGAACAAGCAATCTGAACTCCTGTGATCTAAGTCTTTTACAGTATCTTTCATTAACCAGCCATGGTGGAAACATCTGAAAGTGTTACCAGAGTTCTTAATGAGATTCTCTGTGCTGTTGTTGATTAGCTCACTAAGTACTTTATCTTTTGCTCTAAGATAATATTAAACATTTCACTGGATCCCTCAGACCCTTCCAGATTTGTGCAGTTACACCTTGACCCTGGTGACAGCTGAGCACACACCTGCTGTCAAACACTAAGGACTAAGCCACTGACTTCCCTTTGCTCAGCTTGTCAGCTTTGCTAAGGAACAACTTTGCTCTTAAATCTGCAAAGTTATTTACAGTTACTGCCCCCCCTCAAAAACCCCAGCAACCAGGTATACTGTTTTAACTCTGCCAATCGCATTCAGCATTTCTTAGCTTACATATCTGTAACCAGCATTGTTCAAGGAAAACTCCCGACAAGGGCAAACAGAAGCTCAAATATTGCAGCACTTACCCCAGAAGAAGTTTTGCTGACATGGTGTCACTGAGCTGAACAGGCTGTTTGATGCCATAGTCCCTGTCGGTTCACGCAGAGCTTTCACCTCCTGGTGTAAATACGTCTTGGATCCTCAAACTGAAAACACAAACCATAGCCAAACCTTGTTTTAGTTTTGCTGTGTCCTTGGATTGCATAGACTCTAGAGTTGGTTTTTTCCCTGTCAAAAAATTGTGTAGCACTGGTAATATGTGAAAAGCAAGGAAACAAAACAAAAAAAAAGAGAATGAGCAAATATTTGAAGGACCTACTATTACTGCATAGACTGTGGTTAGAGAGCACTTACTGACTCTGTTGGTCTCAGTGGCTGGTAGTGACCTGCGGAGATTAACCATTTAAAAACCAGAGGCTTCTTTGCTGTCCTCCTGGAGAAAGTTTGCACCGCACTTGTGGTTCTGTGGTTGTTTGTGAGGCGAATGAAGCATTCACACAATCCAAAAAAGCAAAAGCTTTAAAACTCCTTTTTTTTGCAAGCACTGTTACTGGAGCGAGCGAGTCATGTGGCTGTGACATCAGAGGACTCCAAGTAGGACTGCCTACACTGTGGCTTTTTCTTTCTCTCTCTCTCCTTTTTTTTTTTTTCTTTTTTTTTCTATTTTTTTTTATTTTTTTATTTTTTTGTATTTTGACAAAAGGCCCGTGGTAAGGCCCTTCCTGGCATCGAGGGATATCTTTTTAATTTTTATGACTCATGAGGCTTTGGAGAGAGTACAAAATGCTGTAAGAGCCCAAACTTCTGTACAGTTAAAGCATATGGACAGCAGAACTTTATTTGTACTCTCAGTTCAGGTTCCCCCCACTCTTCTTCCCCCTCCTTTTTTTTTTTTTTTCCCTTTTTATTTTTCCCCTCCCTTCCCTCTCCCTCCTTCATTATTGTGTCTGTGGAAAAGTGAGCAAAATTGGCACAAGTGGCTGTGTGAAATTCTGAACAACAGTGATGATTTACAATAATTTACATCTTTGGATTGTATCACGATCTTGGGTCTGCTTCATATTTGCTGGGTGGCTGGATTCCTTCTGTTTTACTTTTTCTCCTTGTCGTCTTATACTTGTGAATCTGTAACTCATTGTAAGAAACTTTACCTTTGCTAAGGTCTAGTAGCAGGCTGCTTGTTGGGCTTGTGCTTTTCACTGTAATTGGCTGTCACAGGAGTGTTAGTCTGGGGATTCCTTTGCAAATCTTAAATCATGTCTGCCTTGCTTTACGTGCCTTCAAAACTACTTGGCAGTTTTATGTAATGCAAATTAAGGGCAATTATGTTTCCTTTATATTTGGGGCAAAATATGTCGTTTGGATCTCATAAGTGCTTGTGTGCTGCAGCCTGAGTGATGCTTTGGAATACCGGTGTTGGGAGGATTTTCCGTGGCCGTTGTGTTGCAGAGTGGGCTTGGGAGGGTTGGGAGGATTTGATTGCTCTTACATTAATTGCTTATTATACTTTCGGTGTTTAAGAGAAATGTAACAGTCTTAAACTTTTGGGGAGACTATAAATAACTGCTAATTCACCAGCTAATGTTAACACTTAGTTTTAAAATGAGACATAAATTTGATGCATATGTCAGGTTCAGATACTTCATATCATCTGTGTGCGTGTGTGTGTGTGTAATATTTTTTCATATACTTAACATATTGTAACTTTGACTTTGATTGTGTAATGTAAGCCCTGACTGTACTGGGATGGAGTGGGTTAACAAAAGCAGTATTTTTTTGTTTATAATAGAGGCTTTGAAATAAATTGCAAAATGCTGTGTGTAGTAAGGAATAATGGGCACAGACAGTGTGTATTAGTAGTCTTGATTTGGTCACTCAGATTCAGAACAAAATTGGAAACATCTTTGAGAAAGTATCTCATTTTTTTGCCTCTTTGGGCATTATATTTAGAACTTTTCACATTATCCTGATTGTATCACAGATGCACTGTAGTTTTAAGTTTTAGCTGAGTGAGTTTAATTTTTTCCTTTTTTTGGTTATCATATTTTTTTGGAAGCAGAAGAAATGTGTAGAACATTTTCTAGATCTTGCTCAGCTTTTATTTGTAAAATAAAATACATCTCTTTGAAGCTGCCACCCCTCCTTTTTTATTGTTTTTTGGTTTTTTTTTTATTATTTTCCTTTGTCCTCAGCTTTCTCAGTAAGAAATTGGCCAGCAATTGTGTGATATGAATAGCTGGAGGTGTGGGTGGGGAGCAGGTTCTCTGTTTTGTGGGAATGAGGAAAATGAGAAAGGATTTTTTTTTTTATTTGTAAAAAATACAGGTTGTGTTTTGATTTTTGTTATATGTTTATCCAAGCAACATGAAACTGTTCCTAAAAACTGCTCTCCTAATAATTATTGTAAGGTAAATTGCATTGTTCTTAATTCAGTACTTTGGAAGTTATTAGATATTGCCAAATTTATACAATTCTACCAAAAAATGGAAAAGAAGAATTCTGCAAATAACCTATCTCATTTAAAAATAAGGGTGATATTTAATTCTCCTAACCATGGATTGCTTTTATTTTTTTGTGTTTTCACAGTATGGTTAAGAACATCAGTGAAAAAGAAAAGTAGGGATATAAAAATGATGGAAAGAATGGTAATATTTTCATATATGCAGAATATATTTGTGCATGTTTAAGTTATATATTTGTGATGCAGCAAAAGCTTTTGGAGGTTGCTGCCTCTTTTTTTTGTGGAACTCTTAATTGTGAGCTCAAAGTTTTTTCAGCTGCAGTTGTGCATTGAAGATATTTATCAACTATTTGATGGTAGGTAGGTGCAGTATTTTTATATAATAGATAACTGATGTCCTGATCTAAAATACTTGTTTTGATTTATATGAAAAAAATAGTTTGGTGGTTTTTTTTTATAACTCCACAATTTCTTCTTAGTTCACATTTTTAGTATCACAGTATTGAACTTCCTAGAGAAGTCTGAATTTAAAAATTTACTGCTTTGAAATGCTCTGCTCAGGCTTTCTCTGGGATGGCTTTTCCGTGATTTCAGTTGTGTTTGCAAAGTTAGAGAATAACTTTGTTGCTGGTTTGATATGTTACCTTTAAGATTATTTTTTTTTTATTGTATCTACTCTTTCACCTGTTCAGATCAAGAGCACTACAGGGATGTCTTCATCTAGTAAGGCAAAATCCATTAAAAGCAGAAAAACAAATAGTGGAACTGAGTAATGGAGATGCAGTTTGTAGAAAGTGTTACTGGAAAAAAAGGCTGTTTTTTCAGTATAGAGACATTTTAAAGCCAAACTTGGAGACCAAGTACCTGTGAAACCGGTGGCTTCGTTTGATCTGGTCTGCACTTCTGATGAAGCAGATGCAAGAATCCTGAAAATCCACTGTGTAAACCAGTGCCTTGATTGCAGACGAGCTCCTGACAGTCTCTTGTTTAAAAGGTAGATCTGCAAAAATGGAAGTTCACTTCTGAGTTCCGTAGGGGATGCTTTGAGTCACAATTACACTCACAAAGGAAGTATTATGCTAAGGAATTCCTCTGCTAAACTATGGGCTTGATCTTTGACGAGAAATGAAATCTTAAAAGTCAGTTGTAATGCAACCCTAAAAGATAATTACATCTTTCACTGGTTTTGAAACGTGTTTTGGAACTTTTAAGCTGTGCTTTATTTCCAAACATTTTGCCTTATGTCACTCAAAAGTTCATCCAGCGTATAAACAGCGTGATACCCTGCTGAAAGTTTATTTGTACTTAAATGTTTGTTTCTATGTGACGACTGGAATGGTATAAATATTCTGCTTAGAACAGTGTGATGACAAACTTGTTAAATTGCATTTGCTTGCAAGTTTTACGATATATACTATAACAAGATCCTGATTTTCATAATACAGAAAGTCCTGGTGCAGTTTCCTCAGATGCAGGTATTCCCTGTAGGTGTTGGGAATGTATCTGTTTCCACTAGAGCAGCTTTTTTTCTTTTTTTTTTTTTTTTTTTTTAAGGAGTAAAACCTCTCCCCTTGGCTCTGCTTTTCAAACTGAGGAGTAATTATAATTGTTAGAGGATGAGGACTGTGTTTTCTGATGGTTCTTAGCCAATAACAAATTAGCCAAACAAACTGTTTAATTTCAAATACTTGCACATTTTAGGAAACTTTTGTTGTTAGACTTGGATATCTTGTAGACCTCTCATTTTCAACATCTCTGCGAGAGCTTAAGTGTGCTGATACTACTTTTATACTAATCTGTTAAAGCAAAAGCTAAAACTGCCAGTTGATTAATAAAAAACCCCTGCAATAGCAAAGTTATTTTAGCATTCCTTCATTTCAAAATGGTACTTATTGGTGTCTGCAGGCAAGAGCAATGGGCATCTGAGTGTTACTGCTGCCTTTCCATGATGACTTTGTGTTCTCTGCCTTAGATCCTTTTTCTAGGTAAGATACAGTTTGCAGTGGACAGTGCCTGGGACCCCTGAGCACATAAAGGGGGGAAAAGTGCTGTTACATTTCTAGGGTAAGCAAGGGTTGTCTGTACGGTGCAGTCAGGCTGCTGAAGATCACATTAAACCTTAAACTGAGCTGTTCTTTAAATTAAGAAGATGGTCATCTCTTACTCAGTGAGTACATTATGTCATATCAGGTAGTAAAAATTGTTTTAATTTCCTTTGAGTTGCCAGTTCTTTCACTTCTTCATAGCATGGCAAAGACGTTCTCCAGTGAAACAATCTAAGCCCTGTTCAGGCTTTGAATAAGGGACTACATCTTAATGGTCAGATGTGTCTCACCTTGATTCTTCCTGCTGCTGACTTTTTTTATTTGACAAGTATTACTTTTCTTATGTTCCTCAAGTATATACCTTGACTGAAAAAAAAGCCCTTGATTAAATGCACCCATTCTGAACAGTCAGTATATGGTGTTTGAGATCATCCTATCCTTCTAGCTATTTTCTCCTCTTCTTTTTTTTTTCTACTATTTTTTTTTAAAGTCAACTTGCAGAAAATATGGGAAACTTGTCTCATATAACAGCTGAGGATGTGGCTAGGTTAAGGCAGGAAACTGCTACCCACAATGCAATGTTACATACACTACCACTTAATAAAATTTATTTCAAACATGCTACTGACAAAACCAAAGAAAAATAATATCCTAACTATGCTAGTTAGTACACTAAATATATCTAGGGAAAAGTGAAAGTAATCTCTCCAGAGCCTTTCTAGCTTCTGGGATACAATGCTACTGGTAGTTAAACCAGGGCAGCTCTCAGCAGTTGAAAAGCAGTGACCTATTTTTAGAAAACACTTACATTGCTCTGGAAATTAGTGATTATGTGCTTTTTAATAAGAGTCAAAGTTATTTTATATAGGCAGAATTCAGATAAGCTCTCTCCTTAGATTTTTCTGATTGGCAAAATATCCTCTTATGTCGTTTTAAAACTGGCAGCTTTTCGTGCTCCATCCCATTTTCGGTCAATCTTACCTTTACTGTAGCCAAGCAGCATTTTACCTTTCCTTCCCACTTAATCTATTTGTAGGTTGGTGTGAAAATATTTTCCGTGTCGTGTGTGGGAAAGGAACTGAGAAGAGGAAAGTTCATCTTCCTTGAGTATATGAACATTTAAGAGTTCTAGTTGTTTTATTTGATTGCCTGCTCTTTGAAGAGCGTAGCAGTTTGTGAGAGGTAAATAAATTAAGTTGAATTCTAAGATAAATTTAATAGACTTGAATCTTCTGTGAATATTTCCAAATCTTGGACAGAGATATATGAGGTCAGTGATGCTGCTGTGCCATAAATGCCCTGAAAATCTTGTTCTAGATATGTTCTGGTTTCTGTTTGGTTTTAAATGCACGTATGTTAAGGGCGATCCTCTTACAGAACATTTTTGAAGCTCTTGCCTCTATAGTCAGAGAACACTTATCAAGAACAGCTGCTGGAGTGCTGTGGATCTTATCCATGGACTCATGGTGGTCTGCTGAACAACGTTCTTCAAGTTTGACAGGTGAGACAGAGACTCTCCAGTGCCACTGCTTTTGGATGAATCTAGCTGTGGTTGGAGAAAGTGCATCTTGCCAAAATATATGGGTAAGACCACACACAGCCTTTAAAATAGTTATTGTAAGCTTATTTTTAGGCAGTATATGTCTTGACAGTTCTTTTATTTGCATGCCAGTTTCACTGCTGCTTATAGATTTTTTCATTTATTTTAGTAATGGCAATTGCAGATTTAGATCTGTGTTTGTAAAGCTTTTGCACAACATTTACACTGGAAAAATACAGACTTGCTACTTTCAAACCTCAGTCAAGATTAGAGAACAGATTTTAAAAAAATGTTAAAGCGGAGTATTCACACTCTTCAGATTTGGTGTCAGTGTTTTTTATTCAACCCCATTTTCAGGGGCATAGTTCAGCAATAAAAATTTGCTTCTGGTTTTAAAATTATACCAGTTTTAGTAGCTTCTGTGCTTGTATAAGTCTGCAGCAGTGTGGATTTAAGACATGAAATTAGTTCAGTAAGTAATAAAAACAAAATTTTTTTTTTTTTTAAATGGCGTAGTTATTAAATACTGAATTTAGAATCTGTATTTTTTTATATGTTATAACTCCTGGACAGTGTTTTTCATGTATATTTTAATGTGTAGAATATTCTTTGCATTCTAAGTGCCTACTTCAACAGTTGGCTCCATAATGTGTATTTAAAATATTGTATGTTTAACTGACAGTGTAGAAGGGCCTTGCACCCTGTAGAATTTCTGAGTAAACAATACCCATTTGGTAACTTTCAGAACAGATGTTTTTTAAATACCCCAAGAGAAATTAAATATAATACTGAAATGGAATATCATAAACCATTCATTGGGTAGTGATGCTTAAAAGTTATGGATCCACGACGACATGGTTTTTTTCCCCTAGTTCTGTATTTTCCAGATAATCTTGCATAATTAATGCATGACTATTTCTCAGCAAAACATTACTCATTTTTTTATTACTTAACATTGCATAGGACCGTTGTTTGTAGCAGTGGACTTTACAGACAATTAAGGAAATAGTCCCTGCCCTGAGGAATATACAATTAAATATATGCAGCCAGCCATTTAAGAAACGTATGAAAAAGAGGGAGGGGAAAAACCCCATTATAATGAACTGTAATAAAAAATGAGTGATTTGAAGAACTTCATGGGGTAGGGAGAGTAGTTACTTGTAATTTTATTATTAACTTTCTCCACATATTCTGGCATGAAGAGTGTTGGTTCTTTGTGTGCAATTGGCTGATCTTGGTTTCTGCTTGAGCTTGAGCAGAATGGCTGATCATCACAGTTGCTTCTTTATTTTTTTGGAAGTAAATCCTCAAAAAAACCAAACCCAACCCCCTAACATTTCCTTATGCAGTGAATGCAAGGGGAAATACTTCTGTGCTGTTTGTGATGCTTACATAAGTTTGAGATCCTCAGATCTGTAAACAGTATTTTCTAGGGGAAAAAAAAACTAAAATCAGGTACTTCTACCCTGTCTTACATTTATCTCTCAATCTCCTTTTTTCTTTCTTTTTTTTTTTTTTTTGGTGTGTTTTTCTTTTTTTAATTTTAAATATTTAATACCTGCATTTACTACTTTGTCACAGCTTGTCAACAGTCTAAGCTTTCCCTTGTAATTAAAAATGTATTGTGGTTTTCTGTTGGAGAAGAGATCTGAAGATCATTCATGAGAAAGAGTTGAAAAGAGGATGAAAAGGGCATGGAAAGAGTAAAATTGGAAAGAGAGTTAAAATCTTGGGGTTTAATGAGTTTTGCTTTTAACAAAAAAAAAAAAGTTTTGTAGAGAAGAAATACTGAAGGTGAGGAGAAATGAAGATATTGGAACAGGATGAAGAACAAGAAGATGCCCCTGTTTTTGTGGGCTCAGCACAAAAAGTTGAAAATTGCCCTCTGGTCTCCCAGGGCCTGGGAAACCCAGTTTGTTCTGAAGGGCCTGGCTGGGTTCAGCGGGGTGTTGAGCTCCTTTGGAGGGAATTGGGCCGTCTCTGCACAGCCCTTAAAATGTCCTGCACAGGTATTCCTAGGGAAAACTGGAACTTGAGGGACGTTGGGGAGAATATGGAAGGTGTACGAAATTTCCAATGGGTGATGGGTTGTGTGGAGACTTGGTTGATTTTTCACACCTGGAGGAGAAAGGCAGCATTTATAGATGGGCCATTCACCGTTGTTCAGAGAAGCAGGTGTCAATTCTTTTTAGGATTTTGTTTTTGTGTGTGTCGTACTTTGAGAAGAACAAACTGCTTGATAACTGAATGGCGAAAAAGTACAAAAAATGAGCTGCAGTCATTCCTTCTGCTCAGAGCTCTTCCTCCTCTGACCTTCCAACCCAGCAGTGAGGAAGCAGAGCTGTTTATAGAGACCCTGTGGACTGGTTGGCAGAATCCAGACTTGTAGCTTGTAAGATAAATGATACATGCTTTTGAGGAAATATTCTGTGTGGATGAGAGAGTGTATGTGTTATTTTCTTGTTAAGACTTAGCTATTTTATCACTTTAACCATTTATTTCTGTGCTATTTAGATGGATAAACAGTTATTTGTTTTAAGAAGATAAATCACTGCATACTTGTTAACTCCATGAGGGAAGTGTCTAGTGAGCACCCGCTGGAACTGGTTCTTTAGAGCATTGACAGTTGAGTTCTTTTAACTTGGAGACCCAGCTTGTAATCAAAGTGAATTGTTGTGTTTTCATTGCAGGACACAGTTCTGGCCCTGCTTCTTGGCTGTGTTTGGTGTGAGGGATCAGAGGTGCTAGGTAGGATGAAATCCTGTGTTTTGGCACAAAAAGATGCTGATGGACAGCACAGAAACTGCTGGGAATTACCTCCTGATCACAGCGTGTGTGAAGACAGGCCACTAAGCTCCTGAACTGCTTTTGGAACTGTATGGCCCAATTCCTTGTTAGTGAAGGGAACGGGAGTGTGTTGGAACAGGAGCACTAAAAGCCAGTGTTGTTGGAAAATTCGGCAGCATAGTCACAAATTGGTCCAGGCTGAAAAAGAAATAGTGTTCACTTGTATATTTTAAATTCTTTCCTGAAATCATTCTGGTTCTGGAGTGGTGTTTCAGTTGTTCCAGGCCTGAAAAGACTTTGGAATCAAGGTTATCACTGTTTGAAGAGTAGTTCAAGATTCAAACTGATCTGTTTCGTGTGCTTGCGTATCAAAGAGCGTGATGGTTGGTTAATATTTGCATGAAATTATTTTTTTTGTACCTTATGATGACTTTGGTATTTTAAAGAAATCTTTACTTTAGGGGTGTGGGATCTACATTACAGGTTATTTAAGTAACACTTACTTTGTACCAAAATCCGTTAGAGGAGGTTGGTTGTACGAGTTCTGCCCTCTATGACGTTTGTCTCCTTCGGATTCCATACCCTGTATTTGTGCTGCCAGAGCAGCTTCTTGTGTCCAGGCTCTTTGTGTCTTTGGGGAACCCTTGGGGATGTCAAGGTTGGTGCTCCCACAGCTCAGACGGTGCTCTGGGCAGTGTCTGCTTTGCCAAAAACCCCAATGGTAAAGGAAATGTGGCTTTTCGTAAGCCAGAGTTCATTTCCATGGCGTGGGCTGTAGGGCTGTGGCCCTCAGAAATAACTCATCTCTGCAAGGTATAAAATGAGCAAATGTTTTATCTCTCAGAGTTTGTGCCTTGATTGCTGCATAGGTGGACTATATCTTATGTTAAAAAGAAACTTCAGTAACTCTTGGGATTTGGGAATAAGACTGGTTTGTGTTACCCTCTTTATCCTGCTCATTTGATAAAATGCCTAATTGTTGCCCTTCCTTCAAAGTCTTTTAATTTATTTATTTTTTTTTAATGAATATCTCAATGTTTTCTTGCCTTTTTAAGTCCAATTTTGCCCAGTGTGGGTTTGAAGCAGCTTTGCAGCTGAATGTTTGTATTTCAGTTTCGGGAAAAATGATACCAGTCTGTTCAGAAATGGAGTATTTGCAGTAGTAAGTGGCATCTTTACAAGCTAAACATAATGATCAAAGAGTTGAAGAAATAACAAATTTAGTTGTCTTTTGGACAAAATTACAATGGAATAGCCTTTGGTTTGTCATTTAGCTTCAGTATGATTTATTTTTCTTCTCTTTTAATTGAAGAACAAATCCAATTCATAACTGAATGCAATTCAATCTTCTCATTTTGTGATGTGGGTAGAAAATATCTGTTTTATCTGTGTATAGGAGCTACAGTAATTCTAGCTTTATTTTTCCTTTTGAATTACAGAAATAAACTGAGAGTCAAACATTCATTACATGACATTATTATGCCCAGACACTTTTTTAGAATTCATGAATTTTACAGAACATTTATTCTTTGCTACTTTCATCAGTAGCTGTTCCTGGATTGGACATATGACAGATCTGCTGCTAAAATAATAAAGATTCTCTACAAGGTTGCTTAATTATTTAGACATGAAAACTGAAGAACCTGTAAACAGAACTATTCCCAGCTGATAGTAGGTTTGGGTTTTTTTGTTTTGGTTTGGTTTTTTTTCTTTATATCTTTGTTCCTCTTTCAAAAAAAAAAAAAGTAAGCTTTACTAAACCTCTACACTGTAAGAATAAGTTGATTAAAAGAGCACAGCAACTCTTGAGGTTTCCAGTGATCCTCCTTACAATCCCATTGTGTCTGGTACATTACAATAGTGTTTATTGATTGCATTTTTTTTTTCATCCCTAGAACTCCTGACTCATTCTCTGCATGGAAGGAATGCTGCTAACTTCAGAGTTAGTTATTCAGAGATTTTTCTCGTTAGCAGTTGCTCATTCTGGCTCTCTGCCATCTTTCCTGCACAGTATTCAAACTTTAGTATGAAGAATTACTAACTTTCATGTGCTCTGCTGGCATGTGTTACACTATGAGAATACTTAACAAATATTAGTTATTTTCTTCTCTTCACAGTTACTGTCTGTATCAGATATGTGTATATAGCTTGGTTGGAGGTACAGAGAATAAAATTTAAAAAATAAAAGGCAAGTAAACCCCCAAACTTCTCAGTCATTCTGCAGTACACAACTAAAGGTGTACTTTTTGTGAAAAGGCTTAGCTTTATCTCCACATCTTTATAAGGTGAAAGGAGCTCATGTTGTCAGTGATGGATGTTGTCAATGCTACAAATCAAACCCCTCAATTTAAACAAGGAGTGGATAGTTACTGATCACTTCCTAACAGGGGGCATGGTTGAAAGGAATGTTCTGGTCTACTGTGATGTTTCTGTGTTCCTGTACATAGATGAGCTTCATTGTATGTGTTTTCCAAAACAAAATTAACAGTTTGGACCTCAGTGTGTCCACTTTTATTATGAAGAGCCTATGCAACCTTCTATAGGTGACAGTGGGTAGGTTGTGGAGACCAAATTCCTTCACAATATTGAAAGTGATAGATTGAGGATGTAAGTCTCCTTCACCTGAATATCAGGATCTTCATGTGGCCTTAACTCCTGACACATTGGCCCTCTAGTTACTGATTAACTTCCCTTTGAAAATAGGTGATTGTGTTCAGCTCTTAACGAGCCCACAGTCTTATTTAGGTCAGTGTTACAGTATCTCCACTTTAGTTAAAGATGATAAAAAGTATGGAAGTGTGTTGATAGAAACAGACCTTGTGTGGCATTATTGAATCGAGGCATTTATTAAATGCCTAAATACTGGATCTTAAAAGTTTCAGTCCAAGCTTTTGACCAGTGGTTGTTTTTGTTACCTATGGGTAGTCACTTGAACATGATGTGCATTTGTCTTGGCTGGATTTACCATAAAGCAGGAGTGATTGTGCTGAAATTATTACAATTTTATGGAATTAAGAGCTGTAAAAAAGCAGAGAGAATGGCAAAGGGCTGTAATCTGGTGCTTGAAAGGTGAGTTGAGCTGTGAGGCTGAACCACAGACTCCTACTTGAACCTTTGGGATGGGACTAAATGATTCTGTCCTTTAGTTTGTCATCTGTAAAATGAGAATGGTAATTTTTTGGTGTTTTTTTTCATCTTCTTTTTTAAAATCAATAAATTTAATTTTTGTCACTTGAGGGCTGTTCTAGATGCCAGTGATGAGGGTCATAGGAGTACCAACATTAGAACTGAGTTTGCCTGTGCTGTGTCTAATAGAGTTTTTAGTGCTTTCTTGCTGAGAAATGAAGAAAGCTGCCTGATACTTTTCGATAAAAGTAAAGATTTACCCTCCTTAGCTGAACAGATAAGTAATACTATGAAATTCTTTTTTACTTTATCCATTGCAAGAATATTTGCATTGAAACATGGAAGAAGATTTGTTTAGTAGAGTATTAGCATCTTTCAATTGATTTAACCCCCTTAATGAAACCTCCTATGAGCTTTCTGGTGCCAAGTTTTCTACTGCTTTTTTTTCTCTGCTATCAAAGTTAATATCCTGGGAACTGCTTGAATTAGCTGAAGGAATTGCTAGTGAATATGGTACTGTTGTATTACTGGATTCCCGGGCAGGTGGAGCTCGTTAGCCCTGTAAGGCAATCCACCTACGTTCTAAGGACCTCGCTGCCACCGTCCAAG
>JAWMRA010000113.1:110109089-110123103 GCA_035584735.1 Pseudotriccus pelzelni
AAAAATCCAATGCGCAGGCTGGAAGGTGTAAAGACCTTCCCCGGTTCTTCGTTCGCGAAGACTGGCCATTTATATTACTGGATTTATGTTGCTATTGAGCCTGTAGCTCTAGGGACTTTCTCAAATTTGAGGAGGGTGCAGAACATAAGCAAGTGCTGTGCTTAATCTTGTCAATTAAACATCACCATGGAGTCACCACAGCACAGTCACTGCCTGGCCCTCGTGCCTTTCTCAGTATAACTTATTGCTTTGTTTAAAAAAAAGAAAAAAATCAAAAAAACCCAGGGCACTTACAGATTTTCTGTAAAACTAGACATTTCAACCCAGATCAACATTTTGTTGTTCAAAACAGGATAACAGCTGTGACTTTGTAAGCTACTGTTAGTGGTTTTTGGAGGCTAATTTGTCAGCTCGCTGGCACGCTGAGCTCATTTGCTGAGAGAGGTTGATGTCATCTCCCATCTCGTCCTTTGTCAGAGCTCGGCGTCTCCTCTGCTTTAACCAGTGAATCCCAAATAGAACGTTACAGGCCAGGGCTGTTTGCCAATGGCATTAGTTTTCTGTTTATGTAACTTCAATTTAGATCTTTCATGACTAAACACAAAATTCCGTCGTCATGTGAGAGTTGATCACTCCTTTCTTTTTTGTATCCTGTGTCTGTGATATGGGGCTCCTTTCTGTGTGCTGTGAATTAAAAAAAAAAAATGGGAAGAGCAGAGATGTTTATTATTTTCAAGTATTGCTACTTCATTTATTCAAACAGTATTCAATGTAGTTTATTATTGCTTGTTCTGCGTCGAGCACAAAATAGGGATTTTATGACTGATTATTTAATGACTACAGCTATTGATTAAAATTAAGATTTCTTGGAAGAATGAGTAAATGCCTAAAATCAGTGACTGTTAATTGTCAGTACTGCACAATGTTTCAACAGAAAATTACTTAAAATTTGTGTTGAGCATCTGTTCAAACTGCAAAGCCACGTGTTTTCAGGTTCTGTCTTATTGCTAAGAAGTAATTGCAACACTGTCAGGGTATTTGCTGGAACCCTGGTAATTTTAAGTCTGGTAAATTGCTCAGTGGCTTTTTAGTAGCCTCAGTAGCTTTACAATATGTACTGGGATGTAAAGATGAGATACTTTTTCATAAGATACCAGCTAAATGATGGATGAGACATTAAGGGTAGAAGTAGTTAATTTTCACACCAGAGCAAAGTTACTTACAAGATCTACCAAGGATCCTGGAGAAATGAGAAAGTTATGGCGAAGTTATTTAGGGGAGTGAAATGCTGGTTGTGCAGAGCCAGCCAAGATACTGGACAGAATCGGTTGGGTGGTCAAATAGGTGGAATTTGTTGCTGATAAATCCAATGTCACCTCCGTGAACTCTGTGCTGTTTCTTTTCATAGAAAAAGAGGTTCACATTGGAGACCTCTCAAACCTGAGTGGTTGTGGCTTAGTGGTTGTTACAAACTGATTAGATTTTAAAGGAATTAAGAGTATCTGAGGAAAACAGTGTTACTGATAGTTCTGCTGTTGTGCTCACCCTGTTATAAAAACAATATCGTAGAACTGAATGAATTCTGTACAAGGAGGAGACACTAAACTGGCAGGGTGCTAAAAGCCTGGGAAGACACAACTGGGAGGGGAATGTGATAGAAATCTGGAATTATGAGGGTTGTGGAGAAAGTGAATGGAAACAATTATTTCCCTTTTTCATAACAAAAACTAGGGGCACCTAATTAAATTATCAGATGGCAGGCTTAAAATGAACACAAGGAAGTAGTTTTTTAACAGTGCATAATTAAAGTGTTGAATTCATCATCTTGTTGCCACAAGGTACTGAAGAAGCCAAAAATTATAGTAGTTTAAAAAGGATTAAGAGAAGATCATGCAGGTGAAGTTTATCTGTAGCTATAAAACACACTTGTCTAGTTGTAACCTCAGGGAAAACTTCAGGTCTGTTTGAGAGAAAACCAAGTTGGGGCTTTCCCTAAGAATTCTGTGCTGGCCTTTATGGAGAGAACTTGATCTCTGTGCAGATTCCTGTTCTGAAGGGTTTGTGTACAGATAAGGTGATAACAGCACTGAGATTATAGAGCTACACACTGTGAACAGTGTTTTACCAGGGGGGAAAGTCACCAGATCTTTGAAGATCTGGTGCCTAAATAAGTAAGTGCTGTAAAATCAGGATGCAGGAACTTAAGAACGTTAATTGCTTATGCCTATAAAGGTGAGTGAGCTTACCTTCTACCTTACTGTAGAAGTATTTTCAAAAGCATATAAACTCAGTAGTATTAATTTGATTTGTAATTTATCCATCATTGAAACATTAATATTTCACTGTGAATTTTTCAATCAATAACGTGTTTTCCAGTTTCAGTTTATCAGATTAGTCAATCTGAGGGTTTTCTGATTTCCCTTTTTAAATATGATTTTTATTTTGTTAACATTTTTAAGTCTCTTTCTTTGGTGATATTTTGTGCTCCAGTTGTCCATCTTTTTGATTATTTTGTCTGGTCTTTCTGGAAGAAATGGCCTGTTGAAAGGTGTATGACTGCCCTCAATAGCTGTGTGTATCATAAAAGTGAGGATTCAAATGGGAAAGGAATTACTGTTCCAAAAAGTCTCAAAAATGCTGGTTTTAAATAATCTGCACTTTAATCTTGTCACAGAATCACAGAACGGCCTGGGTTGGAAGGGACCTTAAAGATCATGTAGTTCTAACCCTCTGTCGTGGGCAGGGACACCTTCCACTAGCCCAGGTTGCTCCAAGCCCCTTCCAACCTGACCTTGAACACTTCCAGGGATGGGGCATCCACAGCTTCTCTGGCCAACCTGTGCCAATCCTTTTCTGAGGGAAATAACCCCACTGAAAGTTATGTGAATACCCATGGTATTACGGCTACTAAAATTCTACTGATCCATCTAAAATGACTGACTCTTGGGAAAGATTCATGTATGTATTTACTATATCCTGGGTTTTTTTTCCCTAAAAGTGTGCTTTGTCAACCCCCTTGGGCATAAATTTGATTCCGTTTCATCCTTAAGTATGAAAAAAAATTAAGCCTTAAGATGTGATTAATAATAAAAAAAAATTCAAAATACAACATTATAGATGATAATTTATAATGTTTTAACATGTTGGATGGGCAAAATACACAGAAACCATAATGTTTGCATCTGTTATTAAATGCTTAATTTGAGATTTTTCTTCTATTTCAGTTTTGAATCCAGCATTTATCATCTTAGATTTCAGCCACAATTTTATATATGCCTGAGGGTGAACTTTATACATCTTTTTTTGGAGTAGAAACACAGAAAGATATCACATTGCCACCTGGACTGATCTATCCTCGTGTTGTCACAGATTTATGATGATCATATTGAAACACTTGATACTTTCTTTGTCAGACATTTCAACACAGTAAACGAGTAAATCACAACTTCCTTTTGAAAGATTGATTAGTTCAAATGTATCTGATCACATCTGAAGTATATTCAGAACTCACTTTAAGAGCACTGGTACCGTGTTTTGGGATTGCAGAAGGACCACACATATTGTAAGCGGTTCTTTAATGGTTGCATAAAACACAGACCTGTTTTCTCTGAATCATGATTATTTTTAGAGGTAGTAGGTAAAAATTTCTAACTTCCCCTTCCTCTTTCCCATCCATTAAAGGCCTTTGTGAGGTAGCAGTTTTGTGACCTGACTGATTTCTGCATCACCAGGTGATTGTGTAGAAGTTAGTGATTGAAGTTTGTACAAATATATTTCATAAGTTATAGGTAACAGGAATTTAGGAATTGTTTAGTTCAACTTTAACCTGGGGTATTGTGTTGTATTGTGGCCATCACCATGTTTTACAGAAAGATGAAAGCAACTTTGCAGTAAATAGACGGAATAACCAGCTTTCCAAGAAGGTCTCATTGTAATCCTTAACACAGAGATAAAATTTTAAACCTCAGATCATGAGGTTTGTATTTGTTTCAAAATGTGTGTCAATAGTAGCTCTTAAGGATCCAAGACATGTTTGAGTACTGATGGGTAATTGTCCATGTAAACATTGAGCTGTAAAACCATCCAGCAAATTATTCAATGGTCCTGTTTTTCTTGATATTTGATTCCTACTTTCCTCTTGTCCTCAAGCTCCAGGTCTAGTCTGTGGTGCTTTGATTTGGCGAGGAATTTGGATCACTGCTGATTTAAGGCTCTTCTTTAGGCAAGGGTTTGTCTTTGTGAACCTTCTGCATCACTATTACCCCTTTGCTCATCGGCCCATTTATGCAAATTCTGACAAAATTAAGGGGGATGGGGGTGGTTGATGGCTGGGCAGTGTAATTTCATATGCCCTCTTCTGAATCTCAGCAGTGCTGGAAAGGGATACTGGGAGATGCGTGAATTCATCTTCCCTTTTTAAAGAGCAGCTGTACTTAATATTGGTGGGTGTTACACTTGTAACCTTTCTAGGTTTGTGGAAATCTTCTTCTTCAGTCTTTTCTAAGGCTGCCCTTTGCTTATCTTTGTCTTGCTAACTTGTCCTCAACATCATCGTCCGCAAATGAGTTAAGCAACATGAGTACATTGTGTGGGAATTCTTTCTTTCAGTTAATGGGTGATCTGAGAGTTGGGCTGCATTCTAGAAGGAAATAAGCATTTCAGTTCTTTCAACAGAGAGAGGAGAGGCCCCATAAAGCCTTTTTGCTTTCCATCAGGGCCATGATATACAGGTGATGTGCAATGATACAGCCTCTCATGGTTTTGATGGTATCATCAAAAGATTCTGGACCAACAGGTCTTTCCTTCTCCTGTTGATTTACAGCACTTACACCTCCTGTTAACTGAATGATTTTGTATTTTACCCATCACACAGATGTTTCAGGTTGGTATTGATAAGGGAGAGATTTGCTTTCAAGGGCTGTGAGTGAGAAAACCCACAGATCAATAGATTTTGCTGTGAATTCCAACAGCAACGTCTCCTGTGTAAGAGCAGGACTGACTGCACTCTTTCCATTGGATGAAGAGAAGCATTTAGTGTGTTTTGTCCCTGAACCTTTCTTTTACCCAGAATATTTTAACCTCATAGAGTTATACAGAGTTTTAAAAACTGGAGGACTTAGTTCCAAAATATTTTGTGTCTTTTGGTGAGGGCTGCTCGCTGCCTTCGAGTTCCAGGCCAGTGCCTGTCTGAGCTTGCTGGTTCTCATTACAGCATCCCCTGCACCAGAGTGGGTCTGGTGAAAGCCCATGTCCCTCCTCGGTGGTAAATCTCTCAGTGGCGGCACAAACTTCTGTTGTAACTCTTAAGTACATTTTATTTCTGGTGTTAACCGGGCATGAATCTTCTCTTCCTGTTCTCTTATGGCTGAATAGTTGTTGCAAGAGGGATTCATTTCATTAACTTCACATTTCTGCTTGTCAGCGAATGCACCTGAGCGAGTGAGCACGACCCTCCTTTCTGTAGCCAGTGCTTCTTGTACTCACACTGATGGAGAGCAGGGCCAGGAGCTGCAGTTTGGTACTTGGATGTTACTGTCGGAATTTGTGCCATAAATGTGTGCTGCTGGACTTGTCACACTGTGTTTGTCACTGGGGCAGGTCTTTAAAGTACTTTTTCCATTGTTTTGTGTGAATGGTGTAAAATAGTCTTGTTACTGACTTTGAAGCTTTTCTTCTAGGCTGTGTAGCTGGACCTTACTGTCAGATATGCTTGTTTTTTTCTTTTCTTTTTAAATGTGCTAATTTAATATTATTTTTCATAGAGTACAACCACTTATATTTTAGTTAAAATTGACTGTATGCTTCTATTACATTTCCATATAATGTTTGTATCATTAAAACTTCTTAAATAAAGACAGCTAAGAATTTTAAATTTTGTTAGAGCAATTTGTGTCATCTTTCTTTTTCCTTCAGAAACTAAAAAAATCCCCAAAAAATAAAAACAATCCATCAGTCAATCCTAAGGCCTTATAATGTTCATCATGTTTCTTCTTTGAAGCAGATCCTGCTGTCACTTTTGTAAATCAGCATCTTTGCTTGTGGAAGGAACTCAGAGAGGCTTGGCTGGGACAGGAACATGTCCTGAGGCATCACAAATTTAACACTAGCCCATTGAAGAGACTCTCACCCCAACAGAGAAACTACACCTGACTTCCAGCTCTTTTTTGGTTCTTTGGAACCTCTGATTTTTCACTCAGACCCTCAGTTCTTTGAAATCTTGGGAGAATGTAATGTTAGTGACAATATTACTGACTGCAGCTGCAGTTAAACTGAGTTCTGAGCTAAAGGCAATGCTTACCTTTCCTCTTAAACCTCTTTTCTGGTAGTGGATGATATGTTCTCCTTTTCCCAAGTCTGTGATTTAGATATCATTTTCAATTTCTCCAAGATTTACCTCGGAGCAATTACGGCATGTCTTGATGCTAAACGATTTGCAAGATAACAGTATTTCCTTCAAACTTTTAACTCAAACTTTAATGCCTTGTGATTTATTTTAATTAACTCTGAAAGAAGTTGATTATTTTTAGATTTTTTTATTTTTCCATTAGCACGTGAACCCCTTTGGACATGTGTCTGCACAGCTTCTTTGTACTCTGTCATTGGACTGTGTAAGTAACCTGTGATAATAAAAATTAAAGGCCATTCCAAGAGGAATGAGAATAGTATGTAAAATAAAATCATCATCTAAAATAATTTTTTGTGGGTGGATAATATTTAAAATGAGAAATTCTTTTAGTGCAGGTGTTCCTTTTTTTCTGAGTTACTATTTCAAGTTCATTTTCATTTGCGTTACGTCCGTTGTCCTTTCAATAGCAATTGAAACAGTGAATATATTCTCACTGCACTACTTGTGCTGGTTTCAGGAAGTTCATTTCTTCTAAGAAAATACGTGATGTTAGGTATTTGGTCATTTCCAGGTGGAAGTAAAATAATAATACAAACAAATCTTAGCTCTAAGCTTTGAAGAAAATCGTTTAAAAGCAGAAAATTCATATTGGGACAACTCTGTAATCTCAGAGCTGCCTTCTGTTTAGTGCAAAGGCTCTGTGAGTCCTGCTCAGCCAAAGCTGAGAGCAATCACTGGAGTCTGGGCTGCTGAAAAGGATGGATTTTTTTCCTTCCCTTTTTCTTTTTTTTTCATGTGGACTGAATTCCCTTTTACAAAATGGGCATGTTTCCCAGGAAAAACATGATACTTCACTAATCAGGATGGAGCCTTATCCTGCAATGGGACCTACATTTTGGTCTTTTCACCACATCATTGCTGTTTTCTACATGGACAAAAATAGATATAGAGTAAACCAACCCAAAAAGTCAATTACAGGGTTTTATAGTGATGTACTGTGAAAAATTTGGTCATGTTTTTCATTATACAGAATGTTCTTTCCAAAGACATAAACAGAAAAAAGCACATATGTTTGATTTTAAAAATAACTGTGCTTAGCTGTTTAAAAATGCTGGAGACATTTTGGATAGTTCTAAATGATCAGCATCATAATTATATGATAAAACTTCTGTGTAAAGAACTATCTGGTTTATAATTATTTAACTGTTGGGATTTTGGGGTTCAAGAGGTATACTTTGAAAAATTTCTCATACATATCTCAGAAGTTTGAGTTATTCATCTTCTTCTCCTCTCTAATCAGGAAGTAACTGTTAAATCTGTGATGTCAGTTTAGGGGGAATGATTTAATTTAAAAAGTATTAACATGTGAAAGAAATATTGGAATGAATGAAAACAGTTTGGTCCACTGATATTTAAACCAGTGGTTGTGCTGGGATAGCGTAGTGCAGGAGAGATGCTGAGGTAATAGCTACGATTATAGTATCAAAGCAATAAAAATTAATATATAATAATAGAATTATAAATGAAAACCATGTTTTTCAATTGCGAGTGCCTGAAGTTCAGTGGAAAAATCCGTAGTTGGGCATCCACGGAACTGTGGCAAGAATTCCATAGGTGTGGAGCTCTGGCCTGCGCGTCACGTTGTTTTCATGGCAAATGGCAGATGCTCAGGCCTTCTGCAAATGGGTCCAAATCCATTTAAGTTTCTAAATATGGGCACTAATGTTTCAAAAATCAGAAAGATTTAAAGATGATAAGAGTTATATCGATGAGAATAACTACTTTTCAAAGAATAAATGCAGTTGGCTTTTTTAGGTAGCTTAATTTAATTTGTTACATTTAATTCTTGCTAAATTTAGAGGCCTAGAATCACAGAATGGTTTGAGTTGGGTGGGACCTTAAGGACCACCCACTTCCAGCCCCCTGCCATGCACAGGAACACCTTCCACTATCCCAGGTTGCTCCAAGCCCCATCCAACCTGGCCTTGAACACTTCCAGGGATGGGGCAGCCACAGTTTCTCTGGACAATCCATTCCAGAGCCTCACCAACAGAGAATTTCTCACACTGAGAATTTCTCACACCAAAAATTTCTTCCCAATTTCCAATCTAATCCTCCTTTTTGTCAGTTTGAACCTATTCCCCCTTATCATATCACTCCAGGCCTTTGCGAAAACCTCTACCTCTCTTGAAACCCCTTTAGCATCTGGAAGGTGCTATATCTCTGTATTGAAATTAAAATGGCTGATGAGGAGTAAATTGTTTATTAAAAAAAATAAAATTGAAATTAATCTCTCTGAAGAATTCAGTAGCATGGATAGATCATCTCTTCTTTCCACAACAGTGACTCCTAGGTCATATAACTGCAGTGCCTAAGAGGACCCTCACAACACATCACAACACAAAGTGGGAGTTACTGTCTAGTTTTGCTGTTAAACCCACTGTGAACTAACATAGGAAAAGGTTGGAAAAATTATACCCATCACCAGGCACTGTGAGTTTCTGTCACGATTTAGGGCAAAAACATGGGCAGGATTACCTTCCACTGGAAGTTGGAAGTGCGGCTACTCGCATATACCGTTCACTATGGAACATTAGAAATCCAGTATTAATTTATAACAAGTTAAAGATCATCAACATTTGCTGCTAGCCACTGATATATTGCTGCCCTCTGAAAAATTTGTGGTAGAGCAGTATTTTATTCAGGTCCAATAATGCTGCAGGAACTTGATGAATAATAACCTTGATGAAAGGATAACTTGATACAAGAAAGTTTTTTTTTCCCATGAAATTAAAGATGAAACAAAAATTCTTCAATGTGTTCAGAAAAATTGTCATAAAAGCTAAGTCTAAGGTGGGACAACAATCAGATTTTTTCTAAATTCTGTTTATGAAGCAGCACCTCTACATGGCTGTCATACATTTGCGACTACACAATCCTGCTTTTGAAGTTTTGGGCAGCCCTGGAAACCAAAGGGAACATCAGACAGGCACTGGCAGACAAATAGTCTTGGTGAAAATGCCTTTTATAAAAAATGTATTTCAGAGGATAATTCTACATTGGCAAGTGGACAGACTCAGAGTGTTAATGAATACCTAATATCTGTTATTCTCTGAAGGAACAAACTGTATATGTATCTTTGGAAACCTACAATGAATATTCTGGTTAGTGACTAATGGTATTGTTGACCATTCACCTAAAATGGTGAATCACATCGAGCAAGGCTATACTGACTTTCATTTTTTTCATCCTTCAGTGCTCATTCCTTTTCACTGAACAGTCATTTTCTACTTGGCCTGCAGGGAAGTTTTAGAGTATCAACAAGAACCATCCTCAAAAATTAATGAACATCACTGGACTGCCCATCTACTGAACACCTATTTAAACTAAATAACTAATAATGGACACCTGCAGCAGTTAATATTTCACTTGTAACTATTTGGATGAGGAATAAAACAAAGAATCCTTTATTGCAAAAAGAGGAAACAAAATACCCATTTTGGGTTAAAAAAAACGTAGCCTGAATGAAAATCTGTCAATGGCCATAAACACATAAACTGCTGTGTCTGTGTCGAAAATAGTAATGGGGAGGACTGTGGCAGCTTCTAAAGGGGACACTACAGAGACCAGGAATTGTCTTCTTCAAAAGGAGATATTTGGGTGGATTTAAAAAAAAAAAAAAAATCTTAAACAAAAGTGCTTGTTGACAACTGGAGATAAATCCTGAATGAGTTTATGCTGTTTATTATAGCAAAAAAATATTATGAAGTAACAGTAAGTGTAAAGCAGCAAAAAGCAAGATGTTTTTTTGGTTGGGATTTTTATGGGGGGGTGTGTGTTTTTGGTTTGGTTTCATTTCATTTAATTTCATTTTTTTTCTTCATACAGGATGCCACTGTATTTAGGAATTCAGTGGTGTAGGATGTTGCGAAGGAGAAAATTAGATTGGGCAGATTTTTTGAAAACAGGCTCAGTATTCACAATAAAATCATCATCAGGATTATTTCCCTAACCAAGCAACTTTTAAGCAGAGCTGGCCCCTGATGGGATATAGTTCAGTCCCCTCTTTCTAGTAATTTTGTTTATCCATTTATTAATATCTTCTGTTGGCAACTGGTTTCTGCCTAAGCAGCATTTTAAACTGGTTGCACTAGGATCTTTTCCTGTTCACTTTTCATATATTTTCTGTGATTTAGATTCTATGAGTTATAGGATCAGTTCCAGAAAGGCATTGGCAGTATGCTGAACATTTCACCAAACTATTTATGAAGAGGAAAATCCAGCATTTTCATAATTTCTTTGTTAAATTACATTGCTAATTTGACACTCCTAGATCTTTGGTGAATTCCTAACAGCTTAGGTGATTTCAAAGAAAAAAAATTGTGCATATGTAAAATGCCCCTGCCACTGTATTACTCTCGCAGAGGACAGCAGAGATCCATACACTGAGGATTCATCAATTCTTCTGCTGCTTTGCCATCAGGAAGCTTTCTGTGAGGAATAGACTCTCAAGCCAACATGAAATTGTGACGTGCTTTTCTCAGAGATTGGTTGTCAGCTGTGCTTTAATCACCTTGACGAAAAAAGGTTTAGAGGAAAAGCAGTAATAAGAAATTCTCTTCAGCTGGAAATGTTGAGATGTGTAAAAACTGAAGGCCCTTCTAGGTTTGGATTCTAAGAGGCTCTCAGGATGTTTGCTCACTTCATACATTTACTGAGAAAAAAATTATTATAACCTGATTCAAAGCCCATTATAGTCAACACAGAAAATCCACCAGCTCCTGTAAGATTTGGCTCAAGCCAAGAATAAAACGCTTCTTAATTTAGATCTCCAATTTTCATGAGAAGTTATTTTATAACCATCTATATATGTAAATTAAAATTGTGAATGTTATGGTTGCTGTTTATCATAGTGACTGTTTACTCCAGATAGCTCTCAAATTTCTTTAATAATTTGTGCTATTGCCCTCTAGAATTATCTTTCATCTAATTGCTAGACTACATATGCAAATGCTGTCAGATTTAATTAGTACTTTTCCCTCTTGAAATGATGAACAAAGCTCAAAAAGTTTTAGATGAATCATATTCTATAGATATTACATTAGATATCCTGTTCTGTTCCACAAAAGATATTACAGCTGCATCCCCCCACAGGATTAACAAACATAGGCTTGGCCTTTAATGAGCCTATTGGTGCACACACTTCAAAATGTCACATCTAAATAGTTCAGTGGAGATTAGTGGAATCTGTATTAACATCCACCTGAATTGATAATCTGTATGGTATCACACAGAATTATAATGAATTATGAGTTTAGCCAGTAACAAGACCTAAATGTACCAGCATCCTCATTAGGAGAGCTCAGGAGCAGAATTTATGTCAATAGATTTTGTCAGTCTACTATTTATGTGTGTATTGGTTTGTTTACAGTGCATATGTTTATGTATAATCACACACACACACACTTCAGGTTATCTACCAGTAAATCTTAACCTGGATTTCCCATCCCTTTGCATAATCTCCATTTTCGCTACCAGCTCCTGTGGAACACGCAAAGTATATATACACCATAAAATTATCTTTGCCAATGCTCTGTTGGTATACTTAATGATATGCTTAATGGGTTTAAACATGAATGAGGCCAAATATCTTCCCATACCACAAAAGGAAGAAATCACACAATTTGATAGAAGTGAGGTGCTTTGCTTTACTTCTAAACTCCGCATTCATGACACAAATCACTCTTACTTGACAGAAGAAGGAACATTTGGTTCAAGTCCTTTTAGGATCATATGACCTTCCTTTCTTCTTTCATCTCTGTTGGTCCATAACGCACTTACCTGTGCAGAGTCTCTTGTGAACAGCAAATTTGCACCCAGCCTTAATGCTTACTCTTTTGACACAGTGCTGTACAATGATTATCTTCCTCAAAGACAGGAGTAAAATTTAGGCATCTCTGAAGGAGCACCACCGAGCACAACTATTAGTGTTAGAAGGAACCAAGCAAACTAGTTAACTAGTTATATGTATATACGTATATATGAAGTAGCTTTATTACTAACTTTCATATATTTTAGCAAGATTCTTTCCGTCCAAGCATTGTGTATTCCAAAATAGATTTGCTTGAAAGCTTTATGCAAGCACACAGACCACCAGCTTCTTGCAGAGACAAGTCCTTAGGGAAACACCTGATGATGTCCTGTGTCACATACCAGTGTAATCTATGTCATGATCCATTCTGCTTATGACACGTTTCTCAACAATGTGTTTTTTGAGCACTCCTATACTTTTGTTGAACTGGAATTGGAAACTGCCACTGGGTTTGTGACCATGTAAGAAACTTGACCCAAAGACTCAGTGACACAGTTATACGTCAAACAAAAATGCCTTTGGCCTTCTAGAATTTTCATGCAAATGTCAGAGGTTAGAAGATAACTAATAAAAAATTATTTTGGAAAGCCAGAGCAAAAACCCCTTATTTCTCTGTTGTTGTTTTGACAGGCACAAAAAAAAAATTCATCTTACCTATTTAATTCTGAAGCAAGTAAGCAATGTCCTACACAGACAGTTGTGATGGTTTGACCCTGATTGGAAACCAGGTCCTCACCAAAGCTATTCTATCAATCCTCTTCCCAAACACACAGGGAAGAGAAAACAAGCTCATGACCTGAGTTAAGGGCAGGGAGAGATTACTACAGTGTGGATTCTCTGTGTCTTCCACAGAGTCAGTCCTCCAGAACAGATTGCTCCTGTCTGGGCCCCACAGGGTCACAAATCCTGCCACCAAACCTGGTCCAGTTTCCAGTTTGGAAAATCAAATGTGAGAGAATTTTCTTGGTGAATCTCTGCTGGAAGAATATAAAAGGTTGCACAGCAGAGGTGTGTAGGATAGACTAGGAGTTGAATGAGCTTTTCAGATTCTATACATTTTGTGGAGTATCAAGGGAAAATTTTAGTGTCTGGTTAACTTGACTTTGGCTTTTTGGTGGTGTACACTAGGATGGAATGGGTTGTATCATAAGTATATTTACTTCTGCTCAGATAAGAGGTGATTAGGCCAGCTATAAACAGCTGTACCATACAATCTGAGGTTGGGTGAAGGTTTCTCCTACTGATTTATAGGCCATATCACTTGCTGTCTCAGCAATGCCAGGCTTTACCACCTTCTTTCCTATTTCTCTCTTAAACACAACGGTATTTTACTTTAAGCAACACTTAAGATGTAAAATCTATTCTGTAAAAATATTTAAAATGGATTCAATATTTCAGATGTTTTCTCCTGTCTGAAGGAGCTGCCAAGTGGGACACAGGGATCAAGCTACTATTTCATCAGTTAAACTATTACTCAATTTCAGGCAACAATGCCAGAGACACTAGCTAGTTCACTGCACATATTAACCCCAAATAAATTCCAATGATTTATAAAAGTTTTTGCCTTGTTGGAGAGTCAATTAAGCCTGAGGGTTGGAAGAGCTGAAATCCTGACCTTTGAAGGCAAACTGGTTATGAGTGAATCTGGATAGGTGCCCCAGTGTACTGTTTGTCCACAGGCCAGTAGAACTACAATCACTTTCAGACTCTCTTCAGTACCAGTCATGTAGTTCAAGACTCAGCAATTCAATACATTTCGCAACAACCAGTGAGAACTGAATTGGATATTGCCCCCA
>JAWMRA010000113.1:110123203-110192819 GCA_035584735.1 Pseudotriccus pelzelni
ACACTTCCAGGGATGGGGCAGCCACAGCTTCTCTGGGCAACCTGTGCCAGGGCCTCCCCACCCTGACAGGGAAGAATGCTTTCCTTAGATCTCGTCTAAATCTTGCCTCCTTCACTCCATGCCCTTGTAAAAATCCCTCCCCATCTTTCTTGTAGTCCCCTTTAGGTACTGGAAGGTCCTATAAGGTCTCTCCCGACCCTTTTAGTTTGAGTCTGATCCAGTTCCTGCTAAATATAATGGAAACTTTTGAAACTTTTTATTTATATGTTTATTGCTAATATGTTTTCTTACTTAATTTGCTTGTTGTTTTGCTTGACACTGAAACTATGTAAGCAGTTGCTTGCTTCGATTCATGTGAATACACCTTCAATCTTATTCTGTAAAGGAAAGTAATTCATAAAAATTGCTATTCCTTGAAATTTTTACATGTGTCAAAATCATCAAATGTATAATTTAATAATAGAGATACTAAGTTGATGATTAATTTTTTAATGATTTTTGAGCAGTCTCTTTCTTGTTTGCAAATGCTTTGTATTTCCAACACAGTGACCACAGTCAAAAATATTCTATTGCTTGGGTAATATCCTCCTACTCCTCTCCACTGTCAGTCTCATCTCTCATTTTCCCACAGAAAGCAGGACTTTCCACCATCTTTTCATTTAGGTGCCTTATTTATGAGGTGCTTCCTTTACATGTTCTGGATAATTCAATACATATTTCCTTCTGCTTCCTCAGTACAACTTGATTTCCCCAAGTGATACTGCATTTCACTTTCTCTAACTTTTAGTATTATATTAATTCTAAATATCTTCTAATTAATCCATGGATGTCTGAGGCTTCCTTGTGCTCTAACTCAGCCATTGAACATGTCTTCAGTTTAGGCAATTAATGGCTAAAAAGACACTTTATCTTCTCTGGCCTAACCTGCTCTATCAGTTAACCCTGATAAAAAGTACTTCCACCAAAAATGTTACAAAATATTTGGCTGAAGCCTTTCTTCCAAAATACAATTTCCAGATTTATAACCTCAGAAGACAATGAATGCACCTTTGTCTATTGGTATTCTGTTTAATCAATCAATCCCTTAATTAAAAAGTAGTTGTATTAAATAATATTTGGGTGTGTCTGGTGTAGATTTCCAGTCACTTTGGGCATCTTCACTCTTTACAGGCATCTTCCTCCAGGAAACAGGGTTTCAATAGGCTATTGAGTCACCTCTTGATGGTTTTGCTAAGCCAGGAAAGTTGGATTCTCTCTCTTTTGTGGTGTTTTCTTGTCAATAACTTGTTTCTCTTATTTTTAAAAATGGATCCCGGGACTAGGCACATGATTTTACTATCTGTTGCATGAGTGAGGCATTGACAGGTGAAATAACTTTCCACTCTTACATCTGGTGATTGCATTAAAAGTTTTTTACTTAATATTGTAGTGGATACTCTTAATAAATGGAATAGCTGCTCTAAATCTTACTTTTTATTCAGTGTTGTCTTCTATGTGTTGCCCCTTTTGCAGGAACAGTATATTTTTCTCTGAAATATACAGCTTTGCTTTGACATTTATATCAAAATGTGTTTGTTCGAATGGGCTCCTGTTTGCTGGGTAATCCACATCCTGTTAAATTACTTTCTTGTACTGGATGATGCTGGAATGACATCACATTGTGGAGGCAGTGTGGGCTGAGGAGGAGGTGAGGGAGCTGGAGAGAGATGGACTAAATGTAAGAGGAAAAGGTGATGGTAAAAAAGGAGAGGAATGGAGAGGGGAGCTCCAAGAACGGCTGAAGTTGCCTCATTTCTCAGCCAAAAAACAGATGAAGTCTCAGTTGCCACATTCCTTGAAACTCTGATGTGAACGGAGATATTGAAAAAAATGATTTTGTAAACTAGGTTAAGTTGTGTCAGAAGTAGAACTGCGTGAGAGGTCCTTGGGGTCAAGGTGGTGCAGGAATTCCAAAGACAAAATAAATTATTCAGATGTATGCCCATAAGTATGGCTGCTGGGCTTAATGGAATCAAACTGTGGTTACAATAAAGGGAACTTTGTTTACATTCTCTGGATCCATTTTATGTAGTTAAGTCTAAGTAATGTTTCTTCTGCAGGGCTCATCACAGACTTTAAACCAGGGCCCAGCAATGGAATGCAACAGAAAAAGAGTGACTAAAGTATCTTTGAAATTCACTGTTCAGCCTGTAGTCAACTCCTTTAAATTTCTGTTAAAATCACAGCTGCATTCACTAATATTATAAGTTAGCCCGGCCACCTGCCTTAACACCCAAGTTTCTTTCAGGAAAATAAATTATTTTCAGGTGTCTCATTGCTGGAGAAGATCAATGAATCTCTGGGAGTTTTTTTTTTGTTCCTGTAAATAAGTGCATTTCTTTGTGACCACAAAGTAGGATTCAGGTACTGTACAGCAATTTAAATTATTCCATTTGCATTTTGTACAAGTGAGAGGATGCATTCTGATGCTGCGTTTGAACTGGAGGAGACATTATAACTTGTCTAAGGTGATGACCCTTCTTTCTAGCTCTTTAAAATACTTTCTTGTTAACACCATGGGAAGTTGTGTCTATAGGTAGAAATGGTGTTGGGATGGGAATGACTTTTAGACTGACACATCCAGTTACATGTGCTCACATTTTTGTGTAAAGGTGTGTAATGACTGTAACGTTAATGGAATGTTGGAGCCAACCAAGCTTTTGGAGAAGGCATTTCGGGTGGCCTCTGGCTGCGAGAAGATGTTGCTGTAGAGATAAAACGTGTAAAGGGTAAAATAGGACTCTCTAAGCATGGCTTTCTTCTCACTGCTGCTGGAATTATGCTGTCTTCTGATGCTTCCTAAGCAACCTAATCTTCAGGCACCATCTCATACAATAATTTTTGAGCATTAGCCCCCCCCTCCCCCATTTTGAAATTCCTCTATGGTGCCCAAAATAAATAACTAGCTTGTAATTTGTTTTCTAGTTCAGATGATTCTTGGCTTTATAAGTAGATTCTGTGTTTTAGCACCAGTGGCCTTGTTTTACTCTGGCACCTTGGATTTGTGGCTGTGGACCAGAACAGGTATTTGGGTCTGTGAAGAACGAAACTGCATCCTGTTACTGTCTAAAAGTGAGGTAAAAGGTTAAATACAGATAATCCATATCTCTGTATTTTGCTTTCTGATCTATGGCAAAGAGAGGGGAAAGCCCTTGATCATTCATAGAGCCTGTCTTAGGAGAAAGTGAATCTAAAGTTGCTTATTTACCTCTGTTGAGTAATAGGACAATTAATGTAAAGGTTTATCTATCAAAGTTTGGGCTGATGGACTGAAAGATTTAAATAAATGAGCAGAGAGTAATGCCTGCTCCTCCCTTAGCATTGGGACTTACTGGATCTCTCTTCTCTGTCTAGCTGCTGATTTTTTGTTTTAAGCTAAACTACAGGACTCAGTTTTATTTGGGTCTTCTGCCTCTCTAATAAGATGTTAATGAGCTTGTGGTTCATGAGTCGTTAAGGAGAGGCTGGCAGGCTATGGTAAAATATATTTGTCATCTGTTTTCTTAGAAAATTAGGCTCAAGAATATAAAGGTGTAGATCACTGGTACTCTTGAGTCTGAACATAGGAGCAAGTCTGAAGGGCACTAAAGTTTTGGAAGCAACAGCAAAATAAGTAATCAGAAATTCTCAGAAAGATTTGGGGAAGGAGATAATCATCTTCATCCAGGGATGAACAGCATGTTCCCTGAAATATACACCTTTCTGTGGGCAGGTGTGTTGGTTAAATGCCATCAGACTGTAAACAGAACTGTTTGTTTGTGAACTGAAATCAATTGGGAGCATCCTTGGAGTTGCAACTTAATTTTTCACCAATGATAAGTTTAAAACTTTGTTGAGATCAATTTTGCCATGATGTTGCTGTTCACCTCCCTTCAGGACAGTGTGGTTATTAATGCTGGCAGAAGGCAGTTGCATCCACAGATACTGCACTAAAAATCCAGCCCTTCAGTTAATCTTACATGAGTTTTTCCCTTATTTGGGCTTTTATTCTGAGATGCTGCTTGGTGCATCCCAGTGTTCATTAACATTGTTAACATGACTTCACCTGGCAGATTTTGGCTGCTTGTTATACCATTCTGAGGTTCAGCAGACACCGGGACTGTTTTGTGATAGGAACTCTGCTGCTGTGGTAATCTTTGAGTCTGTAACGATTAATTATGAAGGGATAGGAAGAGAATTAGTTGGTGTATAGATAGAAATCTCTACTTTTTGATATGATTTAAAGTTTCAGAGCTGGCCATTGGTGCCTTGGGCTGCTTGTTATGCTTGGTAAGAAACTGGCCCATAAAGAGCACAAAGGGAATGATAATGATGGTATTACTGCTTTTGGAAGTAGCATCTAGTATTCGAAATATCTGTTAGCACTTGGTTTGAATCAAACTCTGGTAATGTTTCACGTGAATGAAGTGAACTTCTTGTACATTGCAAGGAAATGATCTGCTGAGTAAGACTTACATACAGGAATGGAAGAAAAGAAGAAAAGTGCCTCCATGACTTTTTAGAATAAAGACCTATAATATTTTAGAAGTAAGAGACAGAACAGGAAAATGGGATGCTCCTCCTTTTGTTATTTCTTCACACTTTGTATAATTTTATCTCTTCTTGTTTGGACACTTCATCTTTTTCTGTGCCTGATGAATGTTTTCAGAAATTCATTCACTTGGGGAATGATCTGGTTTCCTTGAATATATATCTGGGCCATGGCTTTGACTCCATTATTTCCCAAGGACTAACCAGTCTGTTTTCCCTGGCAGTCTAAAGTAGCCTGTACGGAGTCTATTGTATATGAAAGTAGAAGCAAGCTTGCTGGACAGGTTCTTTTTTGGAATGTTTTTGCTGGTTTCCAGTGATTCTAAGCCTTTTAACTCGGAATGAAACAGTGAGAAGGTACATGATTGTGTTTGTACCCAATTTCCATTTTTCCTGCAATATTGTGAGAAACGCAGGTTAATTGAGAGCCAGTCCCTTGGATGCCAGTTGTTATCAATGACTTTGTAACACCGTGATTACGGAAAAATACGTGCTGGAGGGAAGGAGGAAAACCTGGAAAGAAGAAATTCTTGTGTCTCAGCAGGAAGAAGCAAAGAACATCCAAATTCCCTTTCCATCTTAGCTTTCCTTCAGATTAATTTTTTTTTTTTATTCATAAGCCAAACAGTCACAACCACAAGTTATTTCTTTACTGATAGAATCTTGCCAAAATGTTAACGATACAAAATCCATAGTAAAATATGTACACGTTGTATCTGTACCTTTGGGCCAGTAGCAAGATGGATTGGTAATTTTAGAGCAGATAGACCTACTGACTCGTGCAGTGGATTTTGAACGCAGAATTTGGAGGGGAAAAAAATATAATTTATGTAAAGAACAGTATAAACTGCTGAGATTTATAGCTGACAGTTGCATACACACCAACAAATACTTTTTAATCCTCAATATTTTGGGACCACCAGGCTAAGAAAAAGGAGTGAGCTTTTCCCTTTAAAGCAAGTGTGTCTTTGTGTTTTGTCCCAAAATGGTCCTGCCAGTTGATGTTAATATTTTTCCATTTGGTTTCTGCATTCATAGGTGAAACTTTTGGGGTTAACTGTTGCCTTAAGACTTTCAGAAAGTTTATGGTGGTAGTTGCTGCTAATTTCAGGAAGGCAGTATTAAATATTTATATTTATCCTGAAGAGCTTTTGATCACAGCTCCATCCCACTCCATCTCTGAAGCCTGCATTTTTCTCCCGTCTGTATCAACAGTCACAACTTCTTAGAAGTTGGAGATCATAAATAAGTATTTAAAGATATCTGAAATCTATTTAGTTCCACAGATTCCTCTCTATTACCCGCCTCCATGCCACACACATACACGCAGAGGCAGAGCTTGGTGGCCCCGTAAAAACTCAATATTGACCCTAAGGCCCTCTGAAAATCCGCTTTGAAATCTTGGTTTTATTTTCTTCAACTTTTTAATGGGTAAAGTTCATATTCACAAGTATTTAAAAGGTGTGGATCAGCACCTTATTTGCAGTGTTATTTAAAGTCCTTCATGTTCTCAAATCTGCTGAGGTTTTTGTCTTTCTTTTTATTGGGATAATTACAGTGGGATTTTTTTTTTTTTTTAATAATCGAGAACTATTTCTTTGTCCTTGTGCCTAAATCTTGAAAATTCCCCGGAGAGAAATTCTCACATTCTGGAGTTTAGGACAGAGTTTTGCAAGACGCCTACTGTGTTTGGCTATTTCCATCTTAATAAGAAGGGCTTTATGTCTACTAAACCACTATTTCTACATTTTTATGGAATTGGGCAGTGCCCAGTCCCATAAAAAGCCATTGTACCATAGCTGCAGCAGCAGCATTTCTGCAGATCAGCTACATGATGCAGTTTGTAGTCACATGCAAAAGAAGTTAAAAATTGAATGTAGAGACTTCAGGAAAAACAACTTTTCTTAGAAGTGAAGAAAATCTATAATTGGCTGGGTTTATTTACGTGATTTAACGGGAGTATTTTTTTTCACAGTCACTCAGACATCTCACAGAATGAGAAGATAAGACAGAATTACCTACCTGGAACTGTGAATTACTTCAGTGCTTTCTGAATCACTGTTGAAATGCTTTGGAATGTATTTGTGTTTAGTGTAAATTGTTCCTTTATGTTCAGCATAACATCCTGAAGCTTTATATTTGTAGGTTTAAAGGTGGGGTTTTTTTCCCCTGTAATTTAATAGTTTCTTGTATTTACACTATTTTTATCCTGAATATTTCCATAATAACTTAAGGGAGAAAAAAAGAATTTTATGATGTTATTTCAGAGCTGGGGAGTGATAGTCAGGTAGAATTTGGGTATCTTGGAGGTCCTTTTCACACCTGTCATACCTAAAAAGTCTTCAATGCTTAAAAAAACTAAGCTCAGTAGCTTATGGATACCTACCAGTGTTGCTGATACTATAAGAACAGCTTAACTTTCAGCAATACTGGAGATATTTTAAACTCATATAATAAAATAAATTTCTGTCTGAATACTCTAAAGATTTCTGAGATGTTTGGAACTTCTCAATAGAAACTAAAAGAGTTCATATGAAAAAAAGATCATAACACAAGTGAAACTCTTCTTCAGCAGTTTCGTGTTCACTTTATAGTGCACAGAAGAATTTCAGGCTATGGACAGAAACTACTCATGTGTCGATATACTGGTTTTAAAAATAAAACAAAAATTAGTCTGTTAAGACCAATTTGTTCTTTTGCAGGATTTTTGTACGTTACACATGTAATTTTGCAAGAATTAAATTCTTGTAAAATCTGTTTTATGGCAGTTGGCTTCCTTTAGAAATGTTTTTGATCTGGTTTTATAAATGGTGTTAAGTATAAATGCAACATGTATGGGACTGAAACACACTTGTGGAAGTTTCAGGGACATTTTGGTTTTGAAGCACTACTTGAATACTCTTCTGAGTCCTCCATGTGAATTTTTCTGCAATCTGCAGTGAAATATGGCATCTTATCTTCCTGTGAACTCAGAGTGGCTGTAGGGAGGCTTGATCAGTGCTTTATCTGTATCCATGCCCTGGAATGGTGTGTTCCACCACTGACCAAACCATGTCTTGTGGTGAGGCTGGAGCAGGAGCTGGGCTTTGCAGGAGCTCTGAACTGGGGTTTAATTCTGTGTGACCACGTGCAGCTTCGACACCGTCCAGGGTGTTGATTGACCTGCCATCTGTTTTAGAGCAACCTGGATACATGAGCTCCAGGCAGGAATTGCAAACTTGGGCAGAGTGTGTTTGTATCAGGAACCAAATAAATATTGCTAAAGGTAGTTAACTTTCTTAACTTCATTTTATTTTCCATTTAATTATATGATTTTTTTTTTTTTTTTTTTTTTTTTTGGTTCTGAAGGATCATCATTTCAGGATTAAATGCTGTTTCCTGGAAGAATTTTGGTGAAATAACAGAAATGAACTCATTTTTCATGTCTTAACTTTCAGTGTGGTGTTTTTTAATAAAGTTCTCAATATACCAATCAAATACCAATTTCTTGCTTAAAAAAAAAAATAAATTTCAGACATGGAGCCAGTAAAAGACATGTTATCACATTATTAGTGAGTTATTATTTGGGGCAAAAAAATCCCCACAATTTCTACAGCATGCCTAGGTGGATTATGGAAAAGTTGAAGTTTGAAAGAATCTTCAGTGGTCATCTGGCCCAAACATCCTTTTCAAAGGAGGATCAGCTACAGCAAAGTGCTCAGAAGGTCCATTCCAACCCAAACCATTCTGTGACTCTCTGATTCTATTACTATGATTCCTTTTGTTTGCATTAAGTTAGGAGCTCCTTGTGTATCCAAACAGGCTTTCTGCCTCCTTTGCTTGATTATCTGCTCATTGTGGTGGACCATTCTTGGGCTTGGAGGAGGTGACCAGCCAGGATCCCTGGATGCCTGGTCTCTCCAGGTCTGTACCTCTTGGATGCTTCTCCAGCCTTGAGTCCTTAAAAAAATTAGTGGTCGTTGTCCTCACATTCTGTTTTTGGTCCCCAGTATATTTGTAGTTTTTCAGTTAAAACTGACAAGGTTTAAGCTTTCCTTGATTTTTTTTTATTTTTCTTTCAATCACAAATAAGTTTCATCTTGTTAAATCCATATTGTAAAACTAGTGCTGTTTCCCAAGCCTTGGGGATATCCTGCCTGTGTAATTACAGGTTTATGCTGCAACTCTGCAGACGTGATTATTACCAATAGCAGGAATAATTGCACCACTTGGCTGGTTCGTGGTCAGGCACTGTCTGGTACTTCGATGTGGAACAGTTAAAATAAAAAAAATAAGAGCAGAAAATTGGTGAAATACTGGTAGGCAATACTTATAGGCAATGCTTCTGACTGGCAGATTTGTTTTCTGTAGTTGTGCACATATGATGAGATTTAATCGACAATAAATCCTGCAAGGTAAAAGCTAGATTTTGTCCTAGGTACTAAAAGAGGATGATATTAATTTTGAAGCAGTTTTTTCCTACCCCTTCCAGAAATACTGCATATGAACAGAAGTGAATAGAGGGCAGCATATGTTCCATGTGAAGTTAGTTTAGATTAAGAAACTACTTGGCAATAGAATTGATGATTAGGTGAACATTAATGTTTTTATTGCCTTATATTGTTTAATGATTTTTCTTAGTTTTAAAAGTGACCCAATTTTTTCCCTCAGCCCTCTGGCAAATCTTGACTTCACGGGCTTAGAAGAGGATGTTGTTCCTGTGTCGTGTTTCCCTCCTCCCCAGCTGTGACTGCGTGTAATGATCTATCACGAACACATGCCTGGAAAACTTTAAATGTTGAGGTTTCCTTTGCACTCAGAAACTTACAGAATATAGGGAATTAATTGTAAGCTGAAAGTAGGATTAATGCTAGTTAGGAAAGCTGTTGACTGTTAGTATGCAATATCAAATGTCTCATTTTTCATTGATCAGTTTTCAATTTTACATGCTATTTGAGTGACATTTAAACCTAGGTCATTACTATGATGGGGCAAATGATGTTTTGGAAGACAACATTTATTTCCACGTAAATTGTAGGTTTAAATCCCAGTTAGTACTGTCCTTAGTGGCAAAGCAGGTGATAGTCACACCTGACTGTGGCCAGAAGAAAAATAGCATTCCCAGTGTAGGAACACTAGGGATAAAAGCAAAGTTAAAATACCTTCTGATTGAAGTAAGGATTATTCAGTGTTTGGATTAGAGAAATTGAGGAGGTGTTCACAGGGAGAAGGAACAGAAATGAATCTGTACAAATACAAGCCCAAAATCTCGGGATGTTTATAAACTGTCACTTGGACTGCATGAACTGAGAGAAACCTTTGGAGCAAAACTGAGCAGCATTTATATGCTTATCTTTTCTTTCTTTTTGGTTCCCCTGCTTATTTAATTTCCAAGTTTTTTTCCTGTATTTAGTTTTTCAGGGTAAATAGTAACCACCTGCATATCCTGTTGCTGTAGGTCCCGTGGTCATGATGAGATGGGCACTGGTTTACCTGAGCAGTGCCCGGTGTCCTGGTTATGTTGCTGTGGGTATTTAGAGGATATTGGGTGTTTCTTCACTGCGCAGTTCAGTGTTGAAACTGACTGCAGGAACCTGTATGAGGAAAGCTTCTGATGGCTCGGATTGGCCATGCAAACTTCCTTGGAGTTTCCAAGCGAACACTTGAATTGAAAGCACTGCCAGAAAACACATGTACACTAAATGTAAAATCAGATCTGAAAATCATTCTGTGATTACTTAAGGGTAAGAAATGAGAAGAGCACAGGTAAGTTAGTCACTGTACAGCTTCAATAATTTAGAGTCAGCTTAGTTCTGGAATAATTTCAATCTCATAGAAAGTAGTCCTTTGCTCTTTTTTCAAGCATTTGCTTTTTCTGAGGAATCCTGTAGCTGTAGTTCTACCAAAAGTAAGAGAAGGGCCTTTATTTATGAATTTCTGTAAGACGTTTCATGTTTGTTCCTCTTATTGTTACAGAATTCCCCCTTGGTAAGGGATTTCCCCTCTGTTTCTGAAGAGGATTTGAGAAGGGGAAACTGAGATGGAAAATAGTGATTCCACAGATAATCAGGAGGGGAAGACAGCAGCTAATAAACTAAAAGAGATGTTCCTGTCAAAATAAATGTTGTAACAAGTAACCATCTTTTCAATCTTCATTTTTGTGGTGTTATACTAGTCAGTGTTTTAAAAGTAATGTGAAAATCTCAGTTACACATGAATATTTAACTGATATGTGAGCTCTAAAGCTTTGGTTTGTGATTTGTCTCCAAAAATGGTACTTTGAAAGAAAGTATTCTGAAGTGGGAGATCACAAGTATGCGTTGAAGCTTAAAATGTTTTTCTTTGCCCTTAGTGGTGTTTTCTCATCAGTTTTTTATATATCATTAGTTGTTTTTGCTAGGGTTAATTCAATTTAATGTTTGGAGAGAACAGTTCTCTCAGAAATAAAAGCTACTTTCTCATGGCTCTTTTTTTTTTCCTTCTTATTTTAAAAGTAATTTTAAGATTCTATGACATGTTGATGCCACGTGAGAGGAGAGACTGCTGTTTTGCAGGTTCATGTAAGCACAAGTGGGAGGCTAAATGAGGTCAATCACATCAACACTGGCTCCTGCTGTAGTTGGCATAACCTGCTCCACAAGTATAGAGAGTAAGGAGAAATAATTTAGGTTAGATTAAATGTAAATCAGGTTTTATTTTTCAGTTTCTCTCTTTTAAACCCTGTATTGATGGAATGGAGTGCTAACCTATCCTTTATTAACAGTTTTTTTCTAATATCTGGAAGGATTCTTGTATTTAGTATGAACTCTGCGTAAGGTATTTTTCCAAAACTGGAGTGCAAACACTGTGAGCTGTTGGCATTGGAATTAGTTGCTTGTTTAATTCTGTGGCAGTTTTCAGACCTGCAGAGTGTCCTGCTCTCAGTGTGGTGCTCGTCCAGCTCTCCTTTAACTCTCTCGTCCCCGCCAGGTGGGTTCCAACACCTGAGGCCTTTGCAGAGTGGTGCCGTTGCTCCTCCTTAGCCCACAGGCTGTTGCACTGAAGGAAAGGTATCCCTTTGGTACCTTTTGCAGTCACTGGTATCGCAGCACAGTCCTCTGCTGGCCATCAGATATGTGTGAGTGCAGTGAGGGGCTGTCCTGACCCAGACTCTGTTGGGATGTGCTGACGTTTTTTACAGACTTCGCAGCACGGTTGGGGCTGGAAGGGAACCCCGGAGATCATCTAATCCAAGCACACTGCTGAGGCAGGTTCCCCTGGAGCAGGTTGCACAGGATCACATCCAGGGTTTTTGGATATCCCCGGACGACACTGCACAGCCTCTCTGGGCAGGCTGTTCCAGTGCTCTCTCACCCCCAGAGACCTTTCCCCTCATATTCAGATGGAACTTCCCACGTTCCAGTTTCCCGTTGCCCCTTTTCCTGTTCCTGGGCACCACTGAGGAGAGTCCAGCCCCATCCTCTTCATACCCACCCTTCAAGGAATATTTATTCTTTCCTCTTTCTCATCATGTAGGAGAAAGAAGCTCATATTTGTAAGTATTCTAGATTTGGAATTCTGAACTGGCACACACACCTGTAATCCTCAAAGGTCATTTTTGGATCTGCAGACTTTTTTTCTTTTTTACAACACACTTGGGAACCAAGCCCATTCCTTTGTCTCATTCATAAAATGCTCATATCTCAGTTGAGCATATTTAATAAATAGAGGATTCTGAAGTGTATCGCAGATAGAGAGTTTGAATGCATTTTAACAAATAGGATTACAGTACGAAGGGATTTTTTTATGCTGGATTGAGATTTAATTACTTTTTTGTCTACTTCCAAAACACCTTCAACAATTTTTCTTCTTTGTATAGCATACCAGGTTCTTCATTCAATTGCTCAGTAAAGCGTTTACCTAAAGAAATAAATATCAAATGAAAATTTTGTTTGGTGAAGGAAGCCTTTGTTTTTGTGCTCTGATTTAAACACGTTGTTTGGTCATAAAGGCCAATGCAGTAATTCAAAACTCAGTGTTTTGGGACATTTCAGAACTTTAACCAAGCTTGCAGTTTTGTGCTAATTTATTTGAGTAGCAGACCAATATAGTCTGGGAAACCCAAGGGTTTCTTGGACGAAGATGAGCTTCAAAACTGAACTCCAAATGTTACCTGTATTAATGACAGTAATTATTCCACAGAATTGGAAAATGTATGCAACTTGGGTTTAAAACGTGGCTTCAGTGCTTTTATAATTTGTTTAAAAAAGATGATAAATACAAGGGAAAGACCAAATTAAAAGAAAAAATGTAAGGATAAATGAGCATAAGCATAAGTACACATAAATCAAACACTGAATTAATCCTGTTTAGAAATACCACTAAATAGCATTAAACAGTAGTGACTGATTACACAAGAATGAGAAAACCTATCTTAACTTATATTAAGAACACCTTGTAAGAAAAATTATGCCTTAGTAATAGGCTTTAATCCTACCTTAAAAGGTAGGATTAAAAAGGTAAAGCTTTATTCCTGAGGCATCCAGACTAAGATTGTTAAACTTTGTGCTGGGATCAGCTTAAAGCTTCTTTTGACCTGTTATATCATCTCCGGTGCTGGCCAGCAGTGGATTTCAAGGAAGGGGTACAAGAAAAGGGGAAACATCCAGGGATACTTCCCCAGGATGCTTTCCTAACCTCTACCTACGTGTAGTTCAGACTTCCTGAGCTAGAGCTGTCTTTGTTTTTAGTAGCTCTCCATGAATGGTTCTTCCATGAGTTTATCCAGCTGCTGTTTGAACCTGGCTAAACTTCGAGGACTAGCTTGCAGCAAGTCCTTTAATTCTGTAAGTCTCCTCTTCCTGCTTATACAGCAGGACTTGTGACAGGTATAAAAATTCCCTGATCTTTGGGTAGGAGGAGTGATTGGAAAAGTGAATGGGTTTTATCTGTTATTTCTGTAAGATAGTCTGGTAACAGCAGTTGGTCTGTTTGGTGTGTGATAAATAAAGCAACTAAAACTTGAGTGGGAATAAAAAATGATTGTTTTGTCCTGTGTCAGTGGCTGATGAGTTGCACAATCCTGGACAAATTATGTCATTTTTCCATGAGGTTTAATATCCTGGGACTGACTCTTAATGCGTTAATGCAGGTGAGTGTTTTCTGACCCAGGACTGACTCATGTCCTCCTGCTTTGAGCAAAGTGCAAAACTTCCTACACTTCTCGATGTAGACATGACTTTATTTTTCCTTTTATGAAATAGTCATCAAGCTCACATTGAGTGGGCTAAATCCAGGGGATATACTCTGACAACAATGGGTGAAAGTGTTCTGGGAACTATTTAGTCCCTTTAGACCATGTGAAGAAACTACAGTGTGACTCTTGTACTTGTTCTGTGGGTCATCTTGTTGATATTTTAAATTCTATAACCCACATTAGCACTTGACTCATGCTTTTTAAAATTGGAGGATCCTGACAGTAAGCTAAGAAAAAGAACTTAACACATTACACATTGAATACGTTCTGCTTACCTTGTTGTATAAATTCCCCCCAAAACACCTGTAATGCTCTGAAGCTCAGTGTTTATTTTCCAAATGCAATTAACATAAGAAACTGTACCTTTTGCAACCTGTTCTTTGAACACCACATACATGCACAAAAGTACAGCTGTGACCACAGAGGACCAATGTAAAGTTGTTCAGTGCCTGTGTACTCCCTCGAATGTAATTAAAGGTGCTGTCTTATCACCCCTTGGCTTTATGGAATTTGGCTGAATTCTGAGCAAGTTAATGCTAATCACTGGCACAGAATTCCATTTACTTTAACTTAGAAGACAGTGAAATTACAAAATTCCCTAACTGACCAGGTTAAAGGTTTAGTATTTGTAATGAGCAGAAGCTTTGGATAAAGCTTGATTTTTTTTTCCCTCAGCAGAAGTTTCTGCTTGTAATGTATGAAACGAGCTAGTTTTGTCCAGTTTTTATTTTTAAGGAAGTGAAATAGGGCCTCTTGTGAGTGTCATCCAGTTACCTGGAAGGTGTTCCTACCTATAGCAGGGGGTTGGTCCCTTCCAACACAAACCATTCTGTGCTTTTATGTAAGCTCCAATCTTCATTTTTAAGGTTCAAGAAATTAAAGTAATTAATTTATCTCTTGCTCTGCTGGATGACACCTGTTTTTAAGTGAAATAACAGAATTTTCTTTTTTCAGCAGAGTATTTAGTATGGAGGCCAGAAAACCCTACAAGAAAAAAGAATTTGAAATGCTTTGTCACTTAGGAATGGCTGTGTAAAATACACAATGGAACAAGCATGACTTTCAGATGGGGTTTCTAAGTTTAGTACCAATATAAGGCTTTTTTACTTTATTCTTGGACAGCAGTTGTGGTGATTAAATTTTATTTTTTTTTAAACAGTAGTAGAGCCCTCAGATATCCGCATAAAAATCTTCAGAAGCAATAAATGACCTTTCATTTTTGCCTGCAGCTGCATTAACTCAAGTGATAGGTGATAATTTCTTGGTTCTAAGCATTACAAAATTGCTCACAATTCATATATGCAGGAATTGTTTGCCTTGAGATTAGCACATGTGTTTATTCTTTTTATTTTGGAAAAAACAATATGGCAAATTGCTTTTTGTGAACTATGTTAAAAGAGCACCAGTGCTGCAAAATGAACAATAAAAATTGGGAAATAATGCAGCAAAGGTTACCTCTGTAACTGTGATTTATCTCCTTGAACTGGCACTAATTCCTGCTTCCATTGTGTGGGGATGCTGCCCTGGGAAGCTGGAGCAGTTGCTTTGCACGGATTAATCCCATCTCACTGACTCACCCGGCCATCAGGCCTTTGCTAAAGCCATTTATAGGATCAGTCACACTGTAGATAAGCTTGATATGTGGCTTTCCTCTCTCAAAGGATTTTGTGAATTATCTTCAAGCAGTCAGTTACTGGAATCTTGTTTTATGTAGTACTGCCAAATCTGGCACCTTAAATAAAAGCATTTTGCCAAACAGTGAAATGCACTTGTTCTTATTATCTCAGAGCATGCAAACAGTGAGGATTTATTCCAGACTGAACTACTGCCAGAAACAACTACCAAGAATAATGATGGGAATAGATTTTTTTTTTTTAAGGAACAGTGCTGCCCTTTTTTGTATCTGACTTGTCATCTCTCCTACTTTCTACTTCAGAAAACTACCTGTAGTTCTGGTAATATTTAATACTTTATATTGAATACTTTAGTACTTGTGCAGATCTGCCACTGACCATTTTACTCTTTCAGCTCCAGTGTTGGTGGTACTGGTTTTCCAACTTCCTGTTCCAGTTTTGGTGGTGCTTGGATGGTTTCTGTACCCAGAGTCCATTGACGTCCAATCGCCACCAATGGCTACAGCAAATTCTCCTAAAGCAGCAAAATCCTTGCTTTGAAAAGCCAGGCTGGTTTGGTAAAGCCTGTCCCAAATTCTCTGCTAACTAACTCATAGCCCTAAATCTTTCTGATGAGGAAAACCAGGAAGAAATAATGGTTGCCAAATCTTTACGACATCGCTGACTGTGATGGTCTGTATCAGGTCAAGAGCACAAGTGAAGATGCAGAATTGACATTTATGTAAACTGGGAGCCTTCAGTCCTTCAATACATCACAGTATCCTCTGGGGATGTATTTTCATGTCATAAGTGATCAGTGTTTCAATACTTGAGTGCACATTTCTGTTTGCGATCATCGCTTCTTACCAGACACTGTAGAAATGTTTCTATTGTGCAGTTATTTTGTAGAGGAGGTGCTACAAGTTTATGGTAAAATTTAAGCTTTGTTGAATTTGTTTTCCAGCCAGACATAGTTTATTTGAAAAAAAATCTGAATAAAAGATCCATTCTTGCAATGTTGCCCTTTGAAGGCTGTGTAAAATCTTGTTTTGCTTAGTTCAGAGGCTTTATTTAGCAGAGCTTGATTACGTTTTTCCATTCTTTTTGTACCAGCTGTTAGAGACCATTATATTTTATACATATCAACATGTTGGTATTTAAAGGTTTATTCAGAATTTCCATTCTTGGATCATTATCTGGAAAACCATTGCTGCATTTCAGTTATTTACGTTTCCCTATTCCTTAAAATTTGGCATTAAATAAACTCTTAACTAACCTGTAAATAGTCTCCATCAGGGTATTTGGAAACCACCCTGTAAGCACTTTCAAGCTTTCTGTTCATCTGGTATTCTGAGATAATAGAGAGTGCTACTTTTATTTTTATAATAGTGGTGCATGTTTCAAGGCTGGAGTTTATTTTAAGTGGATAATAGTACACCACAAGTTGTTAGTTTTTCCCCTTAAGATGCTGAACACTTTAGGATGTTGGTCAATAGCTGATGGAAAGATCTCTTTGATCGAGTTGTGTATGTGGTGAATTTAAAGACAGAGACAATATCCCAAAATAAGAGATTTTTCTTTCCTAAAAGGGTTCCTCCTTAAGATGTGAGATGAATCTTGCTGATGAATTGTACGTTTATATTTGGTTTTGAATGTGCAGCCCTCTATGGCAGAAATGGAGAGCAAAGACTGTTATATAGGGAGTTCCATGGCCAACTTGGGACTTCTTTTCAGTGATCTGAAATAATAGTTTTTATTTGAGTGTAAAAACCTGATTTGGATGAAAATCAATGTTTAACAGTCTTGATCTGGTTTTTTTGTAACCAATTAAGTGAATCAGCGTTGGCAGACTGGAGAAAATAATAAGTAAAAAATGAGTTGTGAAAAGTTTGTTTCTGTAAAACAGTAGAAATTAAATGCTGGCCATTTTCAATACATTGATGCACTTTCATGGCTGAAGGCCAAATACTTATAGTATTTTTCAAATGTGGAGATGTTCTGTGACACCTGCACTTTGAGTGTTTTTGTTGAGGGCATTCTCCTATTAAGGAAAGTAGAGGGTTTTTCATTGTACCTTAGTTCTTTTAACACTTGTAAGCTTAGAGACAATGCTCACAGAAATGTATCTTTACACAATTTCTGAGGGGCTTGGCCAATCCAGAACACCATATGTGATCTATGGTAACAGAACTGTATTTCTGGTGTATTTTAATATGTACTGCAGGTAGTACAAGGCATTTCTGTGTATTAGAAAACCAACTCTAAACTAGAAACATATTTTTAAGTGCTTAAAATATAAATAAATTATCTGCTTGCATGTAGTTAGTGTAATGTTGTTATAGGAAATGTATATAGCTGGAAAAGAAAATAAGTATAGTCCTAATTTTCAAATTACAAGTCTAAACAAAAAGAAGCAGCTGTCTGCATATGTATAGTTAAAGTATTAGTAAACTCCAACTTTGTATTTTTTAGTACACTTACAGTAGCATACTTTGGAAACAAATAGTATCCTATAATATGGATGTATTTTGTTTCATAACATCATGGAAATCTATAACAAAATTTGAGTACTTAATTTTTGCATTAAAAATGGCTGAGAAACATGATTGTATATTGTAACAGGCATGTATACTGTATATTAAAACTAGAGGGTAAAGGGTTCTTGTTAAACATAGTATGTATAAGACAGTTTTATCTATAATATCTTTATGCTACCCTTCAATTTTACTTGTTTACTTCTGTCATATAGAAGTCTGTATTTGATGTGATAAGTAGATTTTAAGAACACTGGAAATACATATTGGAAATACACAGTATTGGCCATCAAGTGCTTGGCATCCCATGAAGATGAAGGAAGATGAAGTGTGATTACAACTATCAGTGAAATCGTGGTTCTCCAAGATTCTCCATAATGAAAAATATGCAGGTAGAAGAATTTGTGAAACAGAGAAATGTTGCAGGATTTGCAGCAAGAAGTAAAGGGTGTCACTTGAAGTGCTAGAAAGCAGCAAAAAGGTGAGGAACGTGGATATTTACAAGCATAGTGCTTAGGGAATTTAAATTTCTTTTGATGTCCTAGCTGTAATACCCACAGGCCACTGCTGAAAGTCATTAGACAGGTAACAATTCGTGATTGGAAGAAGTTTTTATGATGAGGGTGGTGAGGCCCTGGCACAAGTACCCCATCCCTGGAAGTGTCCAAGGCCAGGTTGAAAGGGGGATGGAGCAACCTGGACACATGGAAGATGTCACTGCCCATGGCAGGAGAATTGGAACGAGATAATCTTTAAGATTATTTCAATCCCGAACCATTCTATGCTTTTATGATTTAAAGGTACCTTCTTTAAAGGTCCCTTCTGACTCAAACCAATCTGATTTTATGATCCCTTCAAGTTCTTAGGTTCTTACTGTAATATGAAAAAAAAATCATTCTTGGAGATGCTGGTTTAGGTCTCTTGAGTAACATATTTTCAAGCTTGTATATTCTACATATGGTACCTCTACCTATGTAGTGTTATTTCAATGTGCTTCGAGGTTGATCTGCCTGGCGTATAATTAGAATGCATAGATTAACTATAGATTTGAATTTCACTTGTAATTAAATTTCATGATAACATTTCAATACTTTCAGTGAAGACTTCATTAAAAAGTGAGAAATGGTTTATGTCACCCTCATGTTAATGTCACTTTTTCGTGGCTGGCTTTCTACTCAGATTTCAGGCTCTTGGATGTTATCAATTAGGATTTTTTAATAAAACACATTTACAAACTTCCGTTTGCTTAAACTGTTAGACTGCCTTTCTTAATATTTTTATTTTTTTGCCACACAGCCTGTGTGTGGTCAGAAGGTTTTGAGATTGTTGTAGGAAATACTTTACATGCTTCTAAACTCCTCTGTGCTTGGGTGATCGTTGAGTGGCCAGATACTGTCACTGTGAGCTGTGCTGCTCATTTATACAAAGCTTTAGTGATTGAAATCCCTTCCTGTTGTTAATTGCCCTCATTATATTGACATTTTTCTGGTTTACAAAGGTTTCATTTTCAGGTTTATAAAGGTTTTGACAGTGTGTTCTTGTCTTGCTTAAGTTTGTGGCAGTACAGCAAAATCTAAATGAGCAAATGATGTTAAGTCGAATGGATGGCAATATGTTTTTCATTCATCTTTTTGCAGCATCTTTTCATTAGCCATACTTTTCAAGTAATTAGGAAGATTCATAAAATATATTACACTGTTATTTAGATAGTTAGATTTAGCAGTAGATCAGACTGGTATTTTAAGTTCTTTTTTTTATTGCCTGTATATCTGTAGTGTGAAAAACAAGCTGAAAAGACCTTGGCTTGTCTGCATGCTCAGTTCCCTGCCAGGATGGATGTGGATGGTCAGGGGCACATTGGTTGCCTGGTGTTTGACTTACCCAGTTTTCAAAGGGGAAGAGTTAGACTGGCCTTTACAAACACCTCAGAATTTATGGTAGGGTGTTCTTTATGGGATATAATGAAGGACTTTCAGTTTAACATTTGCTGAGATTCCCTGAGAGGGTGTGGAGTCTCCTTCACTGTAGATATTCCAGAACCATGTGGGATGACCCTGCCTGAGCAGGGAGGCTGGGCCAGATGACCTACTGTGGTGACTTCCAACCTGACCCATCCTGTGATTCTGTGATGTTGTTCTCTGTAAACAACAATATCTTTCAGAGGTGCCAAGCATTGGGTGACTGTTACTTTCTCATCCTGATTACTGTCGGCACAATGGTGTCCATTTGGCCTGGACTCTTCTCAATTACATTTTCTATTGTGGGGAGCTACAGAGACCTAATAATTTAAGCTAATTTTTGCATTGTACCTTTACAGTCTGTGGCTTTCTCAGAAAAATATGAGACATACCTTGTTTTGGAAATCTTATTGGCCACGCTGATCTAGTAGGCAAGGAATCCAGTCACTTTTCAAAAAGGAAGTAGCTGAGTAAGTCTGCCACTCATGGGAAGTGTAACACTCCATGGGTAGATCAAAATTTCTCAGTCTTGCCAGATCATCTGACTTGATTTTCCAAAATGAAATAAAGAAAAAAAAAAGTGCATTTTTATAAAGAAACAGTTTGTTGAACCTGAAGGTGAGGCCGGAGTGGATGAGAAAAGGAAGTGATAAAAAATTTAATAGTGGAGAAAGAATAGGACAGAAGGAAGGTGTTGAGCAGGAGGAAGCATAGTTACAGTGGGAGAGTCCACTAAGGAAAATTTGAATGTGAAGGTGAGTCTAAAGCACTGGAAAATCTATTGCTGACAAGCTGAAATACCTGTGATGCTTTGAAGTGATAGAAGTGTGCAATGGTTTCATCAGCACTTGTAGAACCTGGAGGAAGAGAATAAGCCAGAAGAGAAATTTAAGGGGTTCAGGTGGAAAATAAACTGCATATGGTTTGCTAGTAGGGATAAAGACAGACGGATTTTGGAATATACACATTGTTACTATGCTCTGTTGGAAATGAAAGTAGAGCATTTCAAATTGCAGCTGGTTTTACAGCTGATGTTTATTTGCAATGGCAAGACACTGCACTGTGCAAGTAAGTTCCCATTAATGGCCTTCAGAAAGAATACTTGAGGCAGAAAAATGGAAATTTCAATATACGTGAACTTACGGAGTGTGTTAATGAAAAATTAAACTCAGTATTAGATAAAATTTAGTCAGCCTGAGTTGAGATTTGGACACTAAATTCCACCTAAGGCTCATGCAGTGGTTGAATCCTATAAGCTTTTGAAGGCTACCTGGTCTTTTATACAACTTACATTATCATACTTTACTAACATTATCATCCCCTGTGGAAATTTAAACTGAATGATGATCAGAGGTCCCTTCCAATCTAAATTGTTCTATAGCTGTATTTAGTTTCATGGTTTATAGCATACTTAGCTTCACTTCCTCAACATATGCTCAAAAATGCCTGTTCTGGGAAGTGGACATCTGTCTCCCAGCTGTCTCCTACCTACAAACAATTTTAGGAAGAGACACTCGATTTCTGCCTCTGTATTCCAGATAAAAGTTGAATGGACCATTTAGTTAATAATGCCCATTTTTTCAGAGTGCTGCCATGGCATCTGCCTGGGCTGCAGCCAGCTGGGTGGGCCTTGTATCCCAGGGATTTGCCTTGTGTCCACAGAACGGGGATCAGGCTCCAGAGGCTCTTCATAGTTGCTCAGTTCCTTGGTCCTGTTGAGCCGGACCAAGGTGCCCCCAGGGACAGGAGTCTTGGGTCCCAAACTGAGAACCTGACCCTTCGTGCCACATGCATTTACGGAGGAATCATGGAATTCTGGAGTTGTGGTCCTGTTCGTGGAGCTGATTTTATCCAGCTGTGGTTTGAAGTGAATGTGCTTACACCTGGTAGGGAGGTAGGAAGCAGCTTGTGCCCTTCCAGCTGCATGTCTTCCACACCTCTGGTGGCATGGCTTGGGAATAGTGCTGGTGTGGAATCATCACAGCAGATAAAGTTATTAGAGGGAAAGATAGAATATATTTAATGAGCCACTGTGACATTGGAGTACAAGAGGCTACTGCGAAGAACAAAGATATTTTTTGGTGGTTTAATTCTCTGTGGAGTATTGGCTCCTTCCAAATGTTACTCTGTTGTTGTTAACTCAAATTTCTTCTGAGATGCTACAATTCAGAAATCACTGGGTAGTGTGTTTCATAGTCAAACACACTGTAATTAATAGCCTTAGCCTGATTTATAGCAGCAGGTATTTTTCATTGAATTCTGAAGTTTACCTTGTGCATGGTATCTCCTTTTTCCTTTTCTCTTTAAATATATGTTTCATTTAGTGTCTGCAGATCTTACTTCAGTGCTGACTATGTGAAATCTTACTTGCTGTGATTTGAGTTGTGGCATCATAAATTAAAGTACTGAGAGGTTACCAATTTTATTTTCCTGCCTGGGCAATGTGCTGCTGAGAAAGTAAAACAAATTTAACAAATACAGAAATTTAAAATGCATAGGTTTCTGTGCTGTTAACATAATTTTTGAATGTGAGTATTGAAGTTGAGACCTTCTCTTCGGTATATTGATGTTGGAAAATGAAGAGACTGTGTGGTGACTGAATTTCCATTGACACTTTTTTTGCCATTTCTAGCAGTACTTACTTCAAACATTGAACGTTTCGCCCCTGTTATTTCAACTGTTCCTTGAAAATGGCTATTTCAAATCAATATTAAAGCTACATGTCTCATGCTGGCCTGTCACGTGATAATGTCATTTATTTTCACTTTTAAAATCGCTGATCACAGTGGAAAAATAACTTTAAATACATTTTTAGCTATTTTATTATATTTGTAGGTATTTTTACAGCTTAACTCTCTTAAGAGGTGCAAAAGAAGAAACCGATTTTTCAAGTACTGTTTTATTCTTTGCTATTCATTTAAATAATGTTTAGCTCAGAAATGCTGCTCCTGAGTTTCATGCATTTTGAGATAAAAAGCATTTAAATGAGGCTTCATAACAAAATCTCTACAGTATGTTTTTATTATGAAACAGAAGTAAGAGATGGATTAGGAATAGAGTCCATATTGATCCAAATTAAAAAATAGAATAGTTACAGTTTTATCTTTGTAGCTCACAGAGGAGAAAAATGTAATTTAGTGATTATTACAAGATGGTAAAGTAACATTAAGATCTAGCCTGGCTTTCTGTTATTTAACTGTGAATTTATGTATTATTTAAATATCATAATTTAGTAAATTGTAGGGAATTATTGGAAGCTTTAAATTATTGCCAAAAAAAAAAAAAAAAGCTCCTTCTTTGGAGTAACTCTTTGGAATTTCAGTGTTTCAGCAACATTGAATTTTCAGTGATTTGACTTCATTTACTTTATCTCAGCAAGTACCCGTGAAATACTTTTTAATAAATCAAATTCAAACATGTGCTGGAACATTTGCCAAGATTATACTGTAGTACCAGCTACTGCTACCTTAGCCATAACGCTAAAATTCGGAAAAGAAATTTTATATTATTTTTATTACAGCAGGAAAATATTTTTGTGGAAAAATAGTACTTAAGCAGCCTATTTTTCATTTTCTGTTAATGTTGTCATGAGGAAGAGATGTGGACTCACTGATCCTTCCATCATTCACCCGTTCTCAGCCTTTCTGCTCAGGAAAAACGATGCCACCTTAGTTTATTCTTACAGAATTCCAGGTATTAAATGCTATTGCACGGATAGTGTGTGTCAAAAGCTGTTTATTCTGTTCCTGAAAAGGGTATAGTTATTCTAAATACTAAATTATTGGAAATACATGAAGCCGAATATCTGAAAGCACCGTGTTTGGGCTGTAGGCTGGTTTTGTTGTGGGCTCTGAGAGGCAGGATCCTACTGTGACTCCAAATGTAACTGGACTGAAGTCGCTGTATAATAGATACCCACTTCTTTTGGTGTCTGAACAGCAGCTTCAAGTGTGTACTAACATTTAAAAGTTACACAAAAAGTGGCATAGTTAATGGAAATTAGAAATAAATTTAGCAAATTAAATTTTACAAAGAGTCTTCATGTGAAAAATCAGGAACAGGATAAACTGATGAAATAGTTTTAAAATGCGGGTCTCTTCAGGGGCATTTTCCAATCACAGCATAGTAACGACAGTTTGTTAAAGTTGTAATGTGACTGCACTTAGTAAATAGTTGTGCACATATTTCAAATCAGAAGTCCAAGGACTGAAGTGACTTCAGGCAGCTGCAGCTTTTTTGGGGAGTGTCCTTCAGTGCAGCCGAAAGCAGCACGAGTGTGGATGGAAGAGCTGAGGGAGCAGCTCATCCATAAAAGCTAAAATATCTCTGTTATTTTAGAGTTAATATTAAAATAAAGTCAGCTTGGAAATCAATTTATTTTGGTTCTTTACTCAAGTTCGGTTTTTTTTGTGGGTAGAAGTGTGAACAATATGAAATTGAAAACGCTTTAAAAATTGAAATAAGCATCTCGTGTAGGTCAGAAACTGTAGTAAAAAACTGTGCAGCCAAGCATCTTTTAATATTTCTTGGGGTTTTTTTATACTTTACATGCTTTAGTGTGATATAATTTAAACACTATTTTCCTTCTTATTAGAAAATCTTAACTGTGGCTTTTGAAATAATGTCAGAACAGCAGAACTAAATCACCACTTCTTGAAATCTGAAGACAATAAAACTTCTTCTTGGACACTTGATTCCTCCTTTCACGTTCCTGGGAGGCTGGGCATTATGAGTAGGCATTTTTAGGCTGGGCATGATGAGCTCAAATAACTTGCAGAGTAAAGTGTACACATTGAGGTATATGGGAGGAATAGTTCATTTTCCATTGTCAACTGCCAGGCAAGTCAAATTCCGAAAGAAGAATGTTATTAGTTACACATAATTTTAAAGAAGTCTGAAAAGAAGCAGCACATTTACCTAATCTAGATGTAATATAAGGATGCAGTTTTATGCAGTGTCCTTTTCTGAACAGAATTATACCAAGGAACTGTGATCTGTTATAGGCTCAGCTCAAGGAAGCTCGCTAGAAGTTAAATAACATTAATGTTTTAGTTGGAGCTCATGTAGAAGAGGTATTATTTTAAACAAAAATGAAGCCTACAGCTATCTGGTTGTGAATGTCTCTCAATTACAGTGGCGTCCGTGGATCTTGGATCTGAATGAAGATTTGGCTAGAAATTCTCCACATCCTTAGTCTGTGTTTTCCTCTGAATAAGAAACAGCATGTGTGAATTACATTTGCTATAATCCGCTCCATACAGGAGGCTCAAAATGTCTGTGAAAAATGATTATGCACGGTTCCAAAACAATTTTGATTGAGGTGGATAGGTGCCTTTTTAGCTTAGCTGGTTGGAAGCTAAAGGTATTTAGAGGAGCACTGCCGAGTGGCCAATGCTCTGATATTCAGCTAAACACAAACCTATGAATAAGAAGTCACTCTGCCGTGTCAGACAATCACATTCCAACGGTGGTGTAACTTCCTGCATTTAACCGAACATGAAACATTATTCAGTGAAAAGGAAAAATACTCTTTTTCCTGAGTGTGCTACCCAGGCAATTAGAATGAATTGCTACTACTGTAAAGTGGGGAGTTACTGAATGAGATAATCTGTATTTAAGCTTCCCATAATACAAGCCTACGGAATAAAAACATGTTTCTCTTCTGCATCAGCTTAAAATATTTTTACAGTTGTAGGTACCAAGTTTATAAAGAGGTTTCTCTGCTTTCACAAAAACAGAACATTTTTGTGTGTTATGGAAATAAATTCCAGTTTAAGTGCTGCGAGTGCTGCGACGCTTCACAGCGTTTTCAGAGGAGTCGCTGCCTCGGAAGAGCTTCCCAGCTCCTCACTTTCCAGTTTCAGTCAAAACAAAGAAACTTTTTCCCGTTGCTGGATGTGTATGAAAAGTGCCAAACTGAAATGATGGCTGTGTTGGGCATTTTCAGGGGAAAAGATAGTGCTCAGTGAAAAAAAAAATAAAAATCTGCTTGCAGAACTTTGGAACTATCAGTGATTTTTGTAAAGTGCAACAACATGAGTAACTTTCTACACGATACTATTACACTAGAATCAAAGAGTATAGGTAAGACAAATAATGCTACATATGTAGTGCCTCATTTGCAGTTTCTTGTTCTATAGGGTATGTTGTGACCTTTGTGTGGAAATTCAGCCAAGTATTATAATTAAAAATGGCATTTGCTTGTTTTCTCATTAGGAACTGAGAGAAGGGACTGTCTTCACCTTGTATATGCTAAATAATAGTCTATATACACAAAGTTTAGTCTAGTTTTATTTTTCAAATATACAGTATGAATAAACTCGTTATGGAGTTATGCTGTATTCGTAATTCCTGTTAAAAATTTTAAAAGAAGTGGATTTGTCTTCATTCGTATGGAACCACTTAAGGTAAGGGTGAAATCCCATTTGTAAATGACCAGTTTGGGCTGTTAGCTGAAGATTCCTGAAAGAAAAGAAAGTGCTATTTAGCTTCAGATTCTAATTAATGCAAAAATGTTCCTTCTCGGATGTTACCTTTGAATTAAAAAGTCTAAATTGCAGCTTTGACTGCAATTATCGGTACATCTTGGCTTCTAGATCAGTGAAGGCTGTCCTGTGTGAGAGACCACTATCTAAGAATTGGAAAATCTCATGTGAATAAATCCTTCAGAAACTCATGTAAAAGAAATGCAGAGAGAAAATATTCATCCTAGTGAAAAAATATAATTTTCGAGGTGCTGTTTCCCTGTCTCCCAGCAAATTAAAAAGGTCAAACTCCTGGCAGCTTGTAAAACAGAAGCAGTTAGCCCATGGCCTCACATAAAAAATGCAGCAAGCTATTGCTTATATCCCACCTCTGCATTTAAACCAAGAACTGACTGCTGTTTGTATTTTTAAAAATAGAAGTCTGTTTACTTTGATTAAGCAATCCTGTGAGCTGCAAATATTTTTGACCCTCCCACACCTCTCCCATATTTTTTTTTCTTTTGTCTTGAGTACAAGTAATGAATCTCATGGATTGTATCTAGACTGTCAGTGGGATATAATATAATTTACTTTACCGACTGATTCCCTTCCAGACGTCTACATGGGTTGAAAACTGGATTATGGTATTTAAGATACAAACTGTCTGCCCTTACTTGTCACAGAAAAATACTTGTCAGTTAAGCCACAAACTCATATAAATAAGACTTTGGTCTTAGAGCAACATATTTCTTAGCTGATGTTTGAAAATATGAGTTCAAAAGCTCAGTTCTGCAGAAGTCTTGACTTGTATAAGCCTTGTGTGCCTAATAGGAGAAAGTTTTTTATTTATGGAATTCGAAAAGACAAATAGGGAAAGGGAGATGGGAGTATGTGTTGCATACTTCATTGCTGAAAGAACAACTAGAGCATAATTGAGGAGAAGTAAGAAATGAGTAAATGCATTTGAGGGATTAGATAACAGTACAGTTTTTAATATTGAAGACATCATTCCTAGTATTTAGTCAAAGTAGATTTTACCTAACATATACTACATTAAAGTAGTAATTTTAAAATAATATTAAATATTGTGCACGCCTTATCTAGGCATTTCTCTGAGTGTTTCATAAAACCAGCCAGAAATAATATAGTTAAATGATTACATATCTTTATTATTCTTCTCTCTATTTTTACTTTTAAATACTAACTTCTGCTTGATTAGAACTGATTCATGCTTTCACACTGAATTAGGCATTTAATATGCTCTGTAATTTATACCACCCTCAAGGAAGCAAAACCCCCACCAATTTGCTGATCTTACCAACATTTTAACAAAATACTTATTTCAGAATATTTCTGATACGCATACTCCTTCCTGGAGGTTTCTCTGTGTGGCAGAAAGATGTCTATGATTAAAAAATCAGAAAGTTTGCCAAATGTTAGTTTTGCTTCATCCTGTGAAATGTTTCTTGTCATTCACATTGGACAGTCCTGTATGTTCTTACTGACTCTGTGATTCAGTCTCACTTAAGAAAATTTGTTGTGTTTGTTGTTAAATGATCTAAACCAGCAGAAACACATAGATGTGTTAATCTAAATAACCCAGCCGTGGTGTCAGGAAGACTTGGATCAGCACTGTTGGCTGAATTAAGGTTCCTTGAGCTGCTGTGGTTCCTCTGGTTCAGTAGCTTTGCCATTTGAGTTGATAACTCCCATATGAAAAGATGTCCTGAAAAGTGGCTGGTTGCTCCCACTCAATGGAAGGGCAATGAAATGCTCTCTGTGCTGGATCCCTACGGAGCACTCTTGGTGTTGGGGCTGGTGGGGTATCAAAGGTGCTTTTACTGGCAGCTCAGAGGATCTGTGACACCTTCTCTTGGTGCCCCAAGACCATATTTAAATATCTCAGTTGATTAAAATGGGGAGGATATTGAAGTGAGGGAAGGCATCTGCTGCCTGAGGAGTGGGACCAGGCTTAAGCAAAGATCTTAAGTTATGCACCAAAATGAATTGTTTGCAGCAGAACATATTTCCCTCCATGATACAACCCAGGATTTCGGTTTAACTCTGGATTCTTGCAATTTCTTTAATGTAAGGAATTATTTGTAAAAGTTGGAGAGTGCCTGGAAGGGGGGGTGAGACATGGTTTGGTGGGGCAAGGACCACACTCTGCTGGATGAGAGGGATGAAACCGACTGGGAAGATAACAGCATGGGAAGCAGGGCCCTGTTAGTGGGCTGGGACAGAGACAGGCATTCTGCCACTTGAAAGGGGAAAGAAGACCCGTCATCTTAAGACAAGCAGTCCCACCTTCAGACTGACGTTTCCAAATGTACGAATGCAGGCTTTGGCAACTCTTGATGTTGTTTAATGCAGTTTTTGTGTGTAGTTTTATTTGTTTGTGTTGTGGTAGCACTCAAAGAGACCGGTCATGATTGTGGTGGCTTTATGCAGATGGGAAGACAGCCCCTGTTCCAGAGGGTTTGTACCCTAAGCCTTAGTGTGGACCAAATGTTACGCTCAAGAGCAGTTCCTTTCCAAGACGGTGGCTGAGCTCATATGGCTCAACTTGAGTAAAATCTAACATGCTAGCAGGGGTTTATCCCTAGGAACCACCCTTGGAGCTGTGCCAGTAAATTCTAAGGGTCTTGTTATGATTTGCTGTTACGGACCTGTGGTGGCTTTGAAGGGCTGGAGCCCAAATTCTTCCGCATCCGAGTTTGCCAGTGAAGAAGACTCTGTTCATTTCTAGGATAGCATCTTGTTAAGATTAGGAAATACATGCCTGCTGCCTGTCGTTAAAGGTGACTGTGCTATTTCCTGTCATTTCAAATGTCAGAACATTGCTAATATTGGGAATGCACGTTCAAGTGCACCAAAGCAAGGAAATTTATTATGTAGAAGTTACGGGGACGTTCAGCACCAAAGAGCTCTTCAATGCAATGTATAAATTTCATTTATTCAGCTTTTTCAAATTTAGCTGCAGAGCTGTCCTGCTGCATCTCAAGAATCTGCTCATGAAACTTTGAAAAGTGTTCAAGGAAAACCATACAACTTATTTTCCTGAATTGTAAATATTGCTGACAGACACTTACTGCATCCAGAGAAAGGTTCTGTTCCTGCCTGGTTGGTTGAAGCTTGCGTGTATCTAAAAGCCAAATGTTTGACTATTCCTATAAGAATGAAGATTTCTCCTGGCTTTTGTGTTGATTTGCTAGTTGGTTGTTTTTGGTTTGGTTTGGTTTGGTTTGGTTTTTTAAATTTTAATTTGTTTAGGGGGACTTGAAGGAAGTAATGAATTAAATATTTATAAAGGGAAAAAAGCAAGACTTAAGTTCAAAAAAATTATGGGGTTTTTTCATTAAGAAAGCCCCCTAGAGAATGGACTGCAAAAGCCAACGGCTGTACTGGTTCTACATCATGCTTTTTCCCCAGTCTCCCAGTAAGAAATATAGCAGACTTGAGACTTTTTTTTTTTTTTTTTATCCTGTGATACTTCCAGTGGCATTCCCCTTCTTTACTCTTTTGCTCTGTTATTTCTTCAAAAGAATATTTTTGTACTTAAGGTAAAGATTTGATGCTTTCTATGCTCCTCTGAATAGTGCTTTGTGTGAGGGGTATAAATTTTTGCACCGTGCATATGGAGTGTATCATTTATTTAAGTACAGCTTGTAGGATAAAACATTTTCTTGTGCAGTACATTATGGTTAGAAGCATCAAAATTCCCTTTTTCTGGATTCGGTGGGCTTGGGATTGTATCTTTTTCTATCTAAAATATTTAATTTTTTTCATAGCATATTAGGTTGTGGTTTGCAAAAGTAGTTGATCCTTTAAGCCCATATTAACAGATGAGCAAACAGCATTGATTCTGTGTTAGACTTATTTTTTGTGTGCATCAGCCCTGAAGATGACCTTAGAAAATCATGTATTTAAATATTATTCTTAATATAAGTGCAAAAGCAGGCACTTGAAGTCAGGATGGGTAGATATTAGTAAGCTGGATGGAGTATTTCTTTAAAAAGAGCTGAAATGATTGCTTAAAATGCATGTCATCAAACATTTATTAGTACTCTTGCCATTATTTGCATCTCTCAAATAGTTTTTTCCTTTAAAGTCTGTGCATAATATTGCAAAGCCCTTTTGGGTGGCAGGTGCAGTTAACCACATCACAGTATTCCAGTTCTATATTTACAGCAGGAATTTTCCTAGTTTAAAATTATACTTCGCAAACAGTTTAAATTTTAAACTAATATTTTTCTTCTAATGAGCAGTCGGGAAAGTTTTCCATCACAAAGCGTAGTATCCAATGAAAAATACCTGTCTGACACAACGTTTTCTTAAGCAAAGCTCAGAAACTGCTGCTCCCCCCAAGCAGAAAAATTCCTAATACCGCAGGTAATTGTGTAGTGATGCAGTGTGATGTGCACGTCAGCTCATTCACAGTTAAATAAGAGAGGGGTTTGTGATTTATCTGTATTTATGCCGGGCATAATTTTCATTCTGACACATTACTGATAGCTTTAAAAAAAAAAAAAATCCAGGTTTGATATAGCAACATTAAAAAATAAAACATGTAGGGCTCTGTTAATATAAAAGATCTTCGAGTTAGGCTAAAGAACTGAGACAAGTGCCAATTGGTGATTTCTTTTTAAATTGAGCTTAAACCAAGAGCACAAAATTGCTGGGGTTCATTTTTAAAATAAGGGTTGTGACCTGTCCCCGTGGCTGCAGCAGGAGCTTTCACAGGCTCATGATACCAATTCCATTGTTGTTCCCTCTTGAGCCTTTAACTTCAAGCTTGGGAATTTCTATTTGTGTCGAGTAGCAGTGGGAAATTTGGTACAAGAGCACTTTATCCATTTCCAGGTTTTTGGAGGGTGAAAAAGATTATTTGGAGGGTGGTCTGTTTTAATCACAGGATCCTACTGACCGTCAGAAACATGCAGTATTTCAGATTTAGTAAATTGAAAAGAAAAATATTATTAAGTCAACGGCAAAAATGTATTTACTGTGTGTGGCTTTTATCCAGTGTGTCGTGGCCTGTTGGTCAGATTTTTATTTTGTGGGCTGACTGGGATTGTCTTATCTTCAGGTTGGTTTTTTATTTAACGTACATGGCAAAATCATGCATATATATATATATATAAATGTGTATATATGTTTATAATATATATGTATGTATAAATAAATAATATATACATTTATATATATATATATATGTATATGACTGGGATTCACTCAAGGTTATTAAGAAATACACAAAATGTCTACTCAGGCAAAAACTCAGAAGTATATGGAGTTGTTTAAAAAAACCCCAAATATGTAAGAAGTAAACATAAATACATAAAACTTTATATATAAATATGTAAAAGTAAACCTATGCCTATGCTGCCTCCATGCTGCGTGGTTAGTAGAGCTCGTAGTAAGGAACCTCTGTACCAAAACATCCCAAATTATAACAAGTTGTATATATTTTTAGCTTAGCATTTTAGCTGCAAGGGATCAGAAAAGATAAAATGCTTTTTCTCTCCGTCCTTTATGAAACACATACACTTTAAAAAAAATTCTTGGTGTGAACTTGTGAATTGCTGATCTTTTTTTTAATTAGGTTGTTTTTTTTAAGCCTGTTGCGTCGGAAAGGTTTGGGTGTCGAGGGTTAAGCCACTGATAGAAGCAGTCCATTGAGGGAGACCATGTTTGATCAAAAGGAATTATGTTTTACCTGTTTCTACTTTTAGTTGAATTTGTATCAGAATAAAACAGCTCACAAATAGCACTTGAAACAGATATTTTTCTTAGTGAGCTCACTTGAATTTACACATGCCAGGCCTGAAATCTCAGCCCCATCAACTTCCTTGGGATCCAGACTTCTTTCAAGAAGTGTATTTGAGGCAAAAAAATATTGACATTTCCTTCGGGTTTCCAGACTTTTGATGTTCATTAAAAAAAAAAAGTGTAATCACGTTTGTTAACAAGTCCACTCTTACCTTTGCCGAGAAGATACTTTGCTATTATGTGCTGGGATTCTTGAAATAAATCCATGTAAAAATATGATATTATTGGATTACCTCAGCTTTTTATAGAAATATGTACATAAAGGTCCAAATGTGCAAAAGTAGAATTGAGAAGTGTTGGATTATTTTGAAATGACCTGTGAAAGTGGGGGAGGGAAAGAATAATTTTTGCATCTCATTTGCTGATGGCCATTAAAATAATTTTGTCCCAAGGTAATGTGCCTGAGAGTATTTGAAATGAAACACACTAATGCAAGAGGATATCTAAGGTGAAAGATGTTTGTGTAATGCTAAACATAACCAAAGAAGCTGTGGTTTGAGCAAAGGTACCATGCTCTATTTTATCAAGTGCCAGAAGTTGCATAATGAAAGTCTTTCAGTTCAAAAAAATATAAGTAAAGAAAACACAAAAATGCCACCCAGCTGGTAGAGATCTTCCTAATTTTTACCTGATTGTATTTCTGAAGAAATATGGCAGGGCCCTCGTAAATTTTCGACATGAACTGCATTTTTGTTGCCAATTTCCATATCCTTTTAAAAGTGCTGAAGCGTGCATTTGCTATTTATGTTTGCAGTAGACTGAGTACACTTTTACTATTTGTGGTTTCAGAAATTGGAAACAACCAAACAGTGGTGCTATGGTCTAAAAAAATAAATTTTAAACAGCTGTGGGACAGTATTTTTAGAATGGTAGGAGTCCTTCTGAAGACAGACTTGTAACTGTGTCTCTGTGCCCAGGAAAGCTCAGAGGGGTTTGCAGAATTCCAATTGTGTTGACTTCACACCTCTGGCTGCATTGTCTGGGATAATCAGACTCTGGGACCAGTGGAGCTACTTGCAGGAATACCTTCGCCCTGATACTTTCCTGCTATCCCTACGGGTATTTGAATTGCTTCAAGCAGTTCTTATATCAGATTCTGTATATCCAGTTCCCTCTAGCTTAACTATTCCTTATAAATGTCATACAAGATAGATAATTAACTACAATCATATTTATAGAGGTAATAAAAGGTTGTAGAAGACAGAAATCCACTGTTATATTTCTGGCTTATTTTGGCATGCCAGTTCTATTTGTTCCCTAAAAATGATTCTGTATAGTGAATTATTTCTTCAGATATAGCAATGCTTTAAGTAATTTGATTAAAATAGATATTTTTAATTTCTTTGCCATTTTGCTGGTGAATGTGGTCCTGCCACAGATAATACCATGCTACACTTTGGATAAATGCTCTGGAAACAACTAGCCAGTCCAATGTTTTTTAGTTTACAAAAAAGGAGTCTTAATATTTTTTCTTGCAACATTTCAATAACAGCAGAAGTGTGTTTTTTTTTTCTTTTACTCAACCCAAGTAATTAAATTACATAATTAGTTTAGATTATAAGCCTAGAAAGCGTCCAAAATGATCACATGGCTTCTGTATGAGTGTGTCATTGTAATGTGGCAGCTCCTTTGTGGAGGCTGATGAATTTGGTAACTTAAATCATAATGTGTACCATGGTTTGCTAATTTAATTAATTGCTACTTTTGATTTTAGCTGCAGCCAGCTGTTGATTTAAAGCTTTTGATCTAGGCTTTCGTTGATGTTAACTGTAATTACTTAATGTAAATTTAAAATCAAATGTATTCTGATTTATAACAAGTTTTTTAATGTCAGCCCTTTCTGGAACTCAAATTATAACCATATAACCATTCCAAATGTTGCAAAATCTTTTTTTTAATGACAGAAGAAATACAGTTACACTTCCGGTCTCAGCACCGACGTTGAGTTCTGTTCTTGCCATAGCCCTGTGCCTGGAGCACTTTCTGCCCTCATCCTGCAACTTCCTTGGTGATCTTTTCTGTTTGTAGTCCTGAGTCATGTGGAATTGTTGGCTTTAGGATCCAGCCTTCCAGCTTTGATTTCAGGTGGCCATCCTGGAATGGTTTGGGTTGGAAAGGACCTTAAAAATCATCTCATTGCAACCCCCTACCATGGGCAGGGACACCTTCCAGTAGATCAGGTTGCTCCAAACCCCATCCAACCTGGCCTTGAACACTTCCAGGGATGGGATTTGCATTTGAATGTGAGTTGTACGTAAATAATTTATCTGAATGCGTGTTGTATTTTGGGATCCAGCAGTAACGTTTTGTGTAGTAGCTTTTAAGGCATAATAATATTTAATTGTACAAATAGTGACTACCCATTGTGTTGAAATGGTTGTGTGATTATACTCAGCCAAGAGTAAAAATGAAGCAGACCACTGACAGTTACTCTCTGAGGTTATGAATGACCTTACTGTAACAAAATACTGTAATTTAAAAAAAATTATATGCCCTTGTTTTCAAAAGTTGAGGTCAATTTAATATTAGTTTCAAATTCTGACAATGAATGGCACTTTATCTCAGTTCCAAGAAATACACTGTGTGTTCAATGTATTTGCTGTCAGTACAAGATGAAAGGCTATGTTGCAATTTTTTATTTTTTAATTTTAAGAAGTAGAGGAAGATACTGCAGTTTCTTGTCTGAGTTACAGCACTTTGATAAAGTTACTTTTCTGAAAAGTTTCCCTGAGTACTTTCTTGGAAGAAACAAGTGAAAAGGGAAACTAGGGAAGGATAAATTGTGAGTAGGGTTAGATGGTGTCGTGCTACTATCAAAGTCATTTTATAATGCACATCACCACTAAACACTGATAAAACAGTATTTCTTTCTACATGGCCTTCAGGCAGTGCTTGTAATTCTTTGCATCTTCTGCCTATCAAAGAGCTGTTGTGCCAAAAATAATATTTTAGACATAAACTTGGCAAGTTTTGTGTTGAATTCGCTTTGCCAATGAACCTCCTAAATCTAGTGCACTAAGTCCTTATCGTTGTCCCCAAAGTATTAGAAATGAAGCCCTCAGTATTTAAAGAATGTGTAATCTATTACAAGATTTAAAAAGCACTAGATGATCAGGGCATAAATGTATGTAAATGTATGCAAATACATATCTGTGTGTTGCTGAGTTGTTAATAACTTCAGATGAAAAGGTCCTGTAACAATACATTAGAAATAAAACATAAGGAATGTTTTTCACTAAAAGAGAATATAAATTATTGACAGGTAGACATGAAATAATAAAAAGGCTCCAGAAAGCTTTCTTGATAGTAATTGATGTCAATAACGGAAACCATATATACTATGAAGTAGATATTTGGTGTAGCAGCTTTAGAGCTGTTTTTGACAAAAGTATTTTTGGTGCATTTTCAGGAAGTTGTGTTAATGTAATTTTTGTGACCTTTCATATGATCAAATATAAAAATATAAAAATTTTGGGGAGGTTCATTTCAGAACAGCTGTGTTTTGGCTGCTCTTTGAATTATGGTAATTTGCACTTGGATTTCAGTGCCAAAATCCAGACATTCTTGAATTCTGTGGACCAAGAATTCAAGTTGGATCTTGAGCTAAAAGCACGTCATTTAAAAATGGCAATGCTCCTCCAATGTGAAAGGAATAGCTGTTAACTGATATTTTAAAGAAATATTTCTAACTGTATTTTTCAGTAAATTGGTACAAGCCATAGTTTATAAAAATTTTTAAAACTTGAGTATATTTAAATAGAATAACCCCTCCCTTTCTGTTGATATAACATTCCAATTGGGTTGTGTTCTATTTGACAAGGTTTAGGTGATCTTTTACACTGTGAAAACCTGATCGTTTTATCATGTTGCTGCTTCAAAAGAAAGTCTTAACACTAACTCAGTAGAAACTCAAGTTCTGTTTATATAACATATTCTCTACTCCTAATTTTAATTGCCAGTTAATTACATAGCTTGCATTTAGATTTCCATCAGAATTGGTATCTTAACAGGATAAGTATATTTTTGATTAATGTGTGAATATCAGTTATCATCCAAGGTAATGCTTATGATAAATGGATTTTATCCCATAGTTACAAATGAGGCAGAAATTTATCAGTTTGCCAGATGTGGCATCCTGGCAGTGACCCTCTGCTAGGACTTGGTGTTAAAATTTTTAATTGCCTGTGGTTGCCACTGAGGTGTTGTGATCCTAGAGCTCAGCTAATCTGCTTTGGTCTGGATCTGCCTTGAGTTCCAGCCCGGAGCTGACCCCTACTCCTCTTGATTTGTAAAGACAAGGATTGTTGCAGTGATTGAAAATGGATTATCCCAGTAGTGTTCACATGGTTTTCAAGGCTGTAACAAATGTTATCCCAAATCCTGGTCTCTGTCCTCATACATCTAGTTAATTCCTCCTTTTTTGGGGAGGGGAATCTTAAATCTGGATCTAGCAAGTCATGGTGATCTCAAAGTGGACTTTGTGTGTGAGTTCTCTGATTTTTGTCCTATTCAAGCAGGTAGGTTCAGAAATGTGTTTATTCCTGGCACAATCTGACGAATGCTAATCTGTAGGTCAGTTAATCATAATTTCTTAGGGTTTTTTAAGGGCTTTATGTAGATCCCTACTCACTGAACACAAAGTGTTCTATGAAGTCAATAAACTTATCTCTAAATTCAGGAAGGTGTTTAAGAATCGTTTTAATCTTGCATATTAGAAAGGGTCCCAGCTTTAAGGACCTCAGTTAGACCCACCGTCATTTCTCCTGGAAGGAGTGCTGTTTTTTTTGGTCCACAGGACTTCCTCTTTAAATTTCTGAGCTTTGACCAGTTAAAATGTCTTTGTGTGGTCTGATGCCTGAGGGTTTGGGGAAAAAAAAAGGAAAAAAGTCTGTGAGTGCCCTTACTTTTTTTTTTTCCATAGAAATAGCAACTACAGGCATCTCTTTTCCATTCCCATCTTTTCAGTTACTTGTAGTTTTTAGCCAAATGCTGGGTCATAGATGAGAGTTTTAGGGTCATTTTTCATAGCAAGCAATTCTTCTTGGCTTAAATTAGTACGATGTAGGTGTGATAACAGCAAAAATTAGATAAGCCTTTTAAGTACAGCAGTGTTTCTGTAGTTATATCAGAGCCTTGTTTTAACATTTGGAACCACGTTATAATTTGATTTGTGATTAGATTAGGTGGGAACACAGGCCTATCTTCACCAGTTTTAAAAGGCAAATGGACCAAGCTCCGTTGCCCAGCTTTCCCTCCTCCAAACATCTCACTGATGAAAACCCCTGAGCACAACTTGTGGTTTGGTGCTGGAGTAACAGGGGCAGAAATCACAGGATCACTTGGGCTAGAAGAGACCTTTAAATCACCAAGTTCAGCCTCTAAGCCAGCACTGCCAAGCCCATCACTGAACCGTGTCCCCGGGTGCCTCGTGCGGGGTCCTGGCCCTGCCTTGCCGTGGTGATCAGGCTGCAGGGTTAAAGAACTGGGAATTGATACACCGAGATAATTAGGGAGTGACAAAGGACAAGGCTGTATAGAAGGAGAAAACAGAAGCTTCTTTAAAGCAAGTACTTAGGATCCAGCCCAAATGTCACATAAAGAGCCTCCTTGAGGTCCAGCAGTGGAAACTGCTATGTGGAAGACAAGTTGCCATGTGGTTGGAGTGGTTTGGGTGTGAAGAGAATGGACACGGCCCTTTCAGCATTGCTGGTGGTAGTTGTTGTAATCTTGAACAAACCTTTCCAGCTGTGTTTTTCACAGTTTGCCTGTATCTGAAGTAACTTTCTGTGTGTGTGAAAAGCACTACTTACAAATTAGAAGGTATGTGAAACTGATGGTTTTTAATTATAGATACATCAAAGTGTGATTAAAGGACATTACTATTCACTTTTATTGTTGAATCTTGAAATTCTCTTCTGTGCCGGATGGTTGTGACTAAGGATTTCCGTTCTGGTGTGGTGTGCTGAGAGGATGAGTTTATGCAGCTACACTGCCTTGCTCACGGCAACTGAGATTCATCGGCGTATTTTGACCACGTTTAGCTGAAGATACCAGAGGTCTTAAATTGCTCCCTCACAGGCACAATGTCTGGGCTTTGTTTAAGAATGGGGTTTCACCATTTTCTTCCTTTGCCCCTGAGATTGGTCTCCGTGATGTAAATAAACTTCATCCTCACTTTTTTCCATCTTTGGAGATTTTCTTACCACTAAAATATTTATTAAGGACAATGCATTAATTGTTCTCTAATCTAAAATATTGTCCCAGAAGACTGGCTTCACAAGGTATCAGCTGTAGAGTAGCAAGTTAACGCCGTGCGTCTGTGAGAGCTGTGGTACACTGGGGACATCTGGGTATCACCTGTAAGGGCTCACGGGATCATGCAAGAGGACAGAGAGAGTTGCACTTGGAAAGGTGCAAATATTGTCAGGATCTCTGAGAAGATCTCTTTGGCAACAAATGCTACCCCTGTAAGAGTTGGGCACCAGAACAACCAGCTGGGAATCCCTTTCCTCTGCTTTGTTCAGTGTCGGTTTTAACCAGAACGTTATTGGGGTTGAAGATAAAAAAGAATGGCTACATAGCAGTAATGTAAAAGGAGTCATAAGAATTGCTTGTGATTTTATTCTGAATTTGCTTGGTTTTTTCCTATCCCCTAATAGACATAATAATTAGTCACAGTTGTGGCCCATTTCCAAAACTTTGATTGAAATAAATTAGGTGGTTTGAGTGATCATTGAGTCCTTATAGAGCTTGATTTAGGTGAAGCAGAATTTGTAGGGAGAGGGGGTTTGTTACATAAACTGGGACAGCTGGTTACAAGTGAGAAGCTTTTAAGTGTTTAAGCTCTTTCTCAGACCTTCTTCATGCTGTTTCTCTGGATGATGATACACAATGAGCGATGCAGATTATGGGCTGAGAATAAAGATCTCCCTGCAGAACTGTTCTGTTATCAGTCTGGGATCAGGCATGTGAGCAAGAGGTTTCTCTCCTTCTTTCCTACCTTTCCCACTCCAAAGATTCTCATGCTCTGACATTTTTCATTCTCCTTTTGGCTACAGCAAGCTTTACAGATGTGCATCTGTGAGATGAGCTTCTAAAAAAAATCAAGGGTTACCGTAAACAATCATGAAAAATTGCTCCCAATCTCCATCTCTGGGCTTGCAAATCTCAGGGGCTCTTTGGGGCAGCTCACAGAGCTCAGGCTCACGTGCTGCTCTGGCTCTGGTTGTGTGCCTGGAACAGCTCACCAGCACTTTCTTTATGACCCTCCCCTAAGACCGTGGCTTTGCTTCCTACCCTGCCACCGTTGCAGTTTGTGCTACTTTCTCTGCTCTGTGGGAGCTCTGCTTTCACAGCAAGGGTTTGCTGCAGGTATGAAAATGGAGCTGAGGTGGCCAGTGTGGAGGAGCTTCAGCACAGTCGTTTGATGCCACCCTTGCAGCAATCAGAGTCAATAAGGATGGTTGTGCACAGGCTGGGAAATTTTGTATTTTGACACGTACAAAGGGCGTTTGATCAGGATAAGTACTCAAGCATTATTTGATATTTTGAATTTTTTTTCTGATTATACCTCTAATTGGAAATTATTTAACGAATACTTCCGCATCTCTCTGAGATTTTAGGAAGACGCCCTTCTAAGCTTGACTCTTTGGAAGTCTTGCAATGATCCAGGGAAGTACTTGCATCTCTGGACTGAAGTCAGCCTTTGTGACTGTCCCTTTAAAACACATCAACACAGAAGAAGAAAAGGGAGATTTGCTCTCAGCTGCAGGCAGTCAAAGTTTTAGCTTTGTAAGGATTTTGCTGCTCAGGTAAAGTTTAATGCAAAAAGCGTTCCCACTTGGAAATTTGGAATGGTCACCCACTGCTGGGGTTACACAGATTCATTTTACTATCAGGCACGTGGTGTGATTCGTGGAGATGATCCTTATGGGTCCCTTCCAGCTCAGCATATTCTGTGATTCTCTGATTTTCAGGCAGTCACTGTACCACTCAGAGTACAATCAACACATCTCTCTGAGTGTGTGTTTGCTTTGGGTGATGACACAGTTCTGGATGAAAAGGTCTACTTAGAGAAGAAAGTGTAACTTTAAACAAAAATTTTGAATACATTTGGGTAAATTGCAGCAATATACTGTGAGACAAAAATAGACAGAGATGATGGAGCTAAAATGATAACATCTGAAATGATATTTTTAAAAAAAACCCCTGTAATTCTTGAAGCTGGAAGTACAGACGGTGTATTTGATGTATAGCAAAATGTCATCTCTATAATAAATCAGACTTATGGTAAAACTCCTGAATATCATTGCTCACCATTGTGATTTATTTTTATTTTCTCTGCTTACAAAAAGGTTCATCGATTATTGATTGTTTTATAGGGCCTTAATGGCTCTCAGTGTTCTGTAAAATAGCATCTTCATTGGAAAAGGAAATTGAATCCTGACTTTCAGTCAACCTTTTTACTGCCTTTCCAGTGTAAACTTTTCCACCCAGGGTGCTCCAATATTGCAGGTGGTACAGAACCTCTGGGTTTGATTTGTGAGCCTGTGACACTTAATAAGCACCAGGAGGAGCTTTGCAATGAAGGGGTTTGTAACGTGCACTGAATTGCCCCATGTCACTGCTGGGGAGCAGTAAAACGTGGCAGTTCTGTTGCAGGTGATCAACCAGGAGACTGAGGAGTCTTATCAGCTCTTCTGTTCCCTTCATCAGTTATCCATTGGAAACTCTTGGTTCCATCACAGGCCTTCCTTGAAGGCTCCCGTGAAGCTGTTATTGCCACCTGAGATGGTTCTGTGGCCGTGGTCCCTGTTCTTTGCTAAAACTAGAAATCTTGCTCTGGAGGTATTTGAGGAGACTGGATGTGGCACTTACTGCCAGGGACTAGTTGAAAAAGTGGCGTCAGGTCAAAGGTTGGACTTGATGGTCTCTTAGAGGATTTTTCCAACCTAGTTGGTTCTGTGATTCTTCCTCAAAGTTTTGCTGAAAATAGGAGTGTGAAAAAAGGCCATTAAAAATCTTGTTGGTTTTATGCTTTGTTTATGTTTGGCAAAGGAAAAATGTTTTGGAAAATAGATATTACCTGCAATTTAGTCTATTTTCCTTATTTTTAGATGATTGTGAAAAAATAGTTTCATTTAATTTCGCAGTATTTTTCCTGTACTGTTGCTCACCTTCAAAAAGTGTTTTTCTTATTAAAAAAACACAGTTCAAATGTTAGATACAATCATTACTATTTCCTACTCTTATTCTTTTAGAGAAGGGGAGAGAAATTGTTGTAAGTACATAACCTTTTCAGTAAGATACAGTAGCTGCCAGGACTTGAGAATTGAATTTTATAAAAAATAAATCCTTTATATTAGCAAACAGACAATATAAAAATAAGAATTGTAGCATCATTTATAAACTGTAGGATTCATAATAATTCAATCATAAGCTGGTTTAGTTGAATTAATTTTGAAAGTTCTGTACAGTGTACTTTAAACTCTGCAAGTTTGTGGAACCCAAACAATTAAATGTGGGATTAGGATTTGTAATTAGGACACATGTTTGGCTTGGTTTCTACAACAGCATTTCCGTAGCCTCGGTGCTGAAACCAAATCAATTATTTTATCAGTAGTTGTTTTTATCTTTTTCATGTAATTTTCAACCTCTCAGTTGACTTCTAAGAAATGCTGAAATCCCCTCTTCCCCAGGGAAAAAGAAGCACAACGCAGAAAGACCTAAAAAACTGTTCATTACCGAAGCTAAATTACAGGCAACAGGAAAACCCACCATAATTCACTTACATATGCAAAAAGTTTTGTTTTCACCACCTAAAATAATATTTTTAGTTTCCAGTTCTGCTATGCTCTGCAAAAACCACCAATTTTGCTCTCATCCATTTTATAGAAATGCTTTACATCAAGACTTTTGTTTATAGAAATCTGATTTTAGAGTAAATTGAAAGTGCATACTTGGATACGTGAGTTTGCTCTCCTTTTTTCCTTTGGCTTTGAACATTTGGTCTATGTTACAAATGTACAATTAGTTAAATTGTAAGTACCAAGAACTGAGTTTTTGCTAACCAGGTTATTCCTGGTAAGGGAAGCAAAGCTTAGCATGGGGATAAGTAACTGTTTCCCCACTAACAGGCAAATAAACTACAGTTTATTCTTAAAAAAAAAACAGACAAACAAATCCTCATATTTCAATTTAGCTCAAACATTTTTAGCATCAAATACTTTTTTTTCTTTTGAAGTGCAGTTTTCCAAATTAATTTTTGCAAGTATTTCCAGTTCCTAGTAAGTTCTGGTTTTCAAGGTCAAATTAATGTGCTTCAAAACCTTCGTTTTAGAGAGAAAATGTCTCAGCCTAATTTTTACAGATTACGCTGGATAGGAAGTGAGAGATACTATCTCTAGTGTGCATTTTTGCCAAGGAGAAGTCTATTCTTGAGAGATTTTATAGCTTCTCTGAAAGCAAACATAAAACTGAAGGGCCTGTGGAGGCCAAGTAAGAAAGTTACTTGATAACATGAAACAAATCAATGCATTTAATTGTTGTTACTATTCAGTTATTATTTGCTCCCTGACCCAAAGGGCCTGAAGTAAAATAAAGTTCAACCTTTCTTTGATTTCCTGCATGGTTTCGAATCTGATTCTTTGACTGTGTAACAGAGCGTAACACTTTGCTGTATTTTGTTTTTGCAAGGAAGTTAACAAAATACTATATATTTTTCAGTAAAATGTGTGAGAGCTGACAGAATTTGCCACAATGAAAACTATTTTTGGCAACTTCTGCTTATAGCCTTCAAAATAAGAACTAATAACATACTTCATTTACAAAAGTCCTTCTATCAAGCCAATTAAAAGGAGATTTACTACATACTTTCTTGTCCATTATCAGCTGAAGGAAGATACAATTCTACATGTTCATTTCAGTGATTTTAAATTTTTTGTGTCTTCTTAGGAGTAAGCCAGTAAGTTCAGAAGTTAAAGAACAGTTAAAAATCAGCTACTTCAGGAACAGACATTTTTAACTTTGCAGAAGAAAAGATAATATGATGTCATTTTGCAAGCTAGGTGTGAAGAATAATTTATAATCCTTTGTTAGTGGTCCTAATAGTAAATTTTGTTGATGGATGGAAGGAGATTTCATTGGTATTTCCTCTTTTAAATATCCTTTTATCACACATGCACACTCAAAGCCATCTTGTCCCCCAGCTCTGTGAGCAGAGTTGTGTGAAGAGAATAAGAGATCATCTCGTTCCAACTTTCCTGCCGTGGGCAGGGACACCTTCCACTAGACCAGGTTGCTCAGACCTCCATCCAACCTGGACTTCCAGGGATGAGGCAGCCACAGCTTCTCTGGGCAACCTGTGCCAGGGCCTCACCACCCTCACAGGGAAGAATTTCTCCATAATAACCAATCTAAATCTACTCTCTGTCAGTTTAAAGCCATTCTCCCTTGTCATGTCACTCCAGACTCTGTAAAACCTCTTTCATCCCTCAAACTGGTGTCTAAGGAGTTCATTTTGATTTTTTTGTATTTTTGTTGTGCTGCTTTACCCTGGTACCACCTGCCCCAGGCAGGTCCCGCCATCTCAGGGACCCCAAGGGTCCCCTCCCACCTGCTTTTTGTCACCCAGAGCCATCATTTCCATCAGGCAGCTGCTCTGCCCCTCCTCGCTGCCCCACATGCCTTTTATCTGCTTTCTGTTAAATGATCTCAAATATGTGATGTGATAAAGACAAACAAACACCCGTTCAATTTAGTTCACCCTAATGCCAGACTCTACTTTTACCCAAGTAATTAAGATTAATGCAGTTGATAATTTAGGAAGTATTCTTAAATGTACCCTTCTGGCAGCATCTAACATGTAATTTTACCTTAGAAGATTTATCGGACCACTTAGGTAACAGATAGTTCCTCAGCAAACAGGAGCATTTAGAGGGAAAATGAAAGATTAATATTTCTTAAATAAATGTCAAAATAAGTCATTCTTTACAACAGCCCTACAAAGATGATGCTGTCAGCCCCAGCCCCGCTGTTGATTCCCTGCAGAGATTAAACCTGCCGCAGTCTCGGGCTCGGGAGGTCTCAGATGTCCGATGCCTCTGGATTTTTAGGGATGCTTTGAAGGGCTTTGCTCAGCGGTGCCAAAACACGCCAGAGCCAGCCCAGCCCCTTCTGTGGGGGGAGGTTGGGAGCTACCCCTGACTTGGCAGCAGCTCCAGGAACAGGAGGATGCAGGTCCTGGCTGTGCCATCTCTGCCCAGTTGAGGATGTGTGGATCGAACCCAGCTTTCCCTGGGGTGGCTGCAGCCTGGCAGCTCCTGGCCCTGCTTGGCACATCCCAGCTGCCTTTCCTGCTCTGTGATGGGTGAGAAGCTGAGCTAACCCTTGGGACAGCCTCTCTGTTCCTATCACCAGCCATCTTACTTCCTTTGGAAAACACTCCGATGCTGTTGGATGGGGGTGGGACCAGAGCGAGTGTCCATACTGACACCCAGCTCTGCAACTCCCCAGCTGGGAATTATGGGATTTGCTTTGCCAGGTTACCCTGATCCATCCATCTGTCTTTTTTTCACACCAGCATGGGATTGGGATGACCTCCAGGTGTGGCTGGGCTGTATCTCGTGTCCCCTCCTCTATCCCCATCGCAGCCACCTCCGGACTGGAGCCTGCCCTCTGGCAGTGGGAAGCTATTCCCTCTTGTCTTGTCACTCCAGGCCCTTGTCCAAAGTCCATTTCCAGATCTTCTGGAGCCCCTTTAGGGACTAGAATGGTGCCCCCACCCGTCTCCCTCCCACCAGCAGCAGTGAAGGTCATTTGTCTGGGTGATGCCACCCAGTTGGCATCTTGATTTTTTTTCCAGCCACCCACTCCCACGCCTTTCCCTGATCTGTGAGCTGAACTGCAGTGCTCCTGACTGTGATACCCACCTGGAGAGCAGAAGCCCCATGGGATCACAGAATGTCCTGAGTTGGAAGGGACCCACAGGGATCATCAGTCCAACTTCTGGCCTTGCACAGGATACCCCGGCAATCCCACCCTGTCCCTGAGAGCATTGTCTGAACACACCTTGAGCTCTGGCAGCCTTCAGGCTGTGATCCTGGGGAGCCTTTTCCAGTGGTGACCACCCTCTGGGAGAAAACCCTTTTCCTAATGTCCAGCCTAAACTTCCCCTGACACATCTCCAGCCGTTCCCTCGTGTCCTGTCGCAGAGACAACCATCCTGGATGGTTGTTTATTCACCTTGCAGGAGCAGCCTGGGAGCTCTCCCATATCAAAACCTGACTGGAGTCCCTCACTCCCATCCCTGCACATCTCCCAGCCCCATCAGGGCTGGACTGGGCACTGTCCAGGGCACAGGCAGGAACAGTCCCTGCCTAATCTGGGCAGCTGATACAGGGAGCGATAGTCGAGGGAAGCGTTATCGACTGATTTACAGATGGAGGCTGAGTCACCACCAGTAACCGACTTCCCAAGGTCAGGCAGGGGAGAGGCTGAGCCCAGCACTGAACCCGGCTCTCCATGTCCCCCAGCGAGGCCATCTCCCCTCTCCCTGCCATGGGAAGGAGTTATTCCTTCTGCCAGGGCAGGGGCTGGACCTGTCTCTCCTTCGCTTCAGCAGCTGATGGGGTTTCCTTGTTGGATGTTTGGCTTTTTCCTGCTCTCGCAACCATTTTGTTTCCTTGCCAATGTTTCCGCCAGAGTGTGGGTTCACCCTGGGGAGATGCTTCCCCTGCTTCTGCCTTGCTTGTGGTAGGGACCTGGTGGTCCCTTCTTCATGATGTGATCCCCAAATGGTGTCCCAGATGAGTTGCTGCTGGGATTCACAGCTCATATGGGAAGGACTTTCTATCTATGTCAGTGATGTGGCCTCCCAGGATTTGTGTCTACAGGAATAAATGCCAAGGGATTGGGAAGCTCTAAGGTGCTCAGGGAGCACAGGCAGCCCCAGAGGACCCTCAGCTCTGCCCCTTGGCACAACCAGCTCTGGAGGAGTGAGGAGCGGAGCCGCTTGGCTCTGGGTGCCAGGGAGCCAGGGCGGTGAATCACAACCTGTCTGGCATGTTGGGACTCCTGGCAGGATGGGACCTGCCCCATGGAACAGCAGGCAGGGCTCTGCAGTGCCAGCCAGGCTCCTGCCGTCACTGCTCGGCTTGTCCCCATGTCCCTGAGCCACAGAAAGGCTGCAGGAGGCTGGAGGTGGGCCCGTGTCAGCCTTGGTGTGGGAGGATGCTCCAAGAACAAGTGAAAGGGTTGAGCCCCCAGCAGGACACATAAATGCTGGTGGGGATTGCTCTCCCTGTGGACAGACAGCCTGACAATAAATTTCACATGTGTTTTTAAAAGCAAAACTTCCTTTGCCCCCATTCCATCCCTTTCCAGCTCCTCTTCCAGGAGCTGAAATGTAAAAATCCAAGAAGTGATGCCAGTGGTAACCCAGAGAGGAGCCAGGTCCTGGGGGCCGACTGAGGCCTGTAAAAAAATAGATTAAATAGTCCTCATATTCATTTCTTTCTGGGTTTCCCATCCCACAAGGGGTGAACTGTGCTTGGGCTGGATCCATAAACCCTCGGGTGGTGGATGCAGGAGCTGCCTGGGGAATATCACTTTAAATCAACACACCCAGCCCTGCTTATCGAAGGCCCCATCGGCCGCACCAAGACGCCCTGGATTTCTGTGCCACGCTGCTCCCAGGGCTGCTGTGCCACCTCAGAGTGATGCCCCATGGCCACAGCCAGCAGGAGGGACCCACCATGCAGGAGTGGGGGACCCTCAAACCCTGGCATGAGGTTTTTGGCCTTAGGTTTTTGGGGAACAAAACCTACTTTACACCTTACTCTTATATCTATGTGCAACGTGTGATTTGCATGGGATAAATTCGTGCCCATTTCTTGCCACCACCACCAGGACATGGGTCCTTCACATCAGTGGGGCAGTCCTGCATGCCACCAGCTCTTCTGTCCCCATCTCCATGACTCAGCCAGCGCAGGCGCAGGATGTTTATGTCTCCTGGCACTCAGCTCTAGCCCCTCCAGCCCTTGCCATGCAAATCCTGCAGCTTTACAGCCACACCAATGAGCCTTCCCTCTAAAAAAAAAAAAAAACACCACACAACCGAAAAACAAAAAAAGGCTCCTTTATATGGCTGAAAAGCCCGACTGTGATAATGTAGCAAGCGCTGGCCTTGGGTATTTTATCTTGGCAAGGAGCCTTTGCAAATTTGAACAGCAGCAAACAGGCTTTAGAGTTGTGGCTGGCGCGGCATAAGTGGGGCATTGTTTTGCAAGCAGAGCCATTGCGTGCCAAAGGGCCGCGTGTGAGCTTTGGCCGGGGAGCCGGCACGATAGGAGCCGGCCCTATCAGCCCCGGATCCATTTCACTTAGCAGGGTGTGAAATTGGGGAGGAATTCAAGCTTGGTTGCTGGAACGAGAGAGGAGACCCCTGGGAGTGTTGCCGTCTCCTCCCTGCAAGGTCTCGCAGCATCCTTGAAGGAGTGCTGGGGCTGCAGCCACAATTCTGCCACCTCTATATGTATTAATATTGTTACTAATGCAGCATTGTGAGGTGCTGGGTGCTCATCCTGACTGCTCACAGCAGTCAGACCCCGGGCTGATGCCAAATGCTCTTATTTTCCTGCAGAAATTCTTCTCTGCTCAGGTCACTGCTGGGCAGGATGGCCAGGATGAGTGGACCAAGTAGGGCTGGGAGAGGTGAGAATTGCACCCAGGAGGAGATTAATAAGCTGAATTTCCTGCTCCTCACCCCCTCCCAGCAGTATCTTGCCTTGACCCACTGAGACAGACAGTAAAGAAGGATTTCTAGTGAGAGAGGAGAAATAAACCCTCACTGTTTCCAACAGACTTTTTAAAAAAAGACTCTTTGAAACAGGGCTTTACCCTTCTCAGTATAACCTTTTTAACATAAAATTCTGGTGGTGCCTTTTAAAAGGCTGTGCTTGACTTGTGCTTCATGTCTAACTCCTTGGGGTCTGGGGTTGTAAAATCAGCTGGTAAATTTGGGACTCAGTTTTTTTGCTTTTGCTTCCTTAATAGTGTCTAAAATTTCCAGGGTAATTTGTAGGGGGTGGTTAAGTTAAGGCAGAGACAGTAGAAGCTTGAACCATTTCTCCAGGGATTTCAAAGCGATGGTTTGGTGGAGAGGCAGCAAAGAGATGTACCAGGTGGGGAAAGTGGTGAAGCAAAAGCCTTTCCTCTCATCATCCCTCCAGCCACGGTGACATGGGGACATGGGAACATGAGGACACAGGCACACAGGGACACAGGCACACAGGGACACGGGCACGCGGGGACATGGGGACAGAGCCCTTCCCAGATGTCTCTCCCAGCCCATCCCGACAGCCCTTCCCACTAATCCGTAGGTGGAGCTCTTCTGTCATCTTTTTCTGCTTATGTTGCTAAGAAGTAACCCAGAAATAGCTTTCCTGGGAGGAAGAAAGTGCTTCCTCAGCACCTTTTGCCAGAGGTGAACTGCTCAAAGCATCCTTTGAAGAGCCCAAAGCTGGAGGGCTTTGCCCCAGAGCTGTTAGGGGGAGTTGTGCTGCCCCGTCCTCCATCCACTTTCCCACCACAGTGCCAAGAAAAGGGGCTAAAATCTCTCCTGCCCTTCCACTGGTCCCCTCCCTGACTGACATCCACCCTTCTCTCTTCTCTCCTCTCCAGGTCTGAAACAATGCAGCAGAGCCCCACCGGTGCTCGGGACCCCCCACCACCCCGGCCCCGGGGAGCTGCTGCCCCTCTCACCACCCCGGTGCCCCTCGGTGGAGGACCATGCCCATGACAGAGGGACGGCAGCTTGCAGCAGGACAGGACAACAGGGCTTTCTAGGCTGTCCCCCTCCTCGGTATCATGACTGGAGAGACCCAGCATGTTTACACCATCGGCGATACTGAGGCCACCCCCAAAGACCCCGACAAGGACTTTGGCTTTGAAGGCTGCAGGGAGAAGGATGGGAGGGTGCTCGGCGAGGAGGGCACGTCCCCCTTCCCCGGCCCCAAGGACAAGGAGCCCCACAGCCAGCGGGAAGCCGTGATCCGGCCCCAGCAAGCAGGGAAGATTGACTTCAAATCCCTCCAGTGCAAACCCAAGTTTGGCAATGACAGCACTTGGGGAGAAGTCAAGGGCAGCCCCCAGTCCCCGCCTGGGAAGGGCCGAGCCCGTGAGCGCAGTCGGCGCTCGGGGAAGGGCGAGCGGGGCCACCACCAGCTCTACCGGCTCAGCATCGCCGGCACCCGGCCGAACCCCACCATCGGCATCGCCTACCCCCAGCAGAAGGTGACTCCCCCAAAGAAGCCAGAGGTGACACCCCCCGTGGCCGGCAGCTACCGCTTCCACGTGCCCAGCATCCCACAGCGCGAGGCCGAGCACCGGCAAGAAGAGCTCGGCTTTGGCCGCTGCTTCCCTGATGCCGCCGCTGACCGTACCTCCACCAACTATACCTCACAGCCCGGCCCACCCCTTGGCCCCAAAGGGCAGCCCCCCACCGCCGGCATCCCCCTCAAGAGCCCCGGCACCCATGGGCAGCTACATTACTTAGAATTTCAGGCAAACAGGACCGAGTCCTGGCCTTCCCCAGAGAAGAGCTTTGCCGGTGCTAGCTATGGGATCACGGTGCAGAAGCCCAGCTCTTTTTCCGACGGTGGGAAAGCCAGCGTCCACAGTCTGGGGGCTTTGCCATGCCAGTACCCCTTCCAGCTGCTGCACGACTCGGGGAAGGAGCCATACCACGGCGATGCGGGGAGCCAGGAGTACCTGGACGTGGGGCTCACCGCCGGCCAGCTGGCGCACGGCGCCTTTGCCTTCCACTCGTCCTCCAGAGAGTGGCAAGAGGAGACATTGAGCGGTGGCTCCTATGAGAGCGTGTCCCCCGAAGGGAGGCTGTACCTGCCCGTCCCAGCGCCACCGCCGCCGTTCCTGCACCCACCACTGCCGGCCCCGCACCATGGCCCGCTGCCGTGCTGCAAGGGCAGGAGCGAGCATCCTGCCGACCCCAATGGTGCTCTCTCGTCATCTGGTGCTATCGACCAAAACCCAAGCACTTTCCAAGAGAACCAAGCTGTTTTTCCGTCTAGTTTACACTCGCCTAGTATGCCAAAGCCAGTCGGTAAGAGGCAAGCCTCAGCCAAGGACAGTGTCCCCGGCCCACGGCTGCTGGTCCAGAGCAACCCTCTGAGAAGGAACATGCCACCAAACTCTCTGTCCCAAGTGCACTTTCAGAGCAAAGCCTATTGCAGTTCCCCCACGGGCAGCACCAGCGCAGGATCCGTGCCTTTCGAGACAAGCATTCCCACTACAGCACCCACCCACCCCAGGCTTGTGCAAGCTTGGGAAGGTGCCACTAAGGCGTTTTCTCCCATGGACCAGAATTCAGCACCTTATTCAAACCCTGTTGGAAACCAGTTCTCATTCGAGTGCCAGTCTGGCCCCGAGCAGAGGCAGCACAGGCAGAAAAATACCAGGATGCCTTGGCAGCAAATACACCTCCCTTCTGCAATGCCCGGTGCAAACAGGCTGGAGCTGTCGAGGCAGATCACCAGCCAGAAGCTCCACTTTCCCCTGGGCACATCGGAATGGCAGGGGAGTGGGAAAGCCCAGAAAGGGCCCCCCATAAGTAACTCTCCAGGATATCATGGCAAAAAGCTCTTATCAGGAGAGAGCCTCGGCGTCCAGAGGGGAGACTCCAATGTGGCGGGCACTTTCTCTTTTGAGAGTGTGAAGGAGCCGGGGTCTCCTGCCTGTGACTCAAGAAGCAAAGCTGTCTTCTACAGCATGGGTCAAGCAGCTCTTCCTCCTCCCTCAAGAAGCTCGTCAGGCTCAGCACTGGTCCTGCTGCCATCAGCCTTGGTGGCTGCCTCCCCTTGTGAGTCCCCGCTGCCGTCCCCTGTCCCCAACCCCACCTGTGGCAGCACCTGCTCGTCACTCTCCCCCATGTCCAGCAGCCCACTCAACCCTGCCTTCGAAGACAGCCAGATGTCTGGAGCGCTGACACCCTCGCCCTTCTTCCAGCACCCCTGCCACCCCAAGGACTCCAACAAAACCTTCCACTCCTCTGATGTCCTGAGCCCCAATGCGCTTCATTACCATCCCTCAGACTCCATCAAGTCCTTCCACTTCCCTCCTGATGCCCTGAAAGACGACAACCTCCTGAAACGCACCCCGGCAAGCCCATTCCACAAACCCAGCGTGGAGATGGCCAAAGGATGCTCGGATGGACTGGATGGGGAGCAGCCTCCACCACCGTACTCCTCCCATCATTTGCTGGCCAGTTCACTCAGCAGTGCCAGCCTGGACCAGTTGGACGTGCTCCTGACCTGCAAACAGTGCGACCAGAACTACAGCAACCTCTCATCCTTTCTGCAGCACCGCCAGTTCTGTGCCTCCCATCCCACTCCCCAGGGAGAGGGCAAGGATGCTCCCCGGGCAGCCGAGGGGCGGAAAGCACTTCCCCAAGAGCCTCCCAAGTCCCCCAGTCTGCGGCTCTCTCCGGACCCCCAGGTGCATTTGTTGGCATTAAACAAGAGCGATGACTTCTTGCTGGATGGGGAAGGCAAAAGCGAGGGCAAGGATGATGCTCTGAAGGGCAGCCTCTTCAACAGCCTCACCGCCAGCTCTCTGCCCCTCACCGCCTCCGACCTGGACATTGATGATGCCAAGCTGGACAGCCTGATCACTGAAGCCCTCAATGGCCTGGGGTACCAGTCAGATAACCCAGAGATCGACAGCAGCTTCATAGATGTGTTTGCCGACGAGGAGCTGACAGGCGTGAAGGCGGCCAGTGGTGGGATGTCCCACAAGGCAAAGGAAGCCCTGGCCTCGGACAGCAAATCAAAGCAGGCAGCAGAGGAGAAGGTAGTGGGGCAGCCCAAGGCTGGCTATTTTTATGAAGATGGACACCCAGGTGAGGAGCAGGGGAAGAGAGGGGCAGGAAAGCAGCACCTTCATAAGGGGAGGGCGGCACGGAGGTTGGCAGCCCAGGAGCCAGATCCCGGGGCAGAAGGAGTGGAGAGGACAGCAAGGCTGCGGGCAGGCAGGAAGAACAGCATCCCACCAGCCACCACTTCCTGCAGGTCCACCTCCAGCCAAAAATATCCCAGGAAACTCAGCCAGGAGCCTCCAGCAAAAAGTGAGGTGGGGCCGGGCATTGCCACCAAGAACTCCAAGCTACCACGGTTCTCCATGAAAGACATGAAGAAGCGGAAGCCCCGAAGCGGGACGTGGAGCAAGGAGCTCATTCACAAGATCGTGCAGCAGAAGAACAAGCTCCACAAACTGCAGGCAAAGAGCAGCAAGCAGGCCCAGTTCTCTCAGGCCACTGAGAGGCTGATGCCAGCCACCAAGGAGGGCAGGTTACGGGAGTATGACTACGTGTCCGACTCAGATGAGGATGGAGCAGAGTCCAGCAAGCCCCGGAGGAGGAGGAAGCGTGGCACAGGATTCATCGGGAGGAGCAAATACAGCTTTAGCAAGAAACGCCTGGGGAGAAGTGAGAGAGTCAAAGAGAAAGACCCGGCCTGGAGCTGCAGCAGGAAAAGGGGAAGTCAGAAAAGGGCAGCACAGGGGGATGGGGAGGTTGAAAGACAGGAGGATGCTGAGAAAGAGGATTGTGCTGCCCAAGTCCAAAGACAGAGCAGCCAGTCATCTACCGGCAGCAATCACAGTGGTAGCGAGCCCAGACAGATGGGCACCAGCCGACCCCATGCTGAAGGGGCCAGTGAGAAGGGTGGCAGCCAGAGGAGGAGGCGCTCAGGCAGCCCAGCATGTGTGCCAGGGACTCTGCTCAGCCTTCCTGAGGACAGGAACCCAAAGACAAGCCAGAAGAGCAAAGCAGACATTTCCAGGGGGAGCAGGCAGTTTGGCACAGCCAAACCTTTGCTGGTAGGCTCCAGGACACATCTGAGTCCTGAGCCAGATGTTGCTGTGACAGACTGTGCAAAGGAGGAGCCATTTCTACAGCCTCAGGAAAGGCAGCTGCCCAGCATGGCCACCCCAGGCAGGAGCCCCATTGGGATCTCCTGTAAGGAAGAGCCCAAAGGAGCAGCAAAGCTCACAGGTGACGCAGAAGAACCCACCCTGGAAGCTCAGAACTCACCCAGTCTGACCATGGTCAACCACAGGCATCCGTTCACCCCTTTCACAAGTGAAGGGCTGAGGTACCACCCAGAAGAGGTAATTGCTCCATCCCACAGCAGTGATGAAGCAAATCCTGGCCATGTGAGTGCCACCTACTCGGAAGCAGGAATCAAGCACTCGAAGGGGCACGGGCTCTGTGACAGTCAGAAGGACTATCCCACTCCGGCTGCCACATATGGGGGGGATGCAGCGGGAATGATGCTCAGTACCAAGGCGCCTGATCCGTACAGCAGCAGTAACAATGCATTTTTTGATCCCAAAGGCCTTCCCAGTCACTACAATGACAACCTCTTCCCAAAGCCCCCAGCCTTGGGCTCCTCACACGTGGACGACATGTATTTGTGCCAGGATGACATCAACACTGGTTCCTTTGAGCAGAAGCGCTCCACCATCTCCCCTTACACCGCAGAAATGCCGCAGGGCAAGGTGTCCTCCCCTCTCAGCTTTGACTCCTCTTCAATATTTGGAGAGCTTCCTGTCACCGAGTTCGACCCGCCGCTGTATGAGAGCATTTCTGCCAGCAAGGATGGATACTTGACAACATTCACCTGTGCCAGGAATACCCCCCGCAAGCCACTGCCCTTCGAGCAACCATATCCACCCTTCATGCCAGAGAAAGACTGGTCCCTGATGGAGGAAGTGGCTCCGATGCTGCCAGAGGACATGACTCAGTTCCACAGCCTCTCAGTGGAGAAGTCACTAGCCAAAAAATGCCCCGAGGAAGGGCCTGTCCCCACCAGCCAGCTCTCCCTGCCGCTGCCGGACAGGATAACGGATTATAACGTGACTTTTATGAACAACATATCAGATGATGAGCTGGAGATCAAGCGATTAGTCACAGAGCTGGAAAGCCAACTGCAAACCAGCAAGTTGGGTGATGAGGCATCCATCAGCCTCCAGAAACCTGAGCAGCACCTGCAAGGACAGGGGGCCAAGAGGTTCCCACCACTGCTAGGTGAGCAGGAGGCAGGCCAGGAGAAAGGACTGTTTTTGGCAGATGAGCTGAGCAGATCAAGCCTCTGTGTTGGGGAGAGGCTGGGAGGTGAGAAGCTGAGTGTCACGACCGCCTGTGAGGACTATGAGAGACCCAGGGAGCCCTGGCCCTGCCCGGTGGATCTGGGCTCGCTGGAGGCCAGGATGTGTGTTCCAGCCCCACTCACCACAAACCATTTCTGCTCCAAAAATGGCAGTGAGCAGCTCCAGGGAACTGCATCTGCTGAGGAAAGAGATCCCAGAAAGATGGAAAATGGGTTGTCTTCTGAAAGTCTACCAGGCTCAAGTATAACAGACCAGACAGACACCCCCATCTACTCAGACCCCATGGCAAAAAGCTCTCCTGTTGTCACTGACTCCATATTCCCAAAGACAGTGGAGACAGCAGAAGCAGCCAAAGATCCTGTGCCATCCCTGCCATGCCAGCGCAGTGCTGAGAGCTTCCCTGTGCCAGGGAAAGTAGACACTGATGCTGCAGAGCTGGAGAAGTTTGATGCCCATCTTCCAAACCGTAAACCTGAATTTGGCTTCCACCAGGGTCCCACCCCAGCCTTGGACCTGGCTTTTTCACCTCACATCAAAGAGGTCTCAGATACAGAAGAAAGAGCCTTAAGCCCCACTGAGTCACCCAAATTGGTGCAAAGTGCCGTGGACTTGAAAGGGGGTGGTGGTGGGTCTGTGTTGGAGGAAACAGAGGAGAGGAAGAGTCCGACCCCTGGACCCAGTGACAAAGCCAGCAAGCCAAAAGTGCTGCTGTTTGATATGCTGAGTCTGCCCAAGGAAAGCGACCGTGGCTCCCAGGAGGTGTTGGCATCTCAGGAGACATCTGCCAACCCTCTGCAGCAGCTTCAGCTCTTCGTTGCCCGAACAGTGAAGAACAACGAAGAGGAGTTGCTGATGCCATGCTTCCCCATGCTGCTGGCTCCCAGCCACCCCTCTGCCACTGCCTGCATCCAGCCAGACCAGAAGGAGGATGCCTTGGAAGGGGAAAATCAGACATGCTGCCCTGCCCATGGGGAGGGAGATACCCCCATGGGAAGCAACACAGAAAATATTGCTGCCCCAGGGACAGAGACTGTGCTTTTCTCCAGTGGTTGTGAGCAGCCGGAGTCATTGGGTGCAATGGGCTCTTTCCGTGCAAAACAATCCACATCTGCGGAGCCAGAGCTGCAAAATGATGTAACGGAGCTGCAGCACTTAGCAAATGAGCGCGCGGAGCCGAGTGACATTAATATCCCTGCAGATGGTGCTTCCCAAGAGCATAATGACCTCTCGCCACTCAAAAACAAAGTGGTGACCCCACTGCCAGGGCAAGGAAGGAAAGCTGATCAGCTCATGGAAGAGCAGGAGGAAGATAAAAACAATGCGACCTTGGCATTTACGAAATATGAGCAATCCCATTTTAGCCATAGTTTGCTCGAGGAAGAAACGCTGGGCAGTGCAGTGGGAGAGAGGCTGGAAAGGAATCAGGTGGGGAAGGGGCCACAGCACCTGTGCAGCGCTCCCACGGGTTCCATCAGCCCCCCCGCTCCCTCTGAGGAGGATCTCCACCAGAATCACCACGTGGTGACCGAGACAAAAGCTGGCACAGTGAATGCAAAGGTTCCCAGAGAAGGGGATGGCAAGTCATCCCTCAATGGCTGTTATCACACAGGCGAATCTCCAACCAGCCTGCTCTTGCCAACCCAAATTTCTGACCCCAAATGCTTGGAAAGCAGTGGGGCCGAGGGAGGAGAGGTCCCCAGCTTTGTCACTGAACTCTCAGATGAGAAGTACAGCACCTCCCTTCCTGATGCATCAAGTTCATCAATCACGAAGAGGTGTCCTCCTGAGGCCAACAGCCATCACATCCGTCACCACACCACGAGTCCAGTAGAGCAAGGGACATGGAAAAATCCAGCCACCTTTCCTCCCTTGCTGCATCCCTGCAGGGCCGTGCCAATGGAAGCGGTCGAGGGACAGCACCGTCACCTCCCTGATGGTGTTTTGGGTAACTATGGACCACCTGAAAGAGAAGGGATGGTGAGACACCACACTCTGCTGCATGGTGATGGCCTGGTGGGCTGTGCCTTGGAGATGGATGATCACCAGGAACCTCATGGAAGGGACTGTTCTCTTCCCTGTTCGCCATCTTTCAACCAAAAGGGTGTTGGGAAGGAGGTACCTGAAAATGCCAGTACTGTGCTGTCAAATTTTAAAGAAAACCAACCATGCACTATCACAGATGCAGTTGTTAACTCCACTCCTTCAGAAACCCAAGATCACCCAACCCAGCCCCCAGCAGATCTTCTGCCCATGAGAGAAAGAGAGGTCAACCTGAACCAAGAGAACAAGCTTGAGAGCTGCTCTGATGATGAAAATACGCATCAAAGCGAACAAGAGACTTTGTCCAATGGTCTTGGTGTTCAGCAGGTGCCAGCTGCTGTCAGCAGAAGTTTCACAAGGGTTGGAGATCTTGGTCCTGCTGAATTAAATGGCCATGAGTTTTCAGAGGCAGCAGAGGTGAGACTTGGTCTTTCCAAAATCACTGAGAGTGAAGGAAAGGGTTTAAAAGGGGAGAAATCCAAAAGCCATGGGGCTGAAGAAGATGAGTGTTGTGTGTTAAACAATGTGGACCAAGGAGAGAACAACGCACTCAACAGTACTCCAAATCCTTTCCAAAATGAACTTCACAAAGGAAAAAAGCCAAATGGGCTTCCGGTGACCTGTGACATTTGTTCAGCCACTTTCAGGTCCAAGCCTGGTCTGACCAGACACAAAGCTGTCAAGCATCAGGTGAAGAACAGGGGTGTGCCACAGCCCAGCAAGACTCCCAGGTCCCCTTCAATTCCTGCAGACAAGACACTGAAAGCAGCCCAAAAGGTACCCAGGAGGAGCATGAAGGCATCAGTCAAAGGCAAAACCTGCAGCTCACAGGTGCCGATGACCAATGTTGAACATGTCCCCAAGAAAATACTCCCAGACCTGGAGAAAGAGCCCAGCACACAGATGCAAGAGGTGGTCAGCAGAGTGCTCAGTGACCTCAGTGTAATCTCCTTCGAGATGTCCCAGGAGCTGCACTGCACACATGTTTTGCAGAGGGAGATGAAGGCAAAGGGACCGCACTTCGAGATGAGGGAATCAGGAGAGGCGGTGTCTGGGAAGCTGGACTCAGGATGGCAAGTCAGGAAGGGAGAAAAGGGCAGAAGGAGCCAAAGCAAAGACCCTGGAGAGGAGAACGGCAGTTCTGAGAAGCAGCTAAACAGGAAAGTGAGACGAAGGAAAGCAAAAGTATTTCCCAGCAGAAATGAGCCCAATGATCCGTGTGAGCTGGAGAAGAGCACAGGTCCTTCCCCTGCTGTCCTCAGCTCCAGTCTACCCAGGATCATGGAGGGCTTACACGAGCCAGGTGGTTGCATTTCCACAGAGGAGCAAAACAGGACCCAGCACTCCCAAAGGGCCAAACAGTCCCCTTGTGAGGCCCAGCTTGCAGAAGACCTGGGCAACATGGTGGTGTCTTCAAAGGAGATGGTCAGCAAGGAGTCAGAAATGGGCACAGTCACCTACCCTGGGGCGGTGGAAGATCCAAATGGAGTGGAAGACACACAGACTTGCAAAAATTGGGTTAGTGGTTTTGTGAAGCAAGTGACAAAGGGGTTGAGCAAAGTAAGCAAAGAGCAGCATCGTGGTGCTGATGAGGCAGAGGAGATGGATGCTGGGACAGGACACAGCCCTGCAGCAAGCAGTGATGCTGGAAACTGGAGTGGCACCCCGCAGGTTCCCACAGCTCCTGCCGAAGGGGCTCTGCCACTGGAGACACATGATTTGGGAACCACCCAAAAGGTTCCCAGGCGAGGTGCTCTGCAGACCAGCCCTCCTCCTGCAGAGCCAAAGCGATGGGGGAAGGCAGACATGCCCCCAGGCAGAGAGCACTGCATGGAGAGCGTGGACACCTCGGACCTCCAAAGCTTTTTTGACGATGACTCCACATTCTCCCAGTTGTTCCCTCGGGATGACCAGTTTGTCCGGAGGAAGTGCACACGGGTGTACGGGAAGCGCAGCAAGAAACCCAAGCCCATCACTGAGGTCAGCCTTCAGACAGCAGGTGCTCTCGACCTCTTCACCATACGATTGGCTTCTGACCTCAGCGAAACCAGCTCTTTCTGTGTCACAAGGGAAGACCCTTGTGAATATGAGACCATCTCTATTGATGACGCCTTAATGCTAAACATGTGTCATGGCAGCAAGGCGAAGAGCGGAGACGCTGCTCCAAACGGATCTAAAAGCATTGAGCTGAGATTGGACCACGAGGGAACTGACAAAGAGAAGGAGGACATTGACCTGGAAGACAACATGCTCACCTTCTTGTGCCAAAACAGCCAAATGGACAATGTCCCCAGCTTGAACATCTGGGGGAGCCTGGAGAAGGAGGGAGAAAGCCTCTCTGCTGAGGACATGTTTGAGCCCCTGACGGACCTTGAGGATGAGCACTCGCTCAGAGAAGCGAGCTCCGAGCCCCCCGACCTGGCAGAGGAGCCCTATGATGGTAAGGATAATGAGGATTCGGACTCTCCCGAATTTCATACCATCGACATCGAGATGCTGAATGCAAAGCTCAAAATGAGAGACATGTGCTTCTTTGGCCCTCATGAAGATCTTCCTGGCCATGGGGAGGACAGCACTTTGAGTTCGAAGCCAAAGTCAGGCAAGCACAGGAGCAAGCTGGAAGATGGGAAACCGGGGAAAAACCGCGGTGAGATAACCATCAAGACCAAAGACAAGCAGTACAAATGCAAAGTCTGCTTCCAGTGGTTCCTGACATTAGGGGAGCTGGACTTCCACAAGCTCTCACACAACCCTTCCCCTCCGCCCACCTGCTACATGTGTGTCCAGCGCAAATTCAGCTCCCGGGAGCAGCTGAGGGACCACCTGAAGGAGAAGCACGCCAAGAACAAAGCCGGGCTGTGGGCGTGCGGGATGTGCCTGAAGGAGATCTCTGACGTCTGGATGTACAACGAGCATCTCCGGGAACACGCCACCCAGTTTGCCCGCAAGGGGCAGGCGCAGAAGTCAGTGATGGGCCTGCCAGTCTGCTTTGGTGAGGACAATGCTGCTGTCACCCACTTCCTCAACACCATCATGTATCGGAAGCCCAACAGGTCCTCCCGGCACGCCGACCCCAGCAGCAGGCAGGCAGTCGCCACTGAGAGCAAGAGCCCCAAGGAGCTGCCCCTCGAGCAGGAGGCCAAGGTGATAAAAGACCCCTTGGAAAGCAATGTCAAGGCAAAGCCACCTGCTCCCAGCTCCTCTAAAGCATCCGCCAGCCCCTCTCCAGAGCACATGGCAAAAAGTGAAGGCACCCCAAAATCTGTCCCCATGCACCCAGACTGCAAAGATCCTTCCAGGGACTGCCATCACTGTGGCAAACAGTTTCCCAAGCCCTTCAAGCTCCAGCGGCACTTGGTCGTGCACAGTTTGCAGAAGATTTACTTGTGCCACAGGTGTCCCATGTTCTACCAGGAGACCAAAGAGCTCCGAAACCACCTGAGCCAGGAGCATGGTGTAGTGGAGGAGCAGGAGATCAAGCACACCACCCTGTACACCTGTGAGCTCTGCGCTGATGTCATGCATGTTATCAAGAAGTCCTTCATCTGCAGCATGTGCAACTACACCTTCTCCAAGAAGGAGCAGTATGACCGGCACATGGAGAAGCACCTGGCAGGAAGCAACAAGACTTTCAAGTTCAGAGGGGTCATGAGGCCTGGTACTGCCTCCAGGGAGGGCAGGGAGAAGGGGAAAGAGGACGGATCTCTTCAGGAGGCCGTGCCGCCGAGCAAGAAGAGGAAGGTTGCTGACCACAGCAGCTCACTCCCATGCAGGTCACCAGTCCACCTGCACCACACGAGTGACCTTCAGCTGGGAGAGGCTGCAAGCCCCAGTCTGCAGAACCCCACTGATTCCTTCCCAACAGCAGCTGGTGATCCAGGAGCACCCCAAACCACCATGAAAACAGAAGACCTGGTGGGTGACTTCTCCGACCTCCTGGCAGAGATGGAGAAGACCCCGTTTGACACCCTGCCACCACCCCCCTGCCTCTCCCCATCTCTGCCACAGGCTCCCGCAGGCAGCTCGGAGCTCAGCCACATCGCTGGCCTGGCTATTGAGGAGCTGGAGAAAGGAGCATTTGATGGGAAAGCACTTCCTTTCTTGGACTCACCTGAGTTTACCATGGACCTTGCTGGGCAGGCTTGTAACCAGGCCACAGACCAAAAACTCACTCCTTCACACCTGACCGAGAAACGCGGCTGTGCCAATGCCCATAAAAAAACAGACAACAAAGATGAATATAGAGCGTGTGTCCTGGAAAATCCCAGCACAGACATCAATGCCATGGATGAGATCCCATTTCTCCAGGTTGCCAAGAAGGTCTCAGAACTTCCTTCCCCTCAGGCAGAATCTCCGCCAGCCAAGGAAACCCTCAAATGGGGCAACCTCAGTGCCAGCAATGTCTGTGCTTGGGAAGATGCATCTGAGGCCGTGTTTCCAGAAGAGACATGCCCACCACCTGCCCACCCCCTGCCCCTAAAGGATAAGACAGCATCACCCACACTCAACAGGCCCACCAAAGATTCAGCCCCATTAAAGAAGACCACAGGTAGCCAGCCTGGCAGTGAGGATGCTCTGGGTGCGGGCAGCCCCAGCAGCAGCACCGAGGAGGGTCAACAACCCATCTCAGGAAGGGATAAACCCATGCCTGAGACTAAGGATGGTATCACTAACACCAAAGACCAAGGTGGTAACCCAGGCAAATCCACCAGCCACCAGCCCAGAGGTGAAACGGCCACCAGTGCCACAAAGCACAGCCACGTGGAGCCGAGCAAAGCCACCAGCAAGCTTCACTCCAAGCGGAGGAAAGAACACAAGTCCTTGAGCCACCGGAGCAGCTCTGGCTCCCGGGAGAACATGGAGGGAGATGGGAAGAAGAAGAAAGCCCGGACGCCGTGCCCGGCGAGGAGCGAGAGCACCATCGAGCTCAAACGCCCTGGCTGGAGCAACGCCGAGGCCTCCGCCCTCTCCCCGGGGAGGAGGGAGGCGCACTGCAACAAACTGGGACCCAAACCCAAAACGGGCCCCCAGCTGAAGAAGATGGTCCTGGACACCTACAACCAGAAGAAGGGGGAGCTCCGTCACGCCAACGGGGACGTGAAGCGCAGGAAGGCCATTCTGGGCAAGAGCCTCCACCAAGTGTTGGCCAAGGGGCCGTCGCCGTCCCCACGCGGCACCTTGCACGGCCCGCGCGCTGCCCGCGGGGCCAAGCTGGCCGGCGCCGCCAGCTACCGCACCGCCGAGTCGCAGAACAACCTGCTCAGCCAACTCTTTGGGCAAAAATTAACTAGCTTCAAAATTCCTTTAAGAAGAGATACTTCAGAATAATTTATGGAAGTGACTTATGGTGATCCTCAGCTGCTTTCATGGGGTTTGCAAGGGAAAAATTATCAAAGCATTAAATTCGTTTGTGTAGCATGATTTCTCTGTCTAGCTTAAATGAACTTGCACTGCAGCCTCTGTGAAATAGTTTGCTTTGTGTCTACTAATCTACTTTAATTCACCTGATTTATCATGCAAATGCTAGAACTTTGATGTTGCTGATGATTTTCATGAACTGAAATTGTAATCGCTTTGGGCAGACTGAATCGTCGAGAGCAATTGCTTTATTGCAGAAGTGCTGAGGTTATAAGGATACTTGCAAATCTCAGACCCTTTTGAGTCTGTGTCTGTGTTATCTTTGTACAAAGTACTTGAAGAGATGAACTTCATTCCGTAGACGTCTTATTCAGAAGGTGCAGTACACTGTAGAAAGCAAATTTTTTTTTTTTTGAAGATTTTGCACAAATAATCCCGTACAATTCATTTAATTGGGAGCTGGCCTAAGAGATGATACAATTAAAAAATTAAATTAAGAACCAAGTGTCCTATATTTTGACAGCCATCCCTAAGGATTTTGTTTCTACATCGTCAAGAGAATAACGAACCAGCTCTGGGGCTCCGGGGCTGTCAGAGCCTTTCAGAGGATGCTGCCACTCTTTGACCACTGTAGACGATGTGACCGGAGAAGAACCGTCACCACGAGCAAACTGCACCTTGACACTTGTGACAAACTCTGATTTTTTAGGGGTTTGGGGGTTTTTTTGTGTGTGTGTTTATGTTTTCTTTTTGTTTGGGGGGGGGGGGAGTTTGTGCAACGAGAAAACTGTGCCAATTTACCGCACCGAACCGGTACTGTCTGAGTGCCCTCAACGGTATCACTTCTAAAGTATCTTACTGTATTGAGTTAGTGGCTCTATAGGTATCCGCTTTTACTATGCAGTTACTGGTGCTATTCTTCATTTGTAATGTGAATACAGACTTCCTTGATTGAAAAATAAAAGGGAAACTTTAGGAAATAGCCGTTACCTGTCAAAATAACGAAGCAGGAAAAGAGAGCTTTTTTAAATTAAAAAAAAAAATCCAACTCAAGAGGAAAAAAAATTCAGCTTTAAGGGGAAAAAAAATCAATTTAGGGAAAAGAAATTCAACTTTTGGCAAAAAAATTAGGGAAAAAGAACCCCTGTATGTTGGTACTCCATAATGTTGAAAAGGTTCCGTCACATTAAATGAGCACGTTTTACAACCCTACTTTTGAATCCGGAAAGAAATCTCAGGTGCAAACGAGGACATAGAAAGATATTATTGAAATACTCCCAAGTCAAGGAGGTGAAGTAATGCACTGATGTGATATGAACAGTCAGAGTACTTTGCGTCTGTCCTGCAATGATTTTTTTTGTTTTGTTTTAGATTTAAAAGGAAAAAAAAAAGAGGCTTTATTCTGTTAATATGTATCTTTACAATTCTTTGTATTGTATAAAAAACTATTGTAGGTAATTTACCTTGGGTGCAATGTGTTCTGTCAAAAGTTTTTATTTTGATATTTTGTCCAGAGAAGCAGAGAAAGAGCAGGAAACCCTGTTTTATGATGTTGTCTGTGTGCTTTTAAAGTGCCTCTTTAATATTGTTAAAATAAAGTATGAGATGAAAATATGGGGTGGTACTGTAAAGTCATACCTGATTAATCTTTTCAAATATATTCCAGTATTTTCACAGAAATTCCCTGTCTGCGTGATGTTTGGGGGATGTTCCTCCCTGGAAGGTGTCCTCTGTAGAGTGACTGGAGAGGACGTTGGTGCCACTGCCGTCACTTCTGAATTGTTTGCAGAGCAGTGGAGCTTCTCTGTGGTGAAGATGCTCGTGCAGCTCCTCTTCACACCAAGTCCTGCTTGGGATATGAGTGTCTTGTCCCGGAGGGGGGAAAAGCCCAAGGTGATGGCGATGGTCCAGTTTGGTCATCACCAACTGGTGATGGTGATGGCCCGGTTTGGTCATCGCCCATTTGTGATGGTGACGGCATCGGTGATATTGATGGTGATGGTGACGGTGCTGCTGGTGTTAGTGATGGTGACAGTGTTGGTGATGTGACGGTAACAGCCCAGTTTGGTCACTGCCAGTTTGGGATGGTGGTGGTGGTGATAGTGACAGTGTTGGTGATGGTGATGATGGTGATGGTGTTGGTGATGATGGTGATGGTGACTGCCCAGTTTGTTCATCCCCACTTTGTCCTCAAGCTGACCTCTGCCGGCGCAGCGCCGAGGTCTGGGGGTAGGAGCTGACACAAAGCCGGGTGTATTATATTCTTTAATTACTGTTGCAATCACAACATTGAGACGCTGTCAATGAGAGATAGCTCGGAACCGCCGGCTGGGATCTTCGCCACTCGGGGCTTGTAACTAAAACTGCAGGATTAATTTGATTAATTGATAGAATTATTTTCCAAACTACTCTTTTGTTTATGGAGGCTTAAAATGCTTGCCGCCTGCACCCTCCTGGTGTGTTGCAGAGTGGAGATAAAGTGGCTGAAAATAATTAGTATGGCTTAATTTAGGGAAAAAAATAACCTCAAAAGAATTTTGCAGAAAATTTAAGGCAGCACATTTTACTTTGTTTTGGCAGGAAATATTATGGAGCTGGAAATGGGACTTTTATGTTTTCCCTCTCCAATATTTCACCAGGGCAGCAAACCCACGGGGTGGAGGAGGAGTATTTCATGCCTGGTTGTTACCAGAGCTCTCCCACACCTTCAGATTCATCACCTGGGCACCTGGAAATTAATCCCCTAGGAGCCATGGTATTGCTGCAGTGATGGGACATATTCCCAGGGCCTTGGGATGGATGCAGGGACAGCATCCCAAAGCAGCACCCACCTTACTGAAGCCCAGGACATGAGTGATATTTGCCTTGGGTGCCACTCCCTCCAGAATGCCACTCCCCAGGGAGATGCTTGGATCATCCCTGCAGCTCCAGGGGCTGAAGTATTTAATTAATCCCTTTCCCCTCTAAATGTGAGTAGTTTTTTCTTTCCCCATCTTCTCTCTCTGCTCTCACCCACATCCCTCTCCCGCTGAGCGGGCGACCCCCCCCAACCCATCAGCTCCTCTCAGCTCCCTAAAGCCCCCGGGTTTGCTGAGTCCTGCATTATCCGGCAGCGCTTGTCACTTGGAAGATTGCAGGCCGCTGTCAACGTAATTCCAGCGAGGATGCAAAGCCGGGCAGCTTCTCCTGGCTGCAGATTAACTCCCCGCTCAGCGGGTGCCAGCGGCACAGGGGGGCACCCATGGGACCCAGCACATCTGGGGATCCCAGCCCTGCACCCCAGTGGGATGCACATCCCTCGGGATCCTCAGGCCGAATCCACATACTCATGGATCGGGATGACTCCACAGACAGCCCTGGAGGGGTTACAGGGTGGGTCATACAAACAGTGCCTGGCATTTCACAGAGGGATTTTTTGGCTTCTTGCCATCACACTAAATTTTCCTCAAGCTGTTTGCTCTTCAAGCCCCCCCAAATCCAGCCGGCCTTTCTTCTCAGCCCCACATCCAAGTTTCCGAGCCAGAGGTGCTTTAAGCCTCTCCATAAAGCCTGGAGGATAACGGGATCCACCATGGTTGTCACACTGCAAGCAGGGGCTGAAGACTTAGAATTTTTTTTCTTGCTTTTGAGTCAAATCTGGTCGTTCCTTGCACAGCAGGAATTTAAACCCCAGCTCCCACCTCCCCCTGGCCATACATGTGTGATGGGTCCACACTCACCCAGGGGAGTGAATTGCCTTCAGGCAAGAAACCCCAGAGCCCTGGGGGCTGTGAAGAGTAGGAACAGGAGCACAGGAGTGATGCACCCCCGCATAGGGATGCCATCCTGAAGGCCAGTTTTGCTGCCCAATCCCCAGGGATAAGGGGATCGCTCCTTTTTGGAGTTAGAGCACCATCCCTAAAGCAGGAGATCAATAAGAGGGAGGGGGAAATAAACACTGACACATCCCAGCCTTGAATTTTGGGTGTGGAGGCTGCTCATCTGCACATTACACCTGGTTTCGGTGGCATCCAGCATTGTTTGCACCAGGGGAGGTTTAGGCTGGTTATTAAGGACAATTTCTTCATGGAAAGCGTCATCCAGCCCTGGCACAGGAGTCACATCCCTGGAAGGATTTAAAAGCTGTGCAAATGTGGCACTGGGGTGCATGGTGTAGTGGTGGCCTTGGCAGTGCTGCTAATGGTTGACTCGATGATCTCAGTGGACTTTTCCAACCTAATCAGTTCCGTGATTCTGATTTGTTTTAACCCCAAAACCTTCCATGCTGCCACCCCAGCTCCCAGGAGCCCTGAACTCTGCAGCAGCGCCTCTGCACAGGGCGTGCCCAAGCGGTGATGGGACATGCCCAAGGAGTGCCAAAGCCATGCCCAAGCTGTGCCCAAGTCATGGAGGGACATGCCTAAGCCATGCTGAGGCTTTGCTCAAGCCACGTCCAAGCCGTGCCCGTGCCATGTGCAAGCCATGTCATATCCGTGCCCAAGCCATGCCCAAACCACGCCCAGACCACAGAGGACCCCGGGCTGTTGGCAGCTGCTGGGGTCTGAGCCTCAGGCAGGTGACAAGTGGCACCCAGGGCCAGGTTCTCCTGCCAGCAGGTGGCAGGGCCCCTCCACAGGTGGGGCACTGTGGTGCCAGTCCTCTCTCTTGGGACAAAAAAAACCCATAAAATAGGACATTTTGAGCTGGAAAAAGCTGTATCTACACACTGGCAGAGCTGTGCCAGTGGGCAGTGCCATAAGCTGGGACACCCAGACCCTCAGGGTGCTCAGCACAGCCCCCAACATCACTGCCACCCACCCCTCACCCCTGAAATACGGCTGAGGCAGCGCCTTGGCTCTTCCCATTTACATTCCTGCGCCACCACCTCCTCTCCCCGCGTCTCTAATAATATCAGCCCAGATTAATTGGCACTAATACAAATGTACACAGCTCCATAAAAAGATGTCACCTCGCTCACAATGGGGGAAACGGCTGCTCCCGCATTATCTCTGCTCTGCAGGCGTGTAATTCACTCCTCGGGAAAACACGCTATTTATTCGGTTCCCCTATAACAATCTCTCTGCAAACACAACGGGATCGGGAAGGGAGCGGGGAGACACCCAGCCATGCCGCTGTCACCGGCACCAGACGCGTGTCCCCATGCAGGGGCACCCAAGGATCCCCCCAGGTGATGGGGCAGGAGGACGTGGGATTCAGGGACGTCGCCACACTGGGCATCCGGCCCTTGGAGGTTGGTTGATGCAACTGCAAATTCTCAGGCCTGGGGGGATCTAAGAGGCTTTGGGATGGTGCCAAAAAGCTAATTAAAAGGACACTGGCAAGGAACGTTCCAGGGGAAGGACTGCAACCTGTTTCCTCCCTGGAGCTGAGCTACCCTCGCCAGGGAAGAGGCGTACCCCTGTTTCCAGCACCCACTGGCTGCATCAAAGCTTTTGAGGCATCTTTTTGGGGTGGAAGGTGTGTGCCAGGGGAAGGACTGTAACCTGTTTCCTCCCTGGAGCTGAGCTCCCCAGGGCAAGGTTGCACCCCCCTGTCCAGCACCCACTGGCTCCATCAAAGCTTTTTGGGCATCATTTTAGGGTGGGATGCAGCCCCCCATGGGAGCGACAGTGTCCCCTCATTCTCCTCAGGGGATGTTGCCACTGCTTCAACCAGCACAAAAAGCTGGGAACTGCCACCATCCCCCTGCTCCCTCCCGGGGAGCGGAAATTCGGGCGCATTATTGGTGTTCTCTCACCCCCATCCCCTCAAATCCATGCAATTAGCAATGCTGTGTTTAATTAAATGGTTGTCTAATTATCTTGGCATAAGCAAACACGCCAGGTAAATACCACTGGAGCGGTGCCATGGATGTGCTGGAGGAACTGGGTGGATCTGCAGTGCCCACAGCCCCAAAACACCCACAGCCGTTCCGGGGTGGGCTTGGACGCCCCCAAAAGCATCGGAGCAGAGTTTGGCTCCCCACCTCCAGCCCTTGCAGGAGTCAGACCCATCACAGCTGACGCAAAGCAGAGCCCACTTGGGCCGGACCTGGCAAATCCGTGGCGGGAAGGGAAAGACTCTGGAAGCAGAGCTGCCCGCCCGGGGGTGTGATGGTCTCCAGGAAGGCGGCGATTCGAGGCCAAATGAGGTGAAAGGCGCCGTCAGGATCGTTTTGGGGGGTGGTCAGCCAAGGGGAGGGGGGAGCAGAGCCTTGTCCTCGGCAGCATCTCCCTCCCTCGCTGAGGTTTTTTTTTCTCCCCTGGATCTCTTCTTAATTCCTAACTTAATTTCTTTTGACATCCCCATTGCCGGTTTGACCTCTTTACTGGAATCATGTGCTGCTTAAAACTCATTATCCCACCATTGAAACAGGAAGTTAATTAAAAACCCTTCAAAAAAAGAAAAAGGGAAAAGAAAAGCACATCCCATGTCCAGGGAGAGATGGAGAAAGGATACAACCAAGCTGTGCCGTTGTCCCTGCAGTCCACCAGCCCCTTCTGACTCCATAGATCCAAAAATTACGGGATTAATTGGGGACCACCAACCTTCTGCACCACTGGAAACACCACCACGCCCCCACACACACACCGCCCCGAGCCAAAATTGGCCACAGACAAGGGCTGGGTTTGGCAGAAATGGTTGTTTTTCATGAGAAAATATCCTCATCATAGATCCAAAATATAAGCAGCTCCTGTTTAGCCCACACTGAGCCCAGAATTGCTTTATCCTTACAGCCCATGTGGCTGGGATGATGCCAAGGGGGATCCAAGCACCCCCACACCATCCCCAGTGTGTCCTGGAGTGTTCCCCCACCCTGAGCCAGGGTCACAGTGACACTGGAAGTTAACAATGGGAGTTTTTGGGCCACTCATCTAGAAACGAGAGGCATTTTAAGGGGTTGGGATCCCAAAGAGAGGCCCTGTGAACTCCATAGAAAGACCCCAAAGGAGGCTTTGAGGATCCCCAGAGTGAGTTGGGACCCCAGTGCAGGGAACTGAGGTCCCAGAAAAGGGTATTGGTGGCCCTGAGAGAGTTTAGGAGCTTCCAGAGGGGGCAAAAGGGTGCAAAGGGTGATTGGGACCCCAAAGGGGAACTGGGGGGCACCAAAGGAGGGGTTAGGGTCCAAAAGGAGGGGCTTAGGAACCCTAAAGAGGGTTGCAGTCAGACTGAAGTCTCAAAGGGATGAGTTGGGGACCCAAGAGGCAGAGCTGAGGATCCCAAAAGAGGGGCTTAGGGACGCCAAAGGAGGGTCTGGAGTCTCAAAGAAGTGGGTAGAGGACCCCAAAGGAGGGCTGGAGAGCTGAAAGAAGAGGCTTGGTGACACCAAGGAGGGACTAGAGCCTCAAAAGAATGGGTTGGAGACCTCAAAGGAGTATTGGGGAACCCAGAGGAGGGCTGAGGACGCCAAGGGGGTAGCTGAGGACCCCAAGGAAGGGTGTGTAAAACCCAAAGGGGAGAGGTCAGAGTCCTAAAACAGGCGGGTGTGGCCTCCCGGGAGGGCGTGGAGCCCCCAAAGCGGGGCTGGGGACACGCGGGAGGGTTCGGGGACCCCCGGGCGTGACCCGCCCGCAGGGATCGGGCCCCTGGGGAGGCCACGCCCCCTTGTGCCAATAGCCCCGCCCACCACGCAGCCCTCCGGTCCCGCCCCGCGGCGTCACGCTGGGGGCGTGGCCCGCGGGGGGCGGTGGCCTATGGGCGGCCGCGCGGGGGGCCGGGCCCCGCCCCCCTGGAACGTTCCGCGGGTTTGATCCTTCGCGGCGCCCATTGAGAAAATCCCGCGGCGGCGGCGGCGGCGGCGGCTCCGCTCCGCCGAGCACGGCCCGGCCCCGGCCCGGCCCCGGCCCCGGCCCCGGCCCCGGCCCCGCGG
>JAWMRA010000113.1:110192919-110233587 GCA_035584735.1 Pseudotriccus pelzelni
CTTCCAGGGATGGGGCAGCCACAGCTTCTCTGGGCAACCTGTGCCAGGGCCTCACCAGCCTCACAGGGAAGAATTTCCTCTTAATATCTAATCTAAACCTGTCAGTTTGAGGCCACTCCCTCTTGTCCTGTCGTTCCAGGCCCTTGTCCAAAGTCCCTCTCCATCTCTCCTGTAGCCCCTTTAGGGGCTCTAAGGTCATCCTGGAGCCTTCTCTTCTCCAGGCTGAATAACCCCAAACTCTCTCAGCCTGTCCTAAAAGGAGAGGGGTTCCATCCCTCTAATCATCTTCATGGCCTCCTCTGGACTTGCTCGAGATTGTCATTGAGTTGTAAGAACCTGTAGTGTATTGAGAAGTGACGTCATGGCATGGCCATTTGTCTCCATTGAACCTGTGCTGAAGCAGAGTAGGCAAAACTCTTCCCTTAGCCCCTTGACAGTTGCCTTTTTCAAATCTGATGGTGAGAGTTCAGGAAAGAGCCGCTCATTCTTTTGCATTGCCATTGTTGCAGGAAAGGTCAGGAAGGAGGTAATAATTTTGTTATTTAAAAACACTATCCAAATTTTGAGTTCGTCCACCTGACATTGGTAAATTTAACGCCCTTTGTCATCCTGTTGTGAAGAGTTAGCCCAGGTGCCTGCCAGCCTGCGGCTTAGGATGTGGGTTTCCTTGGGCCAGCCACATCCAGAGCCAGGGGGAAGCAGGCAGGGTATGCAAAATGGGCAGGAGTTGGGGCTGCCTGTGGTCACCCTGTGATCTTGCGCACCTTTTGGGTGGGTGATCTCTGGGGCTTGTCCTCTTGTGACATGACGGCTCAACATTGTCAGGCTCTGTGTCCGTGATGTTACAGGCCAAAAGTAAATTCACAGAATCACAGAATATGCTGAGTTGGAAGGAACTCGCGAGGATCATCGAGTCCAACTTCTGGCCCTGCACAGAACTATCCCCAAGAGTCACACCCTGTGCCTCAGAGTATCATCCAAACATTTCTTGAGCTCTGTCAGGCCTGGTGTTGTGACCATTGCCCTGGGGAGGCTGTTCAGTCCCCAGCCAGCCTCTGGGGGAAAACCCTTTTTCTGATGTCCAACCTAAACCTCCCCTGACAAAACTTCAGGCCATTCCCTCAGGTGCTGTCACTGGTCACCACAGAGAAGAGATCAGTGCCTACCCCTCCTCTTCCCCTCACGAGGAAGTTGTAACTGCAGTGAGGTCTCCCCTCAGTCTCTTCTCCACCTGAACAGACCAAGTGCCCTCTTCTGCTCCTCACACAGCTTCCTCTGAAGGCCCTTCACCATCTCTGTTGCCCTCCTTTGGACGCTCTCTAATGGCTTAATATCTTTCTTACATTGTGGTGGCCAAAACTGCCCCAATATTCCAGGTGAGGCCACCCCAGGTCAGAGCAGAGCAGGACAATCCCCTCCATTGCCTGGCTGGTGTTGCTTTGGCTGATGCCCCCAGGACAGGGTTGGCCCTCCTGGCTGCCAGGGCACTGCTGACTAATATCCAACCTGCCATCAACCAGAATCCCCAGGTCCCTTTCCAGGCACTGCTTTCCAGCATCTCATTCCCAGTCTGTACAAACATCCGGGGTTGCCCCATCCCAGAATCCAGCACTTCCCCCTGTTGAACTTCCTAAGGTTGGTGATTGCCCATTGCTCCAATTTGTCGAAGTCGCTCTGCAGGGCCTCCCTGCTTGTGAGGGAAAGTGTAAAGTCGTGGTTTTGAGGCATTTCTAAAGGTCTTTCATAAGGTTTTGTCTTATGAGTATGAACCTCTTGATGTACTTGTTCTTCCCTTTCTCATCAGATAGTTGTCTCTCAACAGTCTCTCATAAACCATTAATCAGTAGTAACCTGTAGAAATACAATATACTTCTTCAGCATCTTCAAACAGCTTTGCCAAAAATTTTTGAGATTTTTTTTTCCATAATACAGACAATACAGGGCAAAAATTTTAGCACGGATCTCATCACTTGCCATTTCAGCATTTTGATATTTGGTGGCAGTTCTATTCTGATAACTCTATTCCTGAGTGGTTACTCTTTACTTAAATATCTTGGAGTGAAAGAACTTAAATGCAATAAAGAAAGGATGCACTTTATCCTATTCAGGAGGTGAACCTCTTAATGATGATAAAATGTTTTCAAGTGTGTGTAGTGGCATTTCCATGGTGGTTTTTCTCACCATATGCCATGTAATTGGTTTTTGTGGACTAGATGCCTATGGAAACAGTTATGTTTCTGAACATTGTCTAAGGTGAAAAGGAAAGAGGGCTGAAACATGAAAGGAAAAGGAACATAAAAGAAAAAGTTGATGAGTTTTTCTTCGCCTGAGAGCTGATACTTGAAAAGTTGCATCCTTTAATGCCTCTATTGAAGAGGCAACACAAGGACTGCTGGCTGATTGCCTTCTGAGAATGATGTCCCAGTCCCAGCATTGCAGGGGGGTATTTTGGTGACAAGATTGCAGCCTATAGCTCTGGCTGGCACACAAAGGACTTCCCAGTGGAACTTCCCACTTCCTTTTCCGAACTACAGATTTTCTCCTGCATTTCCTGAGAGTGCAGCACAGAGTCTTTTGTGTTGCCCCCAGTGATACCATTACCTGAAAGCCGTGTTAAAACTCAGTTTAGCAACAAAAACTCTGCAAATGAACACATTTGACTCCACGTGGGTTTTGCTTTGGAAATGTTATGTTGTAAAGCAAAATAAATTTTTCGAATAGTCTTCAGAAAGCTGAAAGGGGCCAGGGAAGCTTCCTGTGCTGAGTAAGGAATCACACACACAAATACTCTTCAGGGCATATTCACTTAGTGTGTTTTTCACTGGAGACTTTAAAAGGGGTTTCACAAGAACTTTAACATCTCCCTTGCATCATATTTGCTGCAAAGCTTTCTGACAGTGCCTGTCCTTCCCTGGTACTCCGGCGGAGCTCAGGCCTGTGGGTTGTCAGTGTGTTTCCTCTGGTGAAGTGATTATAGGCATTTACACTCTGTATTGAATGTCTGTTCTTTATGGCTTTGGCCTACAAGCTAGGATGGTTTTTTTGGGATGGTTTTTTTGGCCTACAAGTTAGGATGGTCTTTTACAACATTTTGCAGTACCAGGCATGGGAACAAGGTGCTCATATATTATAAACTTAAAATGATAGAGTATTTTGTGCCAGGGCTTACTTTGTTGGGGCTTGTTGGTTGTTCCTATGAAGCTTTTCAACTTGTAGCACATGAAAGCCTCCCAGATATGCTAAACACCCTGGATCTCTGTAGAGATGCTAATGAAACAGCAGTTAAGAGATTAAAGGCCTTTGGAGTGTACAAGCTGGATGAAAACCAAGTCAAGAGAGGAACTAAACAGTCCCCTTTGTATCCTCATCTAACCTGATTTGGTTTTGGTTGTTGAAAAGGTCTGTGGGATATTTGGAGCTCATGCTGTCTTGCTTCTGATAAGCACAAGAAACCACAACAGTAGTTACAAAACTTCAATAATTGAGACAATTTTTTTTCCTCCCCCGAATTCAGCTTAGTAAAGAGTATTTTTAGCAATGTGTTTAATGGTGACTCCTGTGATTCTACATTTTCAAGTCTATGTTAATGCCACTGTTCCAGTTTCTCCAGATTGCATACAAACATCTAACACTGGGGTGTGACCACAGCAAGTTAATACGTTTTTCAGTATCTCTTGACTTATGTTTGCATGGATTGAAGTTATAGTGGAGGTCATATTCTTTAAAACACAAGTTGGCATATTTTCAAATTTAATCTATTTTTTGAGTTGTAGACACTCATCCCTTTTAGACTGCAAGCACTAAGATCAGTTGTATCTGAAGTGGCTGCTTAAGGGGTACTATCACTGTTTAGAATAGCTGATGCAATTTAGGAAAGAGAACTTAAAAATATGAGTCAACTCTGTTTGGAAAACATAGGAAGTAGAGGAAGAATTTTTTAGAATTATTATTCTGTCAGCTAAACCCCAGCAAAATCAGCTTAATTGTTTGCCACAGACATAATATGTAATGATTTTTTTTCCCTAAACTTATTTATGAAAGCTTCATTTTATGATTCAGAACATTCTTTTACTGAACTGTTATTTCATGGTTCCCCACATGCAGCATGATAATCCATGCCAGTCTTATCTTTGGGCTTTACCTGTGTGGTTGTTCCATTAATTGGAATATAAGAATATGGTAGAAATATAGAGATCTGATTGTATCTTAATTGTGCTTGCACATTACTCAATCTCACCAGCAGTTCTCTTGTGATTTTTTAGTTGGTGAAAAGGCATTTGAACTCATAACCATACTTTCTACATGGTGTTTTGCCAAGCTAAGTACCTCTGCTTATTTTATTATACAAAAAAATTCAGAATAAAAATTATATGGAAGGGCAGTAAAGACAAGATGTTTCCCTCACTCTGCTTATGGCTTTGGAAGAAACGATGAGAACATTATTTCCATAAAACCGGGGATAAGGTAAGGGTGTGTTGTTTCAAGCTCGGGTAACTCACGTGAAAAATAAAATGACAACATATATGTTATGTCACTCAATGCTACCTGATTCTCTTTCAAGATAAGTTTTTTATCAGTGGTTTAAAACAAAGGGCTTTGTATTTTCAGAAGCATTATTTACCACTTGCCTTTGCAGTTTGTGATGATACCTTGGTAAGTAAAAGGAACATCCAGGGTCATTTTGGAATCCAAAACGTGTGAGAGCCCTAAAAGATACCATCAGGCTTTTACTGCTTATAGACAGCTCTGGTATGTTAAGTCTATAATTTTTCATCAGTGAACACTAAAAGATCAGTGTTAGTGACATCTTCTGTGTATCCATCATGCATTATGCAATGTTTGTCATTCTTATTGGTTAAAATGGCTGTCAAAATGCAAATGCTTAAAAATCTGTAGCATTATTTGCATTAGGTCATGTTATTTGAAGTATCCTTGAAGTATTTAGTGGTTTAATACGCTCTTAGTTTTTGTCACGTGTAGTAGCTCAAAGTATAACTATCAAACTAATTACGTGAGATTTATTTTGAATCAAAAGTAGTGGAGGGGCAGTAGCAGATCTTGATTGTTTGATGGGTGGACTCATGTGAACCGTCTGTGTTTTAATCTAAATATTCCTGTCTGGCTTTTGGGAATAGAGGGATATTGTGAAAACAGTGGCAGGAACGATTCCAAATCATACACAGTGTCTGCATACTTCATGAAATAAAGTGTCAGAAGGTGCGCTTGGTCTCTGTTAACACTGAAAGTTGAGGCCTGTAATCTCAAAGAGAAAGGGTTCAAAACCAGCATCCAATTCACATACTGTAGAAATCTAAAATCCTTTTGGAGTTTGTGCAGCTTAAAGAACTGGTCATATCACTATGACCCTACGTTTGGTCAGCTGAGTAGCTTTCTGTATTCCAGGGGCTGTACCAAGTGAATCTCTTGATGATTTTCAGAGTGTTGAGTCCCACAGGCAGGTTAGATACTGACTGGAAACTGAAGTGAGATAAATTAATACTAAAACCAAAGCATATTTTAACGGTGAGATAGTGGAGTAGTTCAACATAGAGAAGCAGTGGTGGGTTCTTCATCAGCCTAACCTTTGTGGTCATGTATGAATTAGTCTTTATGAAGCAGAGCTCAAAAAATGACACCTGTGACTATGAGCTGACCCACTTTCTGTGAAACTTCTCCCTTTACTGGTTAGAGGTGTGCCCAATTTTCAGGAAAAGTTTCTGGTCTTTCTTTCTTATCAGCATTACCAGAAAAAGGGGAAGGTAAAGTATGAAGGCCGCAAATTTATGGTGCAGGGTGTTTTTTTGTTTCAGAGAAAGAGTTTCAGTATTATCAATAACCTGGACAATGAGATCAAGTGCGGACAACATCAAGTCGGGTGGGAGTGTTGACCTGCAATACCAATAGCTCAAGTCTTGACGGTGGTTTGTGACAACATGGGGTTTTTAGTGCTGCATAATATGCTTTTCATTCACCCTCTCCTTGCTTGAGCTTCTGTTTCCTTGGCTGAGTTTAGAGAGAAAGACAGAGAAAGGATGCCAGGATTTGGCTGGAAAACTTACTGATAGAAATCAGGAGCTGGTTAACTGGGAGAACTGTGTCTTTCTCTTTTATCCCCTAAGGTATGATGTCCATTTACTTTTGTGCCTTGTGGTTCCAATTCATTTGAATGCTTGCATCCAATTGAAGTTTAAGCAAATAGTTTTGTACACAAGAGGAGGACCTACTTGTACAACGTGAAAATCTTTCAGCCTCCGTAAAATTGACTTTGCAAGCTGTGGTTTACATACAGAAGCCATTCACACACATGCAGGAAGTTTTCCTGACTTTTGCTAACGACAGAAAAGTCAATGAAATTAGAGAATAAATGATTCGTTGTAAATACTTAGTGAACTGTGACTAAGCACCTTTTAATAGAAAGTGTCAGTGTTTTAATTCCAGGGGCTAGACTGTTCATGAATAGTTATATTTTATAAGGTACTTTGTCATGGCTCATGAGATATTTACAGCAAATCTTTTTTTAGTCTTTTTCCTTTTTTTTTTTTTTTCATTAAGAAAACTCATGAGAATTTCCTGAACGTACAAAGCAGGCTCATGGTTGCACAGTATGTCCCTGAAAACAGCTTTCCATGCAGTTTGCATTTCCTTCCATCTTGATGGGCTGGGGTTTCAAGACGAGTGTTATTCCATGCCTCGCTTTGTAGATAATTCCTTTATGGGAAAGGAGGGGAGGGGGAGAAAAAGGAGAAAAATGTTCTTGTAGTTCTAAAAACATGTTTGTACTCTTTACTTTTCTATAAGTGTCTGGAGAGATGCCAGAAAAAGTTCCTACGAGTCAGGATACACATATACAAGTCAGTGGGGTTATGCTGAAAAGAGAGAAAAAAAACACCCCACCTTATTATTTTTGTTGCTTGATTTTTAAGTGTTACAGGCTGCTCCCTGTCAAAAGTGATGGAAGAACAGCAATCATTAGATGATGATTAAGCTTCTGGGGAAGAAAAGGGAGGAAAATCCTCATACATGGAAGTGATTTTTCCATCCAGCTTTATGCAATTTTGTGTTTTACTCTGTCAGCCATTGATGAGCAAATTTAGTCTCTGTAAATCCTTCTTAAGCTGAGGTTTAGGAAGGCCCTCAAGTTGCAAAGTCTTGGAAAGAGATTCAGCGCGACTGCTCTACTGAAATCTTACGGACAGCTAAAGCCAATAAGGGATTTGGTGTTTTCCAGGCATCAGGCAAAAGCTCCTGAGATTTGTAAAAAATACCCCTCTTTTGGAGGAGGAGGGAGACATCAGGAGCCTGAACTCTGCTGCATTTCAGAGGGAGGCAAGGACTCCCTTTAATACATCAAATCCCCATCTCCAGGGACTGTGTTCCTAAATAAGACTCGCTCGTACATCAGCATCGTTGTCAGTTAGCCGAGTTCAGAAGCTGAATACTTTAATTTGTAACTTCTGAATTATTCAGTGTATTTTTCCTTAAAGGTAATGTAAAGCATGTTTCCATGGTTAGGGGCTGGACTGCTCTCAGCTGTACCTTCATAAGCAAATTGAATTTAGTGTAATTTCATGGATAATTAAATAAGAATGAAAATTTTAGAAGCATAAAAAGAGACTTTTCTTTGTTCAGCAAATGATCACCATTTAATATTTTTATATAATATTATATAAGTTGTCTCCAATTGATTTGATGAGTCTTGATTAGTGAAAGGCAAGATGAAAGTAAGTATGAATTAAGGCAGTGGAGGCTAACCGGGAAACTTATTTAAATACTAGAAAATTTCCCCTCCCCTTTTTTTTTTATTATTTCAAAAAAAACCCCCAAAAAAATAAAATAGAAAAATCCTGCTGGGTCATGGCCAAAGGGTTTTTGGAAGTCTTTTTTCTCCTTTTAGATTGGTGAGCTAACTCTACAGACATTTCTACTGTATTTAGTAATCTCCAGGTGCAGTGTGAAGCTAAGATTTAAAAAAAAAAATAAACCCACAAAAATCAAGACCAGAAATTTCACATTTTTTAAATCCCATTTAGACCTTGGTTAGGTCTTTATTGTAAGCTTAATCAGTGATTGCAAACTCCTGGGGTCTTTCTCCTTTCTGCCTTTACTTCATAGCAGAAGGCTGAAAAAGTGCAACTTGCCTGTTTGTTCCTTCCTCCTCGCTGATAATAAAGAATTTGTCAGCAGAATTTTCTGAGGAAAACAAAATTAAGTTGTTCATTTTAGTGAATGGAGAAATTGAGGTGCTAAGACTGTGGCTGTTGGGTGGGTTCCCTCCCACCTCCTAAGAAGGAGATTGTCCTGTGCATCTCCTCCTGTGCCCGGCTGAAGGACCACCTTCTTCTCCCCCTGGCAGCTGAATATCACTTCTGTTGCCATCCCTGGTAACCACACTAATTGCTTACATGGAAAAGGAATATTAGGAAAACATGAAGTGAGGCTAAAAATACATCCAGTATGATATAGCAGCTGGAAGCAGGGAAAGCCAGCACCTTCCACCGGCCAGATCTCCACGGACCACCAGCAAAGTGCTCCGGGGGCCACTGCAACCATGAGCCTCATAATGTGCACTGGAACACTTCTATCAAATATCACCTCCTGCTTTTTACCTCGACCTCAGAAGAACTTCCCCAGCAAGCGATAAACAATAAACTTACATAGTGTGCCCGGGAGACTTGGGCTCTAAATAAACTCTGGATGGTGCCACACATTTTTCCAGGAAGCAGAGCTCACCATAGACCACACAAATCTCAGCCACGAGCACCATCCCTTGTCTGGTGAGCGAGGCCAAGCTGCAGCTCGAAGAAGCGACGACTGTGCCTGGGTATAGAAGCACAGTCAGGGTGTTTTAAAGGGGAGAAAAAAAAAAAGGGAATAGCTCAGTGTTTTGTGGCTGCCCCTTCCACAGCACCTGGGGTGCCCTGGAATGTGTCTCTTGCTCTTTTCCTCTCTGACTCTGAAACTGAAAGGAAGGAAATAAGAAGTGTTCAGTAACTGCAGCACCGGGGGACACGTTAATTAGTCTCCTGTAACACATCATTCTGATACCAAAAATTACATTTGCTTTTGCCTCTGTAGCGTGTGATTCAGTGAAACCACGGCTCTTCTTGGGGAGTTTGGTCTTTCTGCGAGTCCAACCATTACTTCCTTGGCTCCTAAGGAGGAAGAGAAAGGGGAAGATGGGATGCTGGATGTCATTCCCTCAAGCACTTCAGCTCCTCACTTTTGTCTGTAGAGATTAATTCTTGCTTTGGAAGTTTGGTTCTTTTTAAAAACTGTTTGACACTGAGCATCTGAGGGTTTTGTTTAGGATGTGTTCACGTACCTAATTATTAAAAAAATTTTTTATTCTGCAATCACAGAAATGTGCAATAAGTGATTAGAAGTCTTCATTGGAAAGCCTTTTGTACTTGTGTGCCTTTTTTCATCTTGCCTGGCTTATCTGTTTTGATAACTAAGGGAGTTAGGATTTTACCTGATATGATTTCATAGTCTGTTCTGCAGATACAGATAAAAAAATCAAAGTACAGTATCCATAATAATGATTTCCTTTGTTGACTCGTGTACTGGGCATAACACTGAGTGGACTGTGTATTAAAAAATAGAACAAACAATCTCCCACTTTTTAAATGCTTATATTTGGTTGCTGATTTTGCCCTTACTTGAGCAGTCTGAAGTTTTCTAATTAATAATTCATGTATTAATACTAATTCAATCAATCTATTATTTTATAGTAAACTCTCTCCAAATTGTCAGTTATTCAAATTTAAATGCTTGTCAGTAAATACCAAGTCACGCACATTTTGCCTGAATGAGCACAACTCAAGTTTGTCTTTTTTTTTTTTTTTTCAGTTGAGGAAGGTCAGAGAAGACAATTCTTTTAAAAAGGCAAATTTGACTGAATAACACATTGTTCTTTACATTGCCCCTTTTGAACTATCATCAATAAAGTGAAATAGGTAACTAAGCATTTCCTTCCTGTGAAGTTCTGTTGAGCCCTGTGAGAGTGATGCTTTTTCCCCCTTTTTGTCGTTTATTCTTGACTCACAGGTTGGATGTGCTGCACTGTAACTTCAGATCTTTCTTTTCGGTGTTCTTAATATATTACATTTAAACTGACAGCACATATTTGATCCTTGCAATTTTGCTTCTCTCCTTTGTAGATGTAGTATTTTTCATGCTTTTGAAAATTAAATTTTTGAAGGAAGGTCTTGAAGTGCTTATGTGATTTTGCTTGTAAAAAAAAATCTCTCTTAAGTCCAGATATTCACATCTTCTCTTTCCTGCACTCCACTGACCAATTATCATTGGAAAAAAGAAAACAGTTTATTTTTGAGAAATGTAAGAAAGCTATTTCTTATTTCCTTTTGATCATCTCTGAACTCAAAGTGATTATTTAATAATTCTAGTGCACAAGGGGATCAGTTTAGCCTATTGCTTCTGTGTTTGTCCCCTTCCTGAAGTCATGGGAGGGACCTGAGGTGAAAACTGAGAGAGGAACCATCTACACTGTCCTTTGGAGGTATGGGAAAACAGGCGTTTGATCCATAGATTGTATAAATAGGATTATCTATTGTCAGTATTCCCCTTTGGGCTTTCTGTTTGTTTGGTTGGTTTGGTTTTTTTTATATCACATATATTTAGTTAAAAAATATATCGTGTCAGTAATGAAATGGGAAAAATAGCTCGTATTTTTAATGAGACGTTAATTGTCCAAGCGATGGTTTAGCATCTGTGCTCAGTTTAGCTGCTAGACAGCACATTTTGGACAAAATAAAAAACTAGAGTCTAATTAGTAGCCACGGATGTGGTCATCTCCCAAAGTCCTTGCTTTTGTTTTTGTAGCAAGTAGATCAAGACTAGGGTGACTGTAACACATCAATATTTTATAAAACTCTTCTTTTCTTGTTCCAAAAATTCTGCCAAATTGTGCTTGAATGAAGCCTTCGGAGGAAAAAGGCTGTGAGAGTTCTTTACTATAAATACCTTTTTGTGATTTTAAGAAGAATGGGGTATTTATAATGGATTGAACCAGAGCTTCTCTGCTCTGTGTTATCTTTATAATGTTTGCCATAAAGTGCTTCCAGGCGACATCTTGACTTCTGTAATTTTTTTCTTCCTTCTCGTTGGTGCCTGGAACAGATTATTGTGGGTTATAACATTTTAAAACATCTAAGTAATCCATTTGAAAGCAGGAAAAGGAGCACACCATTGATATGTAATTGCCCTGACTTTCCAGAAAAGATTTTATCAGAGAACTTCCAGTTTCTTACTCCAGGGAGAAGGTTGCATAGTTTGAGTTCTGAAATAAAATACATTTTTAAAGCACTGAAATGGATATATCTCGCAACACAATTTTACGCCGAGAAAAAGTGAGAGTATTGGTGAGTTCAGTCCTTCCTGAAGTTAAACCTAAACTAAACCCAAGTATTTGAAAGAATTATTCTACATTTTCATTTCTTTTGTATCTTTTTGTCTAGTGGATGTATTGTATCCGTGCTAGTGGAGAAATAATTTCCATTTTTTTTCACTCACAGGTTCAGTGATAACAGAGATAACAGAGATAACCACTGTCCCAGCTCACAGTGGGTTTGACTTTTGGTAACTGGGGAGTTGTGGTGCTGCATTACTTGTAGAAGGCAGGAACTGCCTTGCCCCAGAGTTGTTCGTTTTAGTTTAGAGCACAGATTTCCAAGCTGAGATCTCTGAACCACTGATGATCCAGAAGTCACATTAAGTATTTCACAGCAGTTTTGTCAATATATATAATAGATTTTTAAAAATTAAGTCTAGAAATACTGCAAATATTAATTTCGTTGTTAGATTTTACAGTGTTCATGAGAAATGCTGGCATTTGTAAGGCCCTTTTGGTCTAAGTATTTCCAGATTTTTGAGATAGGCCATGTTTTTTGACACCTTTTTGCATTTCTCCTCATTATTTCAGTGCTACTGCAGCACCTCTCTGACACAAGTACTGCAAAGGTGACTAATGAGAATATACAGGCTCCCTACATGAAGGGGTGGATGTTTTGGGTTACTATTAAAATTAAATTTAATTTGCTAATTTACTATTAAAATAAATCTAATTTGCAAAGCCTAATCTGTCAGTGGAGCACTTGTTACCCTCTGGCAGTGGGAGGCACAGGGGGATAACTTGGTTTTTCTGTCATCGACCACTGTGGACAAGCTGCTTCTCTTCTCCAGGCATTGACTTCAGGAAGGGTAGTAAAGTAGAAAACTGATGTCATAAAACATGTTAACATCTGATAAGGAGGTGTGTTGTTTGAGCCTTGGATATAATTATCGTCATTCAACACCCACAGATCTCATTCATAAAATCACGATGTGAATTTTTAGAACAATGAAAAACGGCCTTGACGTTTTGAAGAATACAAAAAAGAATAATATTATTTCTCCAAAAATTAGCATAAAACATGCATCCTCATTTATGTTTTGTATCTTGTGGATTAGTTTAAATTGTCTTGTGGTTTTAATCTAGATTTAAAATAGCAAGGGATTTCCACATTTGGTTAACACTTACAATGTATATATACAGTGAAATGATGTTTTGACTTCCTGCTCTCCTCATCACTTTTTCGCCCTGTCCTCATGAGAGCAGACTGGGAATTCATCTCTCTTGGCTTTGTTAAATTCCAGTTGTGTTTGGGTACATTGTTGAGATGAACTTTTTCCTAGAGCAGAAGTGACTGATCCTAGTCCAGTCTGCGTAGTCGACAAAGTCAGTTGTCTCATTTATTTCCTGAAAAACCGAAACCCTTTGTGAGTGAGCGAATGGAACATATTATGTTATACAACTGGAATAAATTATATCTTCTTCCTTGGCCAGTCATAAGGATTTGTAAAATTAATTTATGTTTAAGACACTTAACTGTTAGAGTTTGGTGTATTCTGATTAGTACACAATGGCACTGAAAAGGGGTCTTGCCCACAGCTTTGTGTTGGGATGAATCTGCTGATTTACAGCAGTTAGGAAGTGTTTACTATAATATAAGAGAGAAAAAAAAAAAAAGAAACCACAGGGTGAAGTGTATTGTTTTTCATTAATAACAGGGCTTTCAGAAGCACCTATATGACATAACTGTCCAAATTCTCACATTTACTTATTTTACAGTCTCACTCCTCCTCAGCTAGTGGGTTTTGTACATCCCATGGTTTACAAAGAGTAACCAAGTCAGTTCCGTGGAACCATCTGTATGTAGAAAGATTATTGTGCAGAGCTTTTAGCAAAGCTTAGAAAATTGGGTTCTGATGCAATTTAGCCATATTCACTCTGAAACATACATACCTATAAATAGTTCATTGAAAGTAGACTTCTGTAGCATTTTGCATCAAAATCGGCAACGTTTTGCATTTTGACCCTGGGGGAGGAAAAAATACTTTAAAAACCTTTTACTCAAATGCATTTTCTGAGTTGTGTTCTTATATACGTGTAATCATTTTTCATGTCTTAAAAGTGGTCATAAAAGTTTGAGTATGGATAATCTTACAACACTTTCTGCTTGAAATTGGGCTTTAATTTACATATTTTTTCTTCCAGTAACATAACATACAGGATTCTGCTTTGATTTTATGTATGATATTGCTCATGAAGAGAAGTCATGGCTACTGGGGGGAGTTCATTCCTGAGGACTAGAAGGAAGAAAATGTCATTTCTGTTTCCAAAAAGGGCAAGAAGGAGGATTTGGGTAATGACAGAGCAGTCATACTCACACTGATCCCTGGGCAGGTCATCCTAGAAACCATTTCTGAGCCTGTTAAGGATAAGGAAGCGATTGTGAGATGTCAGCATGGATTTATGGAAGGAAAATCACATGTGACCCATCTGATGGCCTTCTGTGATGAAATAACCAGTGCAGTGTATGAGGGATGAGCAGGGAATGGTGTTTGCCCCGACTTCAGCAAGGCTTTTGTCACTGTCTCCTGTAACATCCTCTTACACAAGCTGATGAAATAGATAAATGAATGGTCAGTGAGACAGGCTGAAAACTGGCTGAAGGGATGAAGTTCACAGGGTTGACACCATCAGCATGAAGTCCCTCTGGAGGGAGGTTGCTGGTGAGGCATCCCAGGGGTTGATCCTGGGGTCAGCACTGGGTAATGTCTCCATTAATGACCTGGATGAAGGGACGTAAGTGCACCCACAGCAGTTTGCTGAGGATGCAGAACTGGGGCGAGTGCCTGATAGGCCCGGGTGGTTGTGCTGTCATTCAGAGGGACCTCACCAGGTTGGAGAAATGGCCCAACTGGAACCTCAAGAAGTCCCATAAAGGGGAATCCTTCCAGGGATTGCTTCAAGGGGGGAATAACCCCAGACACCTGAAGAGGCTGGAGGCTGACCAGCTGGGAAGTTGGACGTGTGGCTGCAGTGTGCTCTTGGGACAGCACCCTGGCCTGCTTCCAGCAGGTGAGGGAGGTGATCCCTCCCCTCTGCTCAGCACTGGTCAGACCCCTCTGGAGTGCTGGACCCATTGCTGGACTTTGAGAGACATGGAAGTACTGGAACAAGTGCAATAAAGGGCTGCTACAATGCTTAAGGGACTGGAGCATCTCTCATACAAGAGAGGCTTGAGAGAGCTGGGACAGTTCATCCTGGAGAAGAGAAGGATCAGGGAAACCTTACCAGTGTCTATAAACACCTGATGGGAGGGAGCAGAGCTGGTAGAGCTGGGCTTTCTTCAGTGGTGGGCAGTGACCAGACAGGAGTCACTGAGCACTGACTGAAATACAGGAAATTCTGCTTAAAAATAAACACTTTTTTACCATGAGGGTGGTCAAATGTTTGGGAACCGCACAGAGAAGTTGTGGAGTGTCCATCCTTGGAGAAACTTAAAACCCAACTGGACATAGCCCTGAGGAAATTATTTGTGAAGGGAATTGAACTGGGTATCTCCACATGTCCAACCTCACCTCGTCTGTGATTCATGGAATAGAAGTGGTAGAATGATATCTTCCTTTTTTTCCCTTCTGTCTTGCAAGATAGTGGTTTTGTGAATTTATTAAGGCAAAAATTGGATAGAAAATTCTTACTGTGTATATTTTAGTGTTTTTAAAGAAACATTAACAGAAGTTGCCTTTTATAAAGGGAAAATTTAGGATATTTCTTTTGTTTCCGCAAGTTATTGAAACATTCAGTATCAGCTTAAGAACAGGACTCATAAGGTTCATGCTTAAAACACTTTATTGAGTCAAAAGAGAATGACCTCCTGTGGAGCTGGGAGACTTTAGCATCTCTGAAATTTATCCCTGAGGATTTTGTGTTATTCTTGATTTATGATGGTGTCACTGAGGACAGGGTTTGTCTTTTTGTGAGAAGAATTGAACTTTTCTTTTGGCAGGGTGGTGGGCATTGTTAATCCCGCTGCCTGGCAGACCTCACCATTTAAAAACTCAGGGTGTGGACAAACTGCTTCCATTTTCAGGTAAACAAAGTTGCTCTTACAAAGGTCTTGCAATGTTTAAGTTTTAGTGCAGCAGTGAACTTGACTGATGCCTTTGGATGATGATTTCCACCGTGATAATTGAGAAGTATCTGTAGGGAACTGTTAAGTAAGCATTAAAAAATTTCAATAAGCTCAAAATAATTATTCATTATGAAGTCTCTTCCTGGTTTTCCAATGTAAGTAATTATAAGCATCAGTGAAGCTCATTTCAGACTCGAGAGATGGAATTCCAACAACCATCTGTTAGTTGCAGGTGACATACCATCATAAATTGGGGTCATTTCTCTTTTTTAAGTATTTTAATTCACATAATTGGGGTTTCCTTTTGTGTACTTATTTCACATCACAAGACCCCTCCCCAGCTTTTGGTTAAGCTTAGTTTTTTGTGTTTCCATCAGTGAAACTTCTCTTCCATCTGTAGTGGTTACAGAGGGCTTTAGCTCTTGTTTTCAGATGTTTTCCTCCTCATTTGCTCTAAATGTTCTTTTTCTAAATTTTATCCCTTTACTTGTTGCTATGTACTTCTGAATAATTAAATGGTATTATGTAATGTTTCTCTTCTTGTTGTTTGTGCTTTTTCAATATCTGCAGACATCATCATGGCTTAATTTTAGACGGGAAAAAGCCCCATTTTGTATCTGACATTTCAGTTCCTTTCTGTACTTGCTGTTCTCACTAGTAAAGGTTCAGTAATTTAGTAATCAATTCTTAAGAGTTAATCTGATAGTATTTAAAATACTAAGGCAATAGGATGTCTTCACTTGCTGAATAAGTAGGTGGTAATTAGTGACTTCCTAGAGCTTCTCTTGACTTCATAGGATCAGGAATCAGGGAGTTACTGCTGTTCACATCAGCAGGGTAAGGGGATACATCCCTCAGTTATTAGACATGAAAATGTGACTAATTGTCCAGCAAAGTATAGGTCTAAGAAAGGGAAATACACATGGTCTCCCTTCAGCAGTTAGTGGAGGTATCAGTAGCACTTTCAAGCATTAGAGAGGTACAGGAATACTACCTGGGGGTATATCCCGTGGGAAGAGGTGGGGTGGACAGGCAGAAAAGACGTGGTAGAGGAGGCAATGCTGGGAGAGACACTGAAGTCAATACCAATTAACTTCATATGCAAAGTAATGTAATTACTGTTATCCAGTTAACTGAATATTACAGCCAGTTATCGACCTATAGATCTACTTGGACATGCAAATTGCCTGGTCTGTGCAGCTGCATATGTACAACCTTAACTTTTGTTAGTACCTGTTTTAAAACTGTTGTAGGTTTTGAATGCTTGCGTTCGTTGTAACTTCAGCATAGTTCTTCTAAACTTTAACGAGAAGTCTAACACAGCTACGACTTGCAGTTTGACTTTTATATCTCTCCTACCAAGTCCTGGTAAAAAACTATGTTCTGTGTGAAGTGTGATCTCATTGATCTCATTATTTCAAGCAGATAAATATGTTAGCTATGAACTCTGATTGGAATTGAGATTACCTTTTCTTCTAAAAAGGCTTTGATAGAATTTACCTGATAAGCAGATAAACATATAAATAGCAACATAAATTCCAGTGCTTTTCCAGGTAGCACTGGTAGAAGATGCTGGCTAGTTAACATAACTCAGTGCTTGGATTTGGTCCCTATTTCATTAATCTCAGGCAAATATAGCAAGCAAAATTATTTAATTTTGAAGTTAATGTTTCAGTAAGTTCACTGCTGGTATTAGGAAGGAGTGAAGTCTACAAAACAGCAACCTGTCACATCATCTCTCTCTGATACAATGTATCAACATAAAACAGATGTCATTTTGAGGCCTTGTTGTTTACCCCTCTCTCCCCTATTGAAATCATCCTTTTACTCAGGGCAGTTTCTTCCTCCTGGATTTTGTTCTTTCTGCTTCTACTCTCTGTACAATATGTCCTCCTGTGCATGTCTGATCAATTTTCTGGTTTGGCACCAGTCATCTCTTTCCTTTCAGTCCCTACTTCTGCCTAATTTGTTCAGCAGCAGCCATGGCAAACCCAACAGAGAGGGAAAAGAGCTAACTTTAGCTGTTGAGGCTTTGCAAAAGGTACCATCCTTATCTTATTTTCCCTGGGATGTCTGATAGGCTCATTCCCATGCTCATCAGAATGAAACCTGTTGTCTTTCAATTTGTTGTCATCAAAGGGACTAGCTTTCTACATTTTTATCCTTGTCTTCATAGTCAGTGTCTTATGGTACCAAGGTGAATTACTTCAAAATATTGTATTACTGATTTTCTAAACTTTGATTTTATTGATTTTTAACGGTTTGAAGTGCTTGTCCTTTTGGTGTTCAAATTGCTGGAAGTTTTCTGGATGTTCTCTTCTTTGTCGCCATGTGGCTGTCAGGTTTCCAGTAATTCATACATTTAGGAGGGCACTTGCTTATAATACAGAAACATCTCTGAGAATTAATATGCTGCATATTCCAAATGCATTCCTGCCAAACAGCTGACAGAAAAGAAATTTACTGCATGTTCTAACAATGCTGAGGAGATGTGAGCCCAGGTATTAGCCACTCCAAATATATCTAGCAGATGATTTGCCCTCTGTGATTTTATGGGATCCTTGCCTGGTTTTAGATTAGTAACAGTGAATTAGCTGTTTCTGTATAGGGTGAGCACTTAAACGTGATCAGTGCTAAACGCAGAGGCCTCAAGCTCAGTCACTCAGTGCTGGAGAGCCTCAGTCCTCACACACAGAGACACACAAGTCTCTCTGGCACTTGCAGTCACGTAGATCCCTGTGATCCACATTCCCAGTCTGGCTGCAGAAAGGAGCAAATAAAAACCTCTGTGCCGAGACAGAAGAAGTATTTGCTTGCCCTATGTGAGATCGGATCATAGAGCTATAGAATCATTCCAGTTGGAAAAGACCTCTGACATCATTGAGTCCAATCCCCATCCCAGCACTGCCAGGTCAGCCACTAAATCATAGCCCTCAGTGCCACATCTACACATCTTTTAAATACCTCCAGGGATGGTGACTCCCTGGGCAGCCTGTTCCAGCGCTGGACAACGCTTTCTGTGAAGAAAATGTTTCCTAATATAGAATCTAAACCTCCCCTGGCACAAATCGAGGCCATCTCCTTGCATCCTGTCACTTGTTGCCTGGGAGAAAAGACCAACCCTCACTTGGCTGCAACCTCCTTTCAGGGAATTGTAGAGAGTGATAAGATTCTCCCCCAGATCTCATTTTCTCCAGGCTAAACACCCCCAGCTCATTCATCAGACTTATGCTTCAGACCCTTCCAAAGCTCTGTTTTCCTTCTCTGGATTCGCTCCTTGTCATGAGGGGCTCAAAAGTGAACACAGGACTCGAGGTGAGGCCTCACCAGTTTCCAGCACAGGGTGATGGTCACTGCCGTGGTCCTGCTGGTCACGCTATTGCTGATACAGTCCAGGTGCCACTGGCCTTCTTGACTGCCTAGGCACCCACTAGCTCTGGTTCATCCTTCATGTGGAAACAGAAAAGGAAAATTGTTAGGGATTTCTAGAAAAGAAAAAAAAAAAAGCAGCACATATTTCCCACCAGACTCCCTCACTGCTTTTATACTTTCCCTAGGCTGGATTCGTCACATTTATTCAAGGTGGTAAAATCTGCATGCTTTGGGGCAGCTTTGTTATGGTATGAACTCAGTAGAAGCCCCAGTAAGGGGAACTGTTTATTCTAGCTCAGTGCACTCCCAGCCACCCGGGTTATAGTTCCTTTCTGGCCAGGACAGCTTTTGGAGCCTGTGGAGGACGGGAGGTTGCAGCAGCTTTCTGTCTCCACAGTCTGCTCTCCTGGTGGTCTGGCCACCTGGAGAGCGCTCCATCAGGGTGTTTGAACCACGCCTGGCCCACAACCTTTTCTTAGGTGTTTAACCCCCCCAAAAAAATACAGCCAAAAGTACTTTATCTATTTCTGTAGCTGCCCAAGATTCTGAGGTTCTTACACGGTCGCTGCTCTACGAGGAGCTGTCAGACCTTATCTTGTGCCAAGTATGAGCATGTGTTTACACACAGGACCATGATACTTCATGTAGGCACTTAGTGGCTTGGACATTTACCCTTTTGATGAGCCTGGAAACATCATTACAGGAACTTAAATAGATTAGAAATAGAAGCTGAAAGTAAACAATAAAAGCGCTGCAGCAGTCTTTTCTTTCTCCATGCTACTATTTTAATCCTCCTGTGAAAATCTGGGTAAGTTGATCCCCCCCTTGTAAAAATGTTTCCTTAAAACAGACAAACCTTTGAAATTGGATCTTCTAAGAAGACTTTGTTATTGCATGACATGTCTAATGGGGAGATGCTTCTATTACCAGGATAGTCTTCCATAACATTTTACTGCTTTGATGCCCTGCTAATGTTGTATTTTGATATATCTCCTCTCCAGTATTTACCTGTGGAGGAACAGCTCTATTTTTTTTATTTTCAACAGAATTTTTATGTGTTTCATAGGAAGACTTATTAATACTTCTGGTGAATGGAAGGTTCTTTAAAAGACTCTCATGAACCATTAAAATCAAAGCACATGTGAAGTGAAATTCATAACTTATATTAAAGCATCAAGTTCAGTTTCACTTCCCAGAAGCAAGGGCACCAAATTTTGGGTGGTGGATTTTTTTTTTTTAAATTAATTTTTTTTAGTGTTTTCTTTTAGTTCTTAACCTACTTTGTATTCTTCAACTTGGCAAAAATCTGAGCCCTCTGATGCTTAATTTAGTGTTTATTCTGCTATGGAGAGGTACCATGCAAAAGTGAAGGAAAAAATGAAAGAGGTAAAGTAATAAACTACTTGTGCATTTCTAATTATTACCTGTGGTAGCAGAAAGAGGTGAAAAAGGTTTGTGTTTGGGATCTTAGAACATGTTATCCTAGAAGCACGTCTGAATCAAGAAACATATCAAATGCTATACAAATACAATTAACAAATATAGAAGCTTTACTTTTATTTTAGTATCTAAAACTCACAGATCCATTGCAAAGAAAAAGGAAGTGGCTGTGGGTGGGTGTGGTGGTTTTTACTTTCTACTTAAACCACCATGCCAGTATCTAGTTTTCTGTGTGTGGGAAAGAAGTTGGCAGAAGTTACGTGGGAAAACAGTAAAGGCAAACTGAGATAGAAATAACTTTCGAAGGTAGAAAGAGTGGAAGTGAGGAAGGAAAAAAGTAGGTGCATCTGAAACTTGATTTTCTTTGTAATCAAGTTGTGCAGTTGACCTTAACACTTCTTCATGTGTCAGCATCAGCTCTGGTGTATCACAGAATCATGGAATGGTTTGGTTGGAAAGAACCTTAAAGCTCATCCAGTTCCACCCCACTGCCATGGGCAGGGACACCTTCCACTATCCCAGGTTGTTCCAAGCCCCATCCAACCTGGCCTTGAACACTTCCAGGGATGGGGCAGCCACAGCTTCTCTGGGCAACCTGTGCCAGGGCGTCTCCACCTTCACAGGGAAGAATTTCTTCCTAATATCTGATCTAAACCTACTTTCTTTCAGTTTGAATCCACTTCCCCTTCTCCTGTCACTCCAGACCCTCGTAAATTCTCTCTCTCCATTTTTCTTGTAGGCTGCCTTCAAGTACTGGAAGGTCACAGTTGGGTCACCCTGGAGCCTTCTCTTCTCCAGGCCCATCAATCCCAAATCTCTCAGCCTTTCCTCACAGCAGAGCTTCTCCATCCCTCTGATCTTTGTGCCCTCCTCTGGACTCACTCCAACAGGTCCATGCCCTTCTTTTGCTGGAGACCCCAGATGAAATACTGGATGAAATACTCCAGATAAGGTCTAGCTGAGAGTGAGGGGGTGTACTCCACATGAGTGGAGTTTAACATGATTATAAATTTTGGCAGGTTGGCTCCTCAGAAGACGGGAGATGCAAGCAGAGAACCTACTTTTGTGATGAATCTTTTCTATCTGTGCCATCCTTTGACACTTCCTGGAGAGACTTTTGTTATTGCTGTGGCTCTGACATGCTGTGCAGCAACTCCTGCTATCTTATATCTCCTAGGGCCCGACAATTAAGAGCTGAACAGCAGTAACAGTGATAAATTCCATCTTGCATGCTGGAATCAAATCTGTTGTTATCTCAAACCCTTCGAGCCCCAAGTTGGGTGCCAAGAAGGACTGTCATGGTTTGTCTCAAGCAAAGAGTATCTCATGTAGATTGTTGTATCATGTGGACTTATTGCACAACATATGAATAAACTGTGACTGTTCTTGAGCTAATACCTTTGGGCTTACCAAAAGCATCATGCTGGATGTCAGTGTTTACACCACAAACATAAAATTCCCGGATTTTGTTTTGATCCCATGCACTACATCCATAATTCAATCTTCATAAAGTTATGTAAAGCATTCCTATTGATTGGGGGTGTCTTCCTGTTTGACTAATTGTTGTACCTTCCTGTTTGACCAATATGTCTAATGATGTAACATTAGTTAGTCTGTGCAGTTTCTATTCCAGGAGAATTTATGCAGCTCTCCTTGTAGAAAAGCTTGCACACCTGGACGTTAACATCTGTCTAAACAGAAAATTCACTTCTTTTAGTTAACAAGACCTTGTCATTGTAATAAATGAATTATGAAAAATGTGTGTTGCTAATCATGGGCAGAAAAACCTGCAATAGATTCTCCCCATGGAGGATGGGAAGGGCATTCAGCTGCCCACACTGTAGACCTCTGCAGTAAAAATATCTCCAAATCAGCTAGCTATGAATAGTTTTCTAATTTCAAGAAGAAATGTCACTCTTAGAGCAGTTTACTTGATTAGAATTTAAGCTGTATTTTAATTAAGCTGTATTTTACCCAGGTACCATCTCTTTTCTCCTTTAATTTCCTAGGGGGCTAAAGAGAGTCAGACCGAATGTAGCTCTGCAGTACAGACCTCTACATTATGAACCCAACCCAACCTACTGCACAACTCTACTAAAGTTAATGAAGATGTGGTTTATGCAGAACAAATCACAGCAAAAGAAATCACAGGGTTTAAAATTGCTTCCCTGAAAGTACACAACAGGATAAGGACCTCAAGATCACAAGGTTGGCTTTCTTTTGATAAAACCACCAGTCAGACAGCAGTGTGTTTATTTCTAGTATTGCCCCTGAGAAAAAGTAATCCATGACTTTTCCAGCAAAAGAAACTTGGGATGTTTGAACATGTGACATGAATCCATCTATGTTTAGTATAGCAAACTTAAGTGAGCTTGATTTCAAAATAGGTTAAAAACTCCCACAGAAAAGATTCTTCTCCATCTCTCCAAAATTATAGTTTTATGATGTTATCAAGCCTTGAATAAGAAATCTCTTCATCAGCATCAGACTCCTTCAAAACAACAACAACAGAAAAAAAAGTTTTGCTTTAGAATACAGAGTCACATTATCAAAATTATAAAAGATGATTCTGTGATTAGAAACCTGGAATCAGTACCCAGGAAACTGTGTTGCTGCTCTCTGCAGTGAACAGAAATTAAGACTTGAATCGATTGCCTGAGTTTAGACATCTTAATACTTTTTTAGGTCTTCTCTTGTACTTCATCTCTCACAGGATCTGTCACAGACAAGAGTTACTGGACAACTTCAGAACCTGCACATCTCAAAGGATACTAAATACCCATGTTCAGGCAAATAAATGGGTCCCAGAGAACGTGGTTAATGGAGTCTAATGGATAAGTTAAGTCAGCTTTAAGTAGAAATCTACTTTTGGTCAACTGAGTAGCTCTAGATGCCTTAGGGAATCTGAGACATCTCCATTGTGCTGACAGACACAGGTCTGTGCTGTCCTTCTGAGCCGGCAGTCACACCCCAAGAATGTTTCAAAAGGCACTAAACATCTTTGTCCGGACAACTAAAACATGTCCACAGAGTGGGCTTCACTTGCCTAAACGTGACTATGTAGAATCCTTTTAGGTGCTTTGGAGCATCCTACTCAGCTGTGGAAGCATTCATGCCTCTTGTCAATCCAAATTCATATTTGCCAGGCTGGTCTAGATGCCTTGGATCAAACAACACATCTCAGATGGTATTGGACACACAGGAAACAGGATCACGACCTTAACTGTGGGTATCAATAAGAAGTAAGGTAATCAGTCTCTACAGATGGGGAGCTCAGCATAAGAAAAACATGGAGCTGTTAGAGCAGGTTCAGAGAGAGGAAGGGTACAAAGATGATCTGAGGACTGGAGCACCTCTGCTGTGGAGACAGACTGAGAGAGTTGGAGTTGTTCAGCCTGGAGAAAAGAAGACTCTGGGGAGACCTTAAACCCTCTTCAACTACCTAAAGGGGGCTTATAAAAAGGAGGGAGAGAGATTTTGTATATATGGCAGATAGTAATAGGACAAGAGGGAATGGTTTTGAACTAAAAGAGGAGAGATTTATATCAGATATTAGGAAGAATTTCTTTACTCAGAGAATGGTGAGGCCCTGGCACAGATTGCCCAGAGAGGCTGTAGCTGCCCCATCCCTGAAAGTGTTCAAGGCCAGGTTGGCCAGGGTTTGATGCAACCTGGTCTAGTGCAAGGTGTGTCTGCCATGGCAGAGGATTTGAACAAGATAATCTTTAAGGTCCTTTCCAACCCAAAACATTCCTCTACTCTATGAAACGAAATTGTGGTGAAAAATACAGTGAAAACTTAAGAAGTATTTTGTTGATGTAGAGGTGCATGAATAATGATCAAGAATAAAATAAAATCTTTTATACATTAAGAAAAAAAACCTCTAGACTCAGGGAATGGGCTGTGTAAGCCACGTGTGCAGCTCATACATTCATGTGTAAGTAGTTTTACTGAAAGAACAAAGGATGTTCCTGGACGTTCCCATTACATTACAAAGCTGACGTTCCAAGAATAATATGCCTGAGAATAAAACAATAATTATAAAACCACAAATGAAATCAAAGCAATGCTGCCGAAAGCCTTAAGCACCACAGGTTTACGAGGCATGTAAATATAGCAGCTTGCATAAAGATGTAAAACCTTACACTGCACCCTTTAAAATCTCACACTTAGGAGCCAGTGAAAATACACTGGAGTGAAAATGTGGATAGATAATCACTGGATCTCTGGTAAGAAATGCTGTTCTTTTCCTTTTAAAGCTGTGTGAATGCATGCAAGCTCAAATTAAGGAGAGCAGATAACCAACTGCACGCCAGAGATGAGCAGGCTGCTTAAAGCGACCACATAATCGGTGAAGCTTTAAAAAAGGAAGAAAACAGCTTGAGGCCCTTTTTCCTTCTTCCTCTAGAGTGTGACATCATTGTACATGACACAACACCTTGGAAGGAACCATATGGGAAATGCAGACATGTTGCTAACTAAATGTGAGCTCCTTCACAAGGAAAAAAACCCCATCGCCGGCCAAAGCCTGGCTGGGCTCGTGAAAAGCACAGTTTATACACAGGAACTGACAGTTCCACTTCAAGGACATTTTTCATGTCTAATTTCCCTTTTTTTTTTTGCAGTATTTAGAAAGGCATACCAGGAACACAGTTCTGGTTTGCGTTCAGTTCTAATCAAAAAGAGTTGATTTAACTCAACATCCTGAAATACATGAAATGTTTTGATGAGGAGGGGTTTTTTTTGACTCTATACAGGATTGATCTTCAGATCTCTAAGCCCATTACTCAGTGTTAGTTATTTTGCTGATTTAAGGAATTTTCAGGGTTTCCCCGTCTTCTAATGTCCTTTTAGGCTGATCTTTTTTTATCTTTTTTTTTTTTTTTACTAATTCCTTATTTCTCTAAATCATACAGTCATAGAATGGCCTGAGTTGGAAGGGACAGTAAAGATTATCTGGTTCCAACCCCCTGCCATGGCAGGGACACCTTCCACCCGACCAGCTTGCCCAGAGCACCACTGAACCTGGCCTTGAACACTTCCAGGGATGGGACATCCATAACTTCTTCAGGCAACCTGTGGCAGTGCCTGTTGACCTTAATGCAGTTTTGGATTAGAATTTATATCTAAAAGCTCTATTTTTTTTATATTTTCAATAATAATAGTCATTATTATCAGTAGTAATAACAGCACTAGTAGTAGTAACAGTTGTAACAGTGAATTTAACTGAATACACTGTAAATGGCCCACAATTATTTTTCAGGGCTGCTTAGATTATTTAACAGTTGTGTCTGAGGACATGAATTTCTACTGAAAAATGAATAAAACCCCCAAGCCTAAACATTGAGTTTTCACAATGAATATCCACATACACTGGCACAGCAACTGGTTCCAAAATTGTCTTAGGTGACTTCAGCAGAACAGGAGATACTGACAGCTTTAGATTGCGAGTGTTAACAGATGAGAAAAGGGTAAAATTGAAATGAGGAAGCTGCCTGAACAAGTATGTATTTGTGCATTAAAAATTATAAGAACTGCAGTTAAAGTTGAAAGAACTTCCCATGGAACACAACATTTGCATTCCTGTGAGTACTAATGGGATGGGAATCAGGAATTTCTCAGAGCTCCACTATGAGATATTCCATCTCAACTTTAGTCCCTAAATTGAAAAAGAGGTTGGACCCCAGTTCAGAAAACATTCACATTCATCTTGCCTGAAATACCACAGAAAGACCACATTATAATTGGAGTTACTTAGATAAAATTAGACATTTTATTTTTTCCCATCATTAGAGACTAAAATCTATACTTAATTTTAATGATCTGTCTCATGAAAATGACTCATGGATGCACCTCATCATGTGCTTGATTTTTATTTAAGTCTGTGATTATATTCCATAGAAATTAGTAAAAAATAAGCTTTCCTGTAGGATTTACTATGAGCTTAAATGTATTCTTGGTCAGGTACCTGGTTCTGAATGGTTTTTGCTGGGTTTTGGGGGTTTGGGATCTGGATGAGAGATACTGTTCTTTCACTTTGCAATTTGATCATGAAAAAAAAAGAAGGGGAAAAAAAGGGGGGGGGGGGAAGGAATCAACTGAAGACTTGAGTTCTATGAAAACATGTTATGATGCTTCCAGAATAGTTGGTTATGAACAGAAGATTTTTTTTTCTCTACTTATTTAGGCTTTTACATGCAGAACTACTTATGTATGCACTCCCCCATGTGAGCCTGATGTATTCAGACTAACACAGCTCCAGCAACTGCAGGCCAACTCCATCTCTGGGGTAAATGCATGGCCTGGAGGGATATATTTGATTCATAATGGCTGCAGCTGAATTACAGTGAGTGCTGGAGTGTTATTTATGTTATATCTGAAAGTTCATTGAAATTATTTAGATCCAGATCCCTCAAAGGATAGAAGTACAACACAAGTCAGATTTATGTGGCCGAGCCCAGGTGAGAGATCCACAAGCTCTGCCTTAAAGCACTGGTCCCTCAGCTTCCACCAGTCATTTTCTGTGGGTGTTCAAGGACCTTGTCTGGAGTCAGTACAGGGAATTTACACTGCAAACCATTTCCCTTTAACTGGGATTAACATTTAAGGATGTTTGAGACTGACAAACTGGGACATGGCAGATCCATATCCCCACTGTTGTGGGCAAGTTATTTGCAAACCACTTGGAGCACTTCACTGGGGAATGGAAAACCTGACTTGATCAGAATTAATTTCTTATTTATCCCAGAAATGGGACATTATCCATGGTCACTTCTGGGCTCTAATTCTATGCAATAAGAGCCCAGAAAGGCATCTGGAGGTTGGGAAGACAGGAATGGAAAAAATTGTAAGAAATCAAGAATTTTCCATCCCATTTCTATCTTGTGCCACGATGCAGAAGGGAGTGCAAAACCTCTGGAAAACAAATATTATAAGGATCACAATTCAGCAGTTAACCTTTACAGATAAAGCTCTTCTTCCATTCAGGCAAACACAATAAAATCTAGGAGAAAACAGTGAATGAGCTAAAAACCATTGGGAAATCCTGTGAAAACTAAATTATAGAGACAGGAAGCACTTTTTCAGTTTAAAGATATTACGAAAGAAAATTATTTTTAAAAATCAAGATGTTTTCCTCTGTAAAATTCTGAAGTAAAATTTCAAAATTATGCTTTAGAGTGTATCTTGTTATATGCTCCTTACAATTCTTTGTGTATTTTCTTCTATAGCTGTTAAAAATTTATACCAGGATTAAAAGCCCATAACTTACAATAAAACAGAACACTGAGTTTTAGAAGCAATTCCTTGTAATTCTTCCCTCCCTGTCATGCCTCCTATGGACAAGTGGGATGACCCACTGTGGGTCAAACTTACCCATTCTGTGATTCTGTGAAAAGTTCCTAAAACTGGGATTCTGTGATCTTAATGTGGAGACTTTCTGAACTGGTAAAATATGAAGCTGTCCAGTTTCTACTGATCTACCCAGCTGCAAGATGAAATCTGAAACACTGATCTGCTCACCATGAAGACCATCATTACCACCACAATATAAAGTTAGATGTGCAGTCAGAACCTGGGATGGCACTGGGTTTAAAGCTTGGCAGCCATTATCTGGGAGAGTTTAGAAGTGAGAATACAAGAAAAGTGTTAGAATGAAAATTAGAGATCCAGAGCAGGGAAATCACTCAGCTGATATCGCTTCGTTTTGCATGTGTCAGACATGGGACATTTGCTAAGGATAGAGAAGCAAGAAATCCATCCTGTGTCATCAGACTCTCCAAAATGAAATTTGAAACTGGGATTTCTACATCTGTGCTCAGGCATTTATTAAATGGTCTGAATTTCAGAGGACCATAGATCTGAGAGAGATCCTGCTCCCAGATCAGCAGCTGGAATCTCCTGATCTGCCAGTGTATCATATTATCTAACACCTTTTTATACAAGTCATGCACTTAAATATAAGATTTCCTTCCTCTTTTGTGCATATTGAGGGGAAGCTGTCCCAGAGTTTCATTTCTCTGCTAGTTAGAAATCTGCTACTGAATTCCAGCATAGGCATATTTGTATGGCTAAAAATTAAGCACAACATTTTTCACCTTAAAGTCCAAAAAGGCTTGAAGAGAAAAAAGCATTACATTTAGGGGTGGGCATAAGAACCTGAAGGCCCAGGGGTATGTTTTCAAATGGGTAAATGCAAACCTCTGCTGAAGGGAAATGTTACAACCTGGAGGAAATGGACATGCATTGTGTTAGTAGCTCAATTCAGCTTTAACTTGGGAATTCCTGCTTTGTGCTCTGCTGTATAATGCAGAGGCATTTCAGCACATTTCCAGATGTGTGAAATACATCTGGAATACACAGGTAGCCCACAATCTACTCATAAGTGTGGAGGACAAGACCAACTTCAGAGGTGTTTCAGCTTATAAAGGTGTGACTGTGCCTTTGTTAATCCACCTTTCTTGACACAAATGTTGCTACAAGTCAGTTCTTTGGGAAGAGAATGAGAAGCTTACTTTGTGTTTCCAGAGAATCCAGTCAATGGCAGCCACATGTGTGGCAAAGAACTATTTTTTAATGCAATATTATCATTATATATATATAAATATTAATACGAAATGCTATTTCAAAACATAAATCAGACTCCCAGTTCATTTAGGTTAACTGGAAAAAGCTCACTGCAAGTTGTGGCTTTTACAAAATTCCCACAGTCTGGACTTCTGCTTCCCCCCTTTTCCATGCAAACAGCTGACGAGCAAAACAGCAGAATGTGTTACATCCCATCCTCGTGTCGTTTAGAGGGTTAATGCTACTTTCCTTTTCCCTTCCTTGCTTTTGCCCTGTGCTGACTAAAAAGAACACCCAGGTTCAATGAGTGACAAATCATTACGGACCGTGCAGTGTAATTAAAAAGCACAGCCATTGATCAGCTATGAGCTAAACCTGAGACAAAAAAGTGAGAGACCCAGAATAGCTGGCAAAACTTCTCATTGAATGTGTCTGAAATGGAAGATGTTCTCCCTGGAGGCATGGAGCGTGGCCCATTGTGCATTTCCATTAGAGATACACACTGACTCGGAGCATGCCATTGATGTTGGCCTATTTATGAAAGGCTGTTGAAAGAGGTCTCAGAGTTAATTGAAAAGAGCTGTTTCTGAAGTAAGGTAACTTCAAACAACACAGCTCTGAAATGTGTTTTAATGGACTGGAAATCAGTGAATTTTCCATAGTGCACATGAAATAAAAAAATGGAATGACATCCACTGAAAGCTGCGTTGCCATTTGGTGGGATTTCTGTCATTATTATTATCGTAGTTATTGTTATTATTGCTATCACTATCACTCTCTATCACTATTAACACCTATTTTAATTACAGTTGCTCAATGGACAGTGATGAAACAGCTTTGCTCTTGATTGATTAGAAGATCACCTTCTAAGATCTGTCAAAATTTTCATTACAAGTCTTTATTCCACGCATTTGTAACACAGGCTGCCGGCAGAAACTGTCAGGCTTGAGCCATTGAAAGCAGAAGGAAAAGCTCTTCCAGTTGTCAGGTAGAAGCAGGTTCCAAAGCTCTCTTTTACTGAGGTATGCTGTGCTTAAAATGTGATTATTCTTAATGATATTTCCATTTTTAAATTAAACATATGCCTAAATTCAGGCATCTGTTTGCTCAGGCATTTGTTTAGTCTCTACCCTGAGCTGAGATCTCGCACATAAGTTTGTATTTAAGTTCATGCTTAAACAGAAGCCTTTTTAGGAAAACATGCACCTGAATTTCATAAATGAAAAGAGTAGCTGAGTATGTGTTTAAATCTCAGCTCGTGATTAAATACCTCTCTCAGCTGAAAACAACATACTTTTAAATTCCTTTTTAAAACTTGGCAATGTTCAATAAAAATAGGAGTGACTGAGCTGAATTTATTCCTTCTTTTAAATTCTTCTGCAGAAATCCAGAGTTTGCAAGAAGAAAGGTAACTCCTTGCCCTTGGATGAAGTGAATATAGACAACTGTATGGTGTGCAGGTAGAAAGGAACAAAATCAGATTGTGAGACGCTTCCTCAGGCTGATTAATACCCAATATCCTGAAAAAACTCATAAACCCCAGTGAATTCCAGGGGAAAGGTGAGAGTAAAGTAACTCAGTATAACACAAGCAATAATCAAACAACTTCTGACACCGAGCTGGAATAATAATGAGTATTTTACGCCTCCATTCTACTCTTAATCCTCTAAGTAATTCACAAGTTCTGTTGAAAACCTCCCATGTTCCATTAAAAGAGATGACCTCACAGACATTAATTAACTTAATCTCACAAAACTCATTTAAAGTACGGAGGAACTATTGTCCTCATTTTTAAATAAGGAATGAAACACAAGGATGGTAATGCCTTCATACAAAACCTACCGAAAGCAGCAGAAATATTTAAATCACAGCCTTCCATAGTGCTACCTTCACTCATTATTTTTGTTAAGTTTTAAGGCTGCTGGGTAAAATAAAAATAAATGTAAAAACCCTGAAACACCCCTAGGGCACAAAAAAGAACAGTACCAGGAAAAACCAGAAAAATTACTTGAGTTTTAAATAACTAGAAATCTCTTTTTTTTTTAGGTCTGTCATGACATTTTGGCATCAGCACTGATTTTTGAAAATTTGTGGGTGATAATCATGGATTAACACGTGCTTAACTTACCTTTGAAGTTTCTGTGGGTAGTTACATACATAGATTAAGAATGTGCTACTTGTTCTGCAGAGCAGGCCATCAAAAACAAGGACAGGGATGAAGGCTATGGCAGAAATCTGAATTTAAGGACAATGTAACTCCTTACTTCGGTAGCTAAACAAAGAGTCTGGATTTTCTGAGGTATTAAATATTGAGTAGAGAGATTTATGTTTTTCTGTCACTCAAACACTTATACCTGGAATACAGAGAATAAGGCACTGAAATGGGAATGAATAACAGCCAACATGTTTACTTAATGGAGAGGAAAGAGAAGATATTGGAGAAAAGAGGAAAACCAGAAGGGACAGCATGAATTCTAGTGTCCAAGACACACATTTTAAAACTAGGGCTAAATCCTGCTGGGAAAGTGGGATTCAGAGCCTGAGAGTTTCTTCATATGTTGTCAAATGTATTCATTTGAGAAAAGGGACATTTGGGATATTCAGATGTGGAGCCTGAACTTGCATTTCCCTTCTTCAGGAGTAGTGTTCTAACCGCCCAAAAAAAGGTAGTATTGCTTCTTGGTGTGACAGCCCAGGACAACTCTTCAGTGTCCAAAATTTTACAGCCCTTGAACCCAGAAGGTGAGGAATTAAAGAGCTTAACTCTGCATCTGAAGGTGGACTTGTCATTATTGTAGCTCTTGCTCCTGGGATATTTTGGGTTGGATTCACCAGGTTGAACATACAGATCTAGCCAGTTTAATTGTCACCTAGAAGTGCCTTTCTTCTCTCTCTTGACTATCAAGGGTGATGAGGATCACAAATGTAGATGTAAAGCTTTTTAGTGTAGGCTCCCAGGGTGTGATTCAGTTGCCCAAACATGGGCACTCAGTGTCATTCCAGATGTCCCCACTGTCCTGCCTGCTCTCCAGCTGACATATACTACAGATAGGATATGAAATGTGTCCACATATCCATTAGGCTTCATCATCCTTCAGAAGACTCATGCTCCTTTCTTCTGCAGTTCCTGTTATGGTTTTTGTACTCCTAGCACAGGAGGATGTCCTCTTCCCCCTCTCTGGTCAGTAAATGGTGTTATTCATGCTTCAAGGTTACATGCTTCCAGCCTTATGGGTGAAGAAGGACAAGAAATAAATCTTTAATTTCTTAAGAAGTGCTCAGGTATTAAACAATGCTCCATCTGCTATCCCAACTCAAAACAATGCGAACAAGGGAGTCTGGGAAGGACTAATAGGAAAAGTTGGCTGGTTCTTTGCCTTTAGACAGGTGCCAAGATGTATTACATCACAGGCAAAGTCCCACATCTACAGTGGCAAAGCATTAGGTCTCGTAAGGCATTTTTGGCCAAAATCTTGGCTGTCTGGGGAATCTTATATTCCGGAGGAATACAGACCGGGTTTTCCCACATTGCTGTCATGAGCTCAGGTTCATTAGCGATAGTTGAGGATATTCCATGTTCTGCTGATGGGGAATATATGATATTCAACTTCCATAGAGTTCTGGAGAAGAAATTGTGATTAAGTTCTTCTGAAAAGTAAGTCTTCACTTTAGGAGACTGTCTGTCATAGCTATATAACTATAACATAACTGTTCCAGTGAGGTTGGATTTGCACGGAATTTGGACTTCACAGTTTTAACTCTTTTCTGGAGTCTCTGAATATTGGTGAGATATGATGCCTGTGCTATAAGAAAAAAAAAAATACATTGAATAGTTACCTTATAATCATATGGTAATATTTGCTGTACTAAATTTCTGTAGTGTCCTTTGAAAACAGGCCAATTAGTTTCTCTTAGAATTAATTAACTATAAACAATCCACACACAATCAAAGTAAACAAACAAGACTCATCCTCCTTGGGAAATAACAACTGTCACATATTTAATAGATAAAAGGATGATAGAAAAAGTTTTGGGGATCCCAAAATCATGGAATGGTTTGAGTTGGAAAGGACCTTAAAGCTCATCTCATTCCAACCCCCTGCCATGGGTAGGACACCTTTCGCTATCCCAGGTTGCTCCAAATCCTATCCAACCTGACCTTGAACACTTTCAGGGATGGGGCAGCCAGAGCATTTCTGAGCAATCTGGGATGTCACCCTGCAAGCTTCCAAGAACAGTTCATGCCAATATCAGTCTCAAGGTTAGCAAGCTGGATGTCCAGTTTTATAAAGTTCTCCTTAAGGTATTGAAGCATTGTTCAGGAGGTGGATGGCAGCAATCTGAGATGAACTGTGCTTTCTCAGAGTTTAACTTCAGGTAAAAATTCAGACTGAATGTCACCTAGTCATTTAATTGAATCAGAAATTAATTCCCTAGGGTCAGCTGAGATCGAAACATAAACCTGACTATAATCAGCATAACAATGTTAGCTAAAATTATGCCTCTGAATGATAGTACCCAATAGCAGTGTAGGGCAAAGTTTCCCTAAAGAGGTATTAGAAAAATGTGCTGCCTTGTCTATAGCCTTTGATATTGGCCAAGATGTTGTTTGCATATTTCAAAGTGAACTCTAAGACCATCTGATTTTCATACAAGTACCTGTCTATAACCTTCAGATTTCATTATCCTTCTTGAGCAAACCAAAAATATTGACAAAACAGCAATTTTAAAAATAGAAGTGGATGGGGCTTTAAGCAACCTGGAGTGGTGGAAGGTATCGCTGCCCATGATGGGGGGGGGTTGGAACTAGATGGTGTTTAAGGTCCCTTCTGACCCAAACCATTCCATCAAGTTTACACTGTTATCCCTTGTTGTTTGGTAATGTATGGCATAAGGTTTGTCTTCAAAAATGATGGTTTTATTAAAAGACAGTAGAGAGAAGTTGTGCTATAATATTCCTGTATTCACCATCAATCTTTTTCACTTTCCCTCAGAACTTCTGTCAGACACAGAGCATAAGCCAGCAAACTGCTGATCTCTCAAAGCAGACTCTGAACTGACCAAACAAAGTAATTTTTGAACAGGCAATTAATAATGAGTTGTTGACAAATTCTCAAACAAAACAGTGTGTCAGAAAAGACACTTCATTGAGCTCAGCTATGAAATATCTTGGATTTTACAGGCTTTCCTAAAATCCAGAGCATAAGTTTGAAGAAACTCTATTTCCATTCTTGTTTGCCTGTTCTGGGAAATCTGGGACCTGAAAAGCTGACAGATAGATCTTTTAGATCTACCATGTCTTGTGAGTCTCCAGCTTTTAAATGGACCTATCTAACAGGACAACTGGAATGTGTCCAGAGAGGGCAATAAAGCTGGGGAAGTGTCGAGAGAGTAAGTCATATGAGAAGGGGCTGAGGGACCTGGGGGGGGTGGTTAGCCTGGAGAAAAGGAGGCTCAGGGGAGACTTTCTCTGTCTCTAGAACTACCTGAAAGGAAGCTGTAGAGAGGTGAGAGTCGGTCTCTTCTCCCAGGCAATCAGTGACAGGACCAGAGGAAACGGCCTCAAGTTGTGCCAGGGGAGGTTCAGGTCAGACATCAGGAATAATTCCTTCATGGAAGGGGTGATCAGGCACTGGAAGGGGCTGCCCGGAGAGGTGATGGAGTCCCCATTCCTGGAGGTGTTCAAGAAGTGACTGGATGTGGCACTCAGTGCTCTGGTCTAGTCAACAAGGTGGTGATCAGTCAAAAGTTGGACTTGATGACCTTGAAGGTCTTTTCCAACTTGATTGATTCTGTGACCCTGTGATTCAGATGCCTAAACTTTGGTGCTTAGTACAATTTAAGATACCACAGGGCACCCACAGCTTCCACCCAGCTGCCATGGCACAGGACTTGTGCCAGATATTTGCTTCTAACCCACGTGGAGAACAGAAGTGCACCTGAGGGCATCCCTGATAGCTTTTGACACCTACATTTGGGAAACGCAAGGGAGTAATTGAATATTTGAGGAAGTAGCTTAATCTGGAAGTTAAATCCTACATTTGTTTCCTCTTGTACTTAGATATCATGTAACAATAACTTTCCTGGTAATTTAACTAACACACCATAATAATTTTGTTAAATAATTCTGTAGCGATATTTGAGCTGACTGTGCTCAGCAAGAAAGACAAATTCTCACCAGTAGTTAAACTGTTAATTTTATTTTCCCCATAAATTATTCCAGTGAGATTTTTCACAGCATTTAGGAAAAAAAAATAATATCCTACTTAATTTCAAACATCTTGGGAAAGGCAACTACAAAGTTTTTTCCTGACAATTGTTAAGTTGCAAACTTTGAGGTACAGATTTTAAAGTCTGTACTAGCAGCTAGCAACCAACAATAGTACTCTTATGAATTTGGTTTTCCAGATCCTACTGGCTGCATTGTAAAAATAGTAACTATAAAATAAATAAATCTATAAATACATTTATCAATTAATTTATGCACATTTATAAATCAATTGTAAATAAATATTATAATGCTATGTTATAAACATTCTAATAAATTAGTACAGCAACTAATGGTAAACATGGTTCATGCAAGAAACCTTATTTTTGTCTTTCACCTTTAAACAAAGATTTAACATTTGCCTTAAATAAGACTTATGATATGTACATGTAAAAACATGTACTTAACATCTGTAGATATTATGTTAGAGCATAAACCCATTTTTTTAACATCACATCATTTTCCATCTGTTTCCTGAAGAAAGGAAAGGCCTTATGCAAAGCACAAAGCTAAAGCCTTATTTGCAGATTGCTCACTAGGATATTTCTGCAGTTTGTCTCTGCTAAAAGACCTATTTCCAAAAGGCTCAGGGAATGTTCCGTGCAGGTAGAACTCTGTTCTTTAAAGCAGCACCTGAGTCTGGCTCAAAACTGGTGTTACAGAGTCTTTCTTCCTCTGAGATAGAGGGCTGTCACGAGTCCCCGCTTTCTTCAGCAGACATTTCCAATTCTGATGTTATTTTGGATGTTTCACTTGAGATAAACCCTCCTCTGCTCTTTCCCTGTTGGCAACAGGGGTGGCTACAGGAATTAGGGGCTCTGAGCAACCTGGTCTGGTGCAAGGTGTCCCTGCCCGTGGCAAGACAACCGGAATGAGATGAGATTTAAAGTCCATTCCCACCCAAACCATTCCTTGATCCTATGAATAATTTAGGCTAGACTCATCATTCTTTTACAGTACCCTAGATATGTATTTAGGTTGGGTGTTTGGATGACTAATTTATGTCTATCCATGCTTTGCTGTGGGGAGATCATATTAATTTTGTGTATGTACAAAAGTACACTCTACACTCTGATTATGATTTTACAAGCCCTGCTTGGAGTATGCTGACATATGTGACCTATAATATTTTGATTATAAAATCATAGAACAGAATCCTAAAATTATTTGAGTTGAAAGAGATCTTAAAGATCATCTCTTTCCAAATCCTCCCACCATGGGCAAGGACACCTTCAGCTATCTCAGGTTGCTCAGAGCCCCATCCAACCTGGCCTTGAACACTTCCAGGGATGGAGCAGCCACAGCTTCGCTGGGCAACCTGTACCAGGGCCTCCCCACCCTCACAGGGAAGATTTTCTTCCATACATCCGACTTAAATTTCCCCTCTTTCAATTTGAACCCAATATTATATGTGATATATGAGGGTTTTTACCCTGGAGATCACCTTTTGGACTCTTTTTTGTTGCTTGACTTTGCATTGTCTTGAGTGGATGTCTTAAAATGAATCCTTAAATATTAACGTCAGATAAACTGATTTGATTTCAAGGACATGACCATTCACACCAGCATGTGACTTTTGAAAAATAATTGTCCATTTAGAAACCAGAAATGCTGTAAACTGAGAAATGTCCCTGAAGGAGGAAGAGAACAGATATAAATGCATACTACAAATTAATCCATATGAATCAAAACAAAAGCTCTTCTGTTATTGCAGGAAAATGACTGTTACTATTACAGGATTTGGGGGAGAAAGTGCAATGTTTTTAAGAACTTTCTGAACACCAGAGAAGGGTAAAATATATATATAAATCAGCTTAATAAATAATGCTTGCTTTTCTTTTTTGTGTGTACCTTTACCTTTCAATTCACTGGACCACATTCTGTTACACAAACAAAAAGACTAATACGAGTGTGTTTGTCTCTGACAAACTGCAATTTTCCTTCAGCTGTAGAATTTCTGTGAAATTATCTATTGCTTTATCCTCTAGCCCAAAGTATTAATCACAACTCCTTTCAAAACCACTGCCAAGTTTATCAGTGCTCCTGTTTCAGAACAGTAGGTTCACAATAAATTATTCCCCTTCTCCATCCATCAAGACAGCTCGTTTTGAAGTCAGGGTGGGAAAGCTGGCTGATTAAATAAGAGCAATACGTTAAATGTAGCTTTCCTCCCTACAAGCTGACTCTTAGAAACACACCCTAAACTACTGTTTTCTTTTATCTGTTACTCAAAAGTTCAAACAAGACAGGAGTTCAAACCCAGCTAACTAGAGATTCTTCTTTTTGTCTTTCCCTTCCTTTCTTCCTCTTCTCTTCCCCTTCCATTTTCTCTCCTTTCTTTCTTTAACACTGATAACTGTCTTTATGGCAAGTTTCTATATATATAACCAGAAAAGAGCAATTAAGGAGAGACAGAAGGTTCTCATGTAATGTAATTGGCCTAATTCCACTTATCTTAACAGAAATCACTTCTTTTCTTCTTCATGTATTTTAATCTACATCTAGAGTTAATGAAAAATAAAAGTGGGTTTAAAATGCTTGAGAGCTCAGGTACTTAACAGTTCAGAGATAGAATTGTTATAAGGATGAAATGAGCAATATATAATGAAAAATATCATCTATATTTTCAACTAGGATAAGATCCAAGTATAGAAAAAGTTTTGAGGAAAGGTACATATCTCCACAAAACTACCAAGTATGTCTAATCTGACTTATTTTTACATGAACACTTCTGAGACATGCAGACAAGACAATGTACAACTTAAAATCCAGTTATACAGGGAATTCCAGTTTACATTGGATATCTCAGCTCGAATGCTCTCATTGACATGGTCAAACAGTAAGATACAGTCTTTGACCTGCAGGACAAATGAGAAGTTGCCCCATCCCTGGAAGTTCAAGGCCAGGTTGAATGAGGCTCAGAATTTTTGGGTGTGCCATTGAGTCATTGTCTAGAGATAGAATCATAGAATCATGGAACGGTTTGTGTTGGAAGGGAGCTCAAAGCTCATCTCATTCCAACACCCCTGCCATGGGCAGGGACACTTTCCACTAGACCAGGTTGCTCAGAGTCCCTTCCAACTCGGCCTTGAACACTCTACTTGAATATAGCAGAGAACGAGAGGGTTCCTGACCAAAAAACGCATGGAAAGTGAATTTTACAAAATTGAAACCAAGTTGAATGTTCTGAATGCCTACGCACAGTCTGTCCTGCTGCCTCTGAGACAACACCACAGCCTGTTTCAGGCATGTGTTTCTTTGTTCTAAAAGAACTTGACAATCTTGAAGGACATTTTCAAGAACGAAAGGACCTTCATTACAAACTAAAATGCTGGTAGGCAGGAGATGTGTTTTCTGGAGGAGGTAACTGGCACCTTTTTTATATTTCCTGACAATTTGACCTTAAATTGAAAAGGACTCGAAATCATATTTAGGAAAAGCTATTGCAAAAAAAGAAGAGCCAAACTTACATCTTGTTCAGAATAACAACAGCATCCAGCTCCTATGGAATTGTCTTTGGCATTTCATCTGAAAAGCTTTTATTGAAATAACAAGTGCCTTCTCTCCACTTTACAGAAGTGGAGCTTAATCAAGCATGAAAAAAGAGGAGATAAAGATGAGTTGCACAAGAATACTTAATAAATAAGCAGCACATCTGTGATGTGGTGTGTTGACCTTGGATGGCTCGCAGGTGCCCAGCACGCTGCTCTACAACCCCCCTCCTGAGCAACCCGGTCTAGTGGAAGGTGTCCTGCCCATGGCAGAGGGTTGGAACCAGATAATCTTCTATGATTCTCTAACTCCAATAGGGGGGAGGGAGAAAATATGATAGAAAAGTTTGTGGGTGAACATGAAGACAAGAAGAATTCTCCCCAGTTACCTTCAAGGACAAAACAGGCTTAAATTGGGAAAGATTAATTTAATTTACTGCCAACTAATTACAGAGGGGAACTAAAAAAACTAAAACCACCTTCCCTCCCACCGCTTCCTTATACCCAGGCTAAACTTCATGGCGTCCCATGTATACCTTGGAAAGATAAATCAAAATAATCATAGAATGATTTGGGTTGGAAGGGATCTTTAAGGTCATCTCTTTCCAATCCCCTTGCCACAGGCAGGGGCACCTTCCATAAACCAGGTTGCTTGAAACCTCATCCAGCCTAGCCTTGGATACTTCCAGAGATGGGTCAGCCACAGCTTCTCTGGGCAACATGTGCCGGAGCCTCATCCCCCTCGCAGGGAAGAATTTCTTCCTAACATGTAATTTAAATATCTTTTTGTTTGAAACCTTTGCCTCTTGTCCTATCCCTACACGCCCACATAAAATGTTGCTGTCCCTCTTTTTTATAAGCCCTTCTAAGTACTGAAAGGCCTCAATGAGGTCCCCTTTGAGCCTTCTCTTCTCCAGGCTGAACACCCCCAGTGTGGCTCCTTGAGACAACCCTGCAGTTTGTCCAGTGGCAGGATTTTCATTGTGTTTCTTTTGGGCATCTCATCTCTCTTTCCCCAGCATTCATCTAACTCACAGAATGACCCCGTTCCAGCTCAAAATCATTAAACTTAACCCACAATAAAATCATTCAAGTTGCTAATTCACCTCTGAACTTTTCAGAGCTGGACTTTGAAGCCCAGTAGCTGCCTATCACACACCACTCTTACATATTTCCCTCAGTGCAATCAATTCAATCTCTGCCGTGCTGGCTGTTGCAGCAATAGTCACTTTTTGTCATTTTCTATAAAGTGCAAATGCTACAGGCCCTTCAGACACTGTCTGCTCTACACACATGGTGAACCCACCTTTAAAAATGTTTCTCATAAATCTTTTCTGTCACCTCTGCTTTACTAACATTAAATTGAAAAGAGGGGGAAGGGGAAGAAAAAGATCCTCTAAAAAGCTATTCTGGGTTTGGCTTTATAGCAATTCATTATTTTTTTATTATTATTTTACTTTATTTTATTTTTAACCATAAGCTTTCTTTTTTTTTTTACGTTGAAAAGCCAAGTTATTATTTCCTGGAGGTTTACACTTGAAACCTCAGATTGTCAGTTCATTTAATGTCACTTTACTTTATGCTTCGTGCCAGTTTTAAGGCTCAGCAAGAATTGACAGTGCAATCCTTTCACAGCATCAGCTGACTGTGTTTTCTTTGACAGCAAGATTTCAAATCAAGGATTTAATAAACTAGTAGCTCTTCCAGTTAGCAGTGAAATGTTCTTTCAATTCCACCACTAAAAGAACATCAAACAGACCTCAGCTATAGAGCAGAGATTACAGCTAAACCAGAAATGCAGCTGATTTGCATGCCCAGGATCGCCAGGGTTTGACTGTAAGAGAGGGAAAAGATGAAGAAATGCAATTTTGCTTAAGGTCAATGTGCATGGGGATGTGTAAATCCCTGTAAGCAGACTATACGTACAGAGGCATAGAAAAAAGAAGGACAAGACATTGGAGATGATGCATTCCGTGGTGTCATGGGTTTGCCTAGGGGACAATTTTTACCACACCCCCCACAAATTACTCTAGGGTGAGAGAAGTTTATGCAG
>JAWMRA010000113.1:110233687-110245898 GCA_035584735.1 Pseudotriccus pelzelni
GACACTTCCAGGGATGGGGCAGCCACAGCTTCTCTGGGCAACCTGTGCCAGGGCCTCCCCACCCTCACAGGGAATAATGTCTTCCTAATCCCTGTGACAAACGTGCCCTCTTCCAGTTTGAAGCCATTTCCCCTTGTCCTAAGGGATATCCTTTTGTATCAGAATGGATCAAAAATTTTGGACATCTGTCTGCTTTTAGATCAATGTGCTGCATCATGTTTTCATCTCTTCTGCCTCTCCTGCCATTTGGGGAACTGGTAATTACTTGTGAGAGAGGTTTCTGAATGCAGACGGGGAGGACAGCTCAACGCAGGGGCAGCATGCTGCCTCAAAACCAGAGATTTGTTCCTGCACTCTGTTGTCTTTGGAAAAGAAACCCCAAGCCCTTTAATTTGTACGTGTGGAATGCTGAGTAAAACTGAACAAAAGAAATGTATGTTCAAGATGACAATGTTGGCAACCAGGTGTTTACTACTGTCTTGCATGGTTGTTTTATTTTGCATTTGAAGCCTTAAAGAGACAGAACAATTATTTTTAAAAATAAAAAGACCAGTAATTAAGAATGAACAGTATATTATGGTCATGATAACTGTTCTGTTTGGTTTTATACACCCCATGTGATAAAAGAAAAAAAAATTAATTGTTCTTTTCATTTACATATTCACCTTATGGTAAAGAAAAAAGATAAATACTTAAGCTTTATCCTTTATGAGCACTTGTTTTGAATCTTTGATGGTTTTAATCTTATTTAATATTTCAATATACTGTGGTAATAAATATTTCTATTTTTATATGCAGGTATTTGCAGTTTATAACATATTTAATAGTCTCTGGATGGATTTCTGTGCTGTGCTTACAAGTTCTAGAAGTGTCTGACATTCTAATCCACGTGCGTGTGCACTGCTGCATAATGGAGAAGTTATTTGAGTTGTGCCTGGTTTTGAGATGTTGTACAACATGTTATACAACACAACCATCTCTTTAAGATGCTGATAGTCTCAACAAGTGAGACAAATGATAAGGGACAAATCCAGAGTGTAATTTCCTCATACTATCACTAGTGGGTTATGCTCAGATGTTGCCAGAGTAGTTCTTGTGCTCTGACACGTATCAGGATGAAATTAGTTATCGTTAAATTAATTTCAAATGCTGTTTGCAGAATATTGGATATACTTTCATTGTTAGATCAAGAGGAACCCTACTATAGAACTCTTGAGCTGTTTATAGATAAATTACTGGTTTATTTTATTTCAAGGTAGAAGAATGCTTTCTTAAGGAAATAATTGATACATTCGGTCAGCTATGAAGATTTGAATCTTGCTTATAAATAAATTTTCACTATTATTATGAGAATCTGTAGTGTTATCTTTGGCCTGCGCTATTTAATTTACAATGAACATATTTCACTCTACAAGTTTTTGTATTTTAAAAACTCAAGTTTAGGAGAAGAGAGAACATTTTATATTTAGAAATGCACTGAAGAGATACTAAAAAGCGTAAAGTTGTCTTTCACCTACAGGTGTAAAGAACAACTTCTGGTATTTCTTAGAGAAGGAATACCAGAAAAAGTAGTAGAAGAAAAGAAGAAAGAGGAAGAAATACCTTACAAAAAGCCCATTGTCACAATTCCTTATTTTATGACATCTGTTGGAGTGGCTTTGCCTTTTGTTTGCAGTATTGTAGGAACACTTCCATCTCTTTATGACCTCCTGTCCTATCATTTTGCAGTGTAGACTTCAAGAGCCTCACAGATCTTATGTATAAAAATGCTTACCTTTTATTTTTTTTTTCCTTCTGTATCTTAGCACTAGCCTTGGGATAAAATACCTGTTGGCATTTTAACTTTTCAAATAGTTACTTGGTGATTTTGAAAGCGAAGGGGACTGCAAATACAGAATTACTCCTGGTGGTGCATATGCTACAGCTTTACCAACTCTTTTCTCATGGAATCGTAGAATGATTTGGGTTGGAAAGGACATTAAGGATCACCTAGAGAGTTGTGGCAAGAGAGGTTACTTTTGAAGACTGAGGCAAAAAGGTTGTTGAGTACCTCAATCTTCTTGTCGTTCCTTGTTAGTAGTTTACCAACATTGTTTGTCAAGGGCATGAGGGATGCACACAAATGTTCCTGCAAACTGGATTTTTCCTCAGTTTCCTCAGTCTTCCAGTTTTTCTCACCACGTGCTTTAGTGTACACTTTTGCAGCTTTTTTGTTCCTTTAATTATATTACTTTGGTTTATAATCCTTGCACCACTCTGAGAGGTCCATTTCTTAGTACAGGTGTATTAAGCTTGTTGTTATTATTCATATTTTCTTCTTTCTGTCTTCCTGAAGACCAGTTATTTTGTTTCTTTTTAATTTATTTCCATAACCTTGCAATAAACCTCTTTCTTTCAGGTTTTCCCTGGGAGATGCTCGAAGGCCTCTCCATGAAACTGCAGTACTGGTGGAGGACATTGTCCACACTCAGCTGATAAATTTGGTAAGAACATAACCAGTAAAACATTCTTCACTCTAAAACTCCTTCAATCCACGTGACATTTTTGTGATCAAATGGCTAGTAACATATTGTTCTGGTTTTAGAATCAAATAAAATACAGAAACTGAGGCTCTGGCCTCCAGGATCTGTAGAACCTGCTGTTTGTCTTCCTTGTAGTTATGTCCTGTGCGTGTGGGATATCTGCAACCCCACCTAACCCTGGGAATAAAGCTCATGGATTTGTTTATTAAAACACTTAAAGTTGCTAAAAAGAAAAAAACTGGCAATTCATCTGAAGACTTCCTTGCTAGGTTTTGTTTTTAATATATTCTAGTATTTGTGTTAATGCATCATTTACTTAGAATTTGTGCTCTAATATTCTTATTATAATATTATTCCTAATATTCCTATTGTTTTGATTTCTGTCAAAAATTAATGCAGAAATACAAAATATTTGAATACATTGAAAGCCAGTGAAAGTGTTCTGTTAATGAGGCTGTTTTGAATCTTCTGTGTCAAAAGCAACTCTAAATTTGAACCTCTCTATGGTTTTTAATTAAAGTTCAACAGTGCCTCTTAAGAAATCAATGATATTTTATGCCATGGCACGAATTTGCAATCTGATCTTTTGCATGAAAAAGTATACAACCTGTAGATTGGGAAGCATAACAAATGTGTTTTTCTTATTATATTCTTTAAAAGATGTGTAATGTGGCACTTGGGGACATGGTTTAGTGGTGACCTTGGCAGTGCCGGGTTAATGGTCGGACTCAGTGACCTCAGAGGACTTTTCCGATCTTAATGATTCTCTGATTCAGATGAAATTACCACCACTTATGGGAAGGGCCATTATGTGGAACTAATATATATAGATAACACTACTACATATTATAACTAATATTTACATCTCATGAGTCCCTGGATCAGCTAGAGCTTTGAGCTGCAACTTCCTAGATCTCTTCTCTATAATGAGCCCTTTTAGCAATCAAAAGAGTTTTTAAGTTTCAATCTGGGTCCTAGTACTACATTAACTAGAACTAAAAACTTCTGTAAAATGGTAAAATTCAGAATGGGGCATGGCACACGTTATAAATATGCATATGTATGTATAATATATATTTTATATGTGATTTATATATAGTATATATATTTATAAACATATGTATTATATATATTTACGCCCATATTGATACTTATACATATTTTTATTATATATAGATTTAATAGAAATACACTATAAATTAATTTCCCCTTGCCCACTGTTTGCCTGCAGACAGGTGTTTTCCTTCAGCTTTGCACATAATCCAGCCACCATTCACTAGTTTCCTGCATCTCAGCAAATGCCTTGGCATCCCTTCCAGCTCTGGGCAGTTTCTTTCTGCTCACACCTCTGCAGCCCAACAGTGTGTCCCTGTCTCTGCAGTCTCCTGGCATCTTTGAGCCGTGGATTCTTTCCTCATTACGCTCCCCTTGGTCTGTCCTGAGCGTGCCCCGTGGCTCCTTGGAGGGGACAACGTCTCTCCCCTCTCTCTCTGCAGGTTTCCCGCTGCTTAAACGCGCCGCTCCGGCCGTGTATTTGTAATTCTTACTGCAGCCTTAACCTCTGACAAAGTAACATTTTCCCTGCGTTAATGACCCGTGTAATTCATGCACACCGGTGGCCGCGGCTTCGCCCTTCCCTGCGCGGTAACGCGGTGGAGCCTGCGCTGCTCTTGGGCTGAGCTTTACCGCAAACCCCGCCTGCGAGAAGGCGCAACCTGTGCCCGTGTGGTCTTTGCGCTTTTAATCAAAGCCGGGCACTTACTCGGGGGCCAGCGTGACCCGGGGTTAACCCCGCGTGGGGTGTAGGAGCGTGTAGGATTTCCTGACAGAAGGAAGAATGGGAACGGAGCGGCAGATAAACAGCTTTTCTAACCTTTCCCCTCCCAGCCCGAGACAGCACTTTGTTTCTGAGGAAGTGAAAGTATCTTTAATGGCTCATTGCTTTGACCTCTGACACTCACATGCCGGAACTCTTAAATCAGGAGCGTTTCGCATGCTCCGGACTTCTGATAGGGGACTTTGCACATTTGTCATCCTTAGCTGCATGCCCTGATTGAGCTATTCTATGTAGTTATATGAAATTTGCACTTGAGTTGTAGGTATTTGTGTGGATATTTGCCCAGTAGTAGAAAAATGCTATTTTCATAATTGAAGCTGACTGCAGATGTGAATTTATTGCTCACCACCCAGATTTTGTCATATTACTCATGTTAATGGACTAGGCAGTTCTCACTATGTAATGTAGTAATTTCTTTTCAAAATTCATGCCCATTTTTTCCATAGCTAACACATGTATAAGGCTAAACTGTAGAAATGACTTTTATGCCTGCAATAAAGCTGGCACGCTGCACACATCCTTCATTTGTAAGAAAAGCTTGTAGTTGTTGATTAAGTCCAGGTTTGAGCTTCTGAATTAAAAAATAAGTTGCCAGCGTGATTACCTTTGATTGGTGGACTTTTGATATCTCGCAGGTTTATAGTTCCAGCTTCCTATTTTCAGAGCTGATCTGAATTCTATTAAATCAGGGTCTGGTATGGACAGATTTATACAGTCACTGCTTCAAACCACTACACACTTCATGAAGTCCAACTGCTGGAGCAGATGGGGCACTAACAAGGCAAATTCCTGGAAAGCAGACTTGTAAGAGTCTGCATCACATTTTAGGATCAATTTTTGGGTGTATTTTGAACAATATGCACACTGCTTTACAGTAAGGGGAATTCTGCTAAAAGTGTATAGCAATGTGTAGAAGGAAATGAGCATCTCCAGAGGAAGATTCATGTCATCCTAAAAATAGATTCTGAGTTGAATGGGCTTGTATCTCTCAAGGAATTTATTTTCTCAGCTGACTAATAAAGGGATCCTTTGACAGCTGGCTGGCATTTGAGTATCTAGGAGGCAAGCCTAAAGGTTGAGAGATAAATTCCATCCAATTTGTGTCAGGATACTGTTTGAATTTTTTTATGCTTGTATTGTAATTATAATTCTTTCATTATTTGCATACCAAGCGGTAGAAAAGCATAAGAACCCTACACTAGAAGGAGAAAGTTCTGTACATTTTTTGGTCAAGCATAATGTATTTGAAGAGCACAATGAATTCAAGTTCAATCTGAAATCAAATTCACTGTTGACTGATCTAAATATTCATTTATAGGTAACTGTTTAAGGGATTTATAGATGCCTTCATGTTACTCTAAAACTGAATTTATTTATGTGTGCTAAGACTGGAAGTTCCAATCAAGGCTATATTGTTCTATATGGTCAAGCACAAGTGGCAGTACACAAGTTGTACAAGGAACATCGTGCCTGCAAAAAAAGGTTCAACAGGGAATGCAAAATCACAAAAGGGACAAGCCTTTAAATTACTGACTTTTGGTGTGGAAAGAGGTCTCTTTTAGTTCCTTCTTTCATGATATTCAATACAATCTGCATGTGCAGTAAGAACGTTAGGAAGTATCATCTTTTATAATAATCAATTAATATCTCTTCAGATCCTTTGAAGGGGAACTCAGAGATGCTGCTTTAGGAATATTATCAATATCAATATTATTCAGCACTTTGTCAAAAAAAAAGAGGCTGTAACTAAGAGGAATGGAATAGGAATTTTTGTTCATTATTAAACTGTCATTGAGAGGTTTGTCTTCAAAATAGCTTAAGTCTTGAACATATACAGATGTAAAATTTTTTTGAAATTATTTTATATAATATTTAAGAAAGAGGAAAAGTCCCTCCTCGCCTTCACCAGCTCTTTCCAGATTTTTTATCGTGCTGGGATGGACGGATCATAAGAAAATGTAGTCTTATTAGACTAATATTAAAAACTAAATATTATTATCTCCTCCTGATAGGGCCGTAGCTCCCTGTTCATGCTTCAGATGTCATGATCACAGGTGAACAGACGATAAGATCATGATGTGCTACTTAAAGCAAAAAGGCTACCTTCAAAAAGGCTACCTTCAGAAAGGTTACCTTCCAGCTAGGAATGTGTCAGCTGGGTGATTGTTACCAGAACGCAGTACCGGCAGTTTGTTCTCGGGGCATGCTGAGTGTGGCACAAGTGCAGACACCTGTTTGCACAGAATTTGGTTATAGATTTGAACTTTAGTCCCTTACATTTTGTTTTGGAGATATCAGATGGCTCCTGGGAAGAGATTAGATTTGTTTTTACAAAGTGAAAGATATTTCAGCAGTAAAACAGGGCTCAGCAAGGGAATATGGAAATTACGGATACAAAAATACAGGTAAGTAACTTTGTCTGTCCATGAAGGAGTGGCTGCTCAGAGGGAAGGCCATAGCACATCGCAGCAGCCTTAGACTGCATCCTTTAAATGTTTTATCTGCCGTAATTCTTTGTAATGTCTGATAAGTCATTGTGGAGGCTGTCATGAATGATGGAATTCATCTTAATAGAATTGTGGTTTGCTTCCTGTCAGCTGATGTGTATCTGTTGGAAAATGGACTCTGATCTCTTCAATTGATGTCAAATGATTTAAGCCAAACTCACTTGGTTGGCTTCTTTTAGAATGCAGTAGCCTCAACTCAAAGGAACTTCAGTTGCCCAAAATCATGTTGTATGTGGTGTCTGTTGGGATTTTTTTTTAATGATTTACTTTTATCTTCCTATGGAAGAATTTAATTTCATCCAACTTGCGCTGCTGCCTAATGTTATAAATATCCCACTCTTGCTTCCTTTGTAGGAGCATGGTTTGGGTCCCATGTTACATATGTGCATATATGAACACTTTATGTGTGCACTTGGATAATTTTAATTTTTTTTTTTTGTTTGTTACTTCTGGAAATTATTTGCCTCTTACACAGATAACATATTTAATTCAGAATCAGCCCTTTGGTCTCAACCAAAATACGAAGCACAGGTCAGCAAATGAATAATCTGTATTGGAATACACAGATTATAATAAACTGCAGCAGTAATTCATAGGTAGAAAACTTAGAATGGGATGCAAACATTCAGCAGTATGCTGAATCCTGAGTAAGTCCGTAGTGAATCCATCCTGTGGAGTAAGTTGCTTTTTGTTGTAGGAAGTTTGGTAAATATTGGGTAGTCATTTGCCACTGTTTGTCTAGGAAAAGGAAAGGTGAAAACACAGAGACAAAGCATAAGGTTAGGTTTACTCATGCAAATGCTAAGTTACTTATCACGATCAGCATGAATTCTATGTTTTCCAGCGGCTGTACATTTTCTGGATCAACATGATGTACTTTCTTCACTTCCCAGCCTTATTACAGCAGCTGGTAACCATTTTATTGCAATTTAAAATGAAAGGAGGAGGAGGAAAAACTCACCTTCACCTGCCCATCCAAAGAGAAAGACTATGACAACGGGAGAGGGAAGTAGAAAAAATGAGTATTTAAACAGAAACAAGGGTAGAGCTTTCTTGGTCCTTTACAGCCTGTTCCTATAGGTATTTTTTTTTAAATGAAGTCGTTACTAGTTCACAAGGTGGATTAGTCATTTTAATGTTTGTAACCTCACACCGTTCCTGGTTTGTTTACTGCATTTTTGAACTCTTAGACTTGTAACCTTTATATACATAATTGTAGCATTTCTGACATTCCTTTTGAAAAGGGAAAAAAATTGTAACAAGCTCGTTCATGAACAGGAATTGCCCACTGATAAAACCCAACAGTGTGAAGCGCTGTTCCCTCTTGATCCCAAAGATCTGTGCAACTGTCACTTATGCCACCCCAGCAAAGGGAAAAATCCTTGTTTTATGAGTCTGTTTTAAAACAGTAATAAAGTTTCCTGTGCAGGACATTAATTAGAGAGGTTATCAAAATAAGACAAACTAATAGAATTTGTGATTGTACAGAATAAAGGAAGTCGAGGGTACCATAGGGACCTAATGAATCACGGGATGGAAACAATCTTCTGGCTAACTAAACATCCAGACTTTGTAGTAAGTCACAGGGTGTATATACAGCTCGGCAAACCGGAACACGCTGTGTGTTTACAGGGATGGGATAAAGGGAGTTCACAAAAACCATCTGGGAAAAATCCCTCCACTATTCATTCTGCTCCTACCGTAGAGCCAATTAAACAACATATATACATTTGCAGCAAACACGTGGCACACCTGCCCTGGAAGAAATCAAACTGGAAAATAAGTCTGGAATATAAGTCTGATTCCCTGGGTACCAGCACTGTGCATTTGTTTGCATTTCCCATGTGGGATGGAAAAGGAGAAATGGGACTTTATCTCTAGCAAGTGGTTGTTAATTGGTCCCTATGCATTTGCAGCATTTAAATGTGGTCAATATTTGGATTTATTTGATAGATTTATGTAGTAATTTATATGAAAATCCATGTCTTGAGTCTTCTGGTTTGGTATAGCTGCCACTTGTTCACCATATTCAGACCTATTTATTCTAAAGCACAGAATCTACTTCAGGAGAAGATTCAGGAGTCCCAGTTAGGGATTCTGGGCTCTCTCTGTGCCTTCTCTTGAGATGAAGGATTTGATGACTTACTTGGTCAGATGTTTTGTTTTTTTCCGTGGATCTCTCTGCTATGAGACAGAGATGCTGCATTTTGCCTTGTCGTGCAGAGATGTTGCTCAGCATCCAGTAGTGATGAACTTCACTGACCTTAAAAATGGAAATACTAAGATACTGATATTAAGAACCCTGAATTATCAATGGGCATTAATTTGTTCACATAAGCCTAGCAGCACGTTCTATAGTAAAGAAGAAGATCCAAAGCATTGTCTTAATTGAATGGAAAATGCAAAGGGGTCAGTGGTTAAAGATCAGCTTGTAGTGCATAGGAAATATAAAGAATGAAGGCAGCTGTAATACCAGTAGTTCCTGATTTTCTGTATCAGTCTGGGCCTTTAATAACAATCGCATAGATTTATGTGTTGTACATGTGTGTGGATACATGTGTCTATATATACAGGGTTGTTTTTTCCACCCTTCACACATCAGTTTCCTGTTTGGGCTGTTGGGCAAAAGGAATGAAGTATGTCTGAAATTTCACTCATGGGGGCTTTGGAATTTGTGGCATTCTAAAATATATATGTGTGTGTACTCAATTCCCTTGGCTTCTGAGGCTTTTATGAAACAACTGATAAGCTGATCCCAGCCCGAGATTCCAAAGTACAGATGCATCCTCTATTTAATTTTTATATATAATGTTAGGAGTATAGCATAGATTAATAGCTATTGATGAGCTGAGATGAACAGAGACATTCAGTGTGTACAGATCCACTGTCCTGGGTGTTGGGCTACTTCTACTGATGTCAATTATTAACAAATCAAGAAGTTAAGTTTGAGAGTAATCATTAGATTTTTATTGCTCAATATGATGCACTCTGGTAAATTAATATTTTGATTATGATTTTGAAAATCCTAATTGCATTCCAAGCTCAAGAAGTCAAATGGAAGACTGATATTCAGGGTTTCATTTTTTTCTTTAACTTGTTTGCATGGTGTACATTGACTATTATAAGTAAATGAACATGTGTGTAAAGTCCATATCTGCACATAAAGTTCCATCTTGCTTGTATTCTGATTCTGGCAGCAATTAGTAACTTAAATGAAAAGAATCTGAAATGTATCAGTGGTGTGCAACACAGAGATATTTAATAAGGAAGATGGACCTCAAGTTAACTTTCAAAGGCATCTGTATGTTTGAAATCAGCTCCAGGATTCAATAAAGAACAGGGCCAAGGGGGTCTTAATTATTATTTTTATCATCTTACCTGCTCTGTTTCAAATAAGTGTCCATATATGTGAACGGGCAGTGCCTGGTGGCAGATAACATTTCTTCTGCTTCTTCTCTGGGATCCTGAGTGGACTGACCTGAACAAACATAAAGGCAAACATATTTTTCTAAAGCTGAAGTAATGATGCCAGATCATATTTTGTGTCACGAGAGATAAATGGGCACTTCTAGGATGCGATTCTTCACGTCCCAAAGTAGTTGTTTAACATTCTGGCCATGCATTTTAAATCTGGACCTCTTAAGTGAAGTGAGAGACATCTCACCTCTGTGGCTTCTGGCATTAGCTGTTTTTTTTTTAATATATATTTAGTCTTTCACGGATTCTGACAAAAAAAAAAAAAAAGCAGCAACCTGTAAACTTTAAGTTGTGAAAGTCACAAACTGATTTATGGATGTCTGTGGTGAAAAAAGACAAGTGTAAAATTCTGCATGGTCTTTAGGACCATGATCTTTAAGTGTAACTTATAAACCTTAAAGGTCATCTCAGAGTGGTTAACAGAGCAAATTCATTGTAGTTTTTAAATCACCTTATCTGATTTCAAGCAAACCTGATAGTTTCAGAATAACTTTTTTTAGGAAGATTGGCTTGTTAACAGTGTTATGCAGCTACAAGGAAATGTGGTCACAGCTGCTTCTGGTTTCTTAGCTAATCCACCTGATTGGAAACAACAGGTTTTTGATATTTTTCCATTTCTTACACTGACACCTAGTGTTCAGAGGTCCTGAGTTTCTAATGCTGCACTTGGTTGTTAATGAACAGCTGTCCATATCAAAGTTCTCCACCTTTGTCGACATCTTCCATTTCTGTTCTTCTGCAAAAGAAAACAATTCCTGAAGGCGAAGGCGGTACCATCACTCAAAACTGCTTTATTTTGGAACTGCAAATACTGCACAGCTACTGGAAAACTTGGCAGAAGCTTCTTTACTTCTTGAAGCGCTGCAAGATTTGTTTTCTTAAAATGTAAGTGCTTTGGTTTTGGCAAGTACAACCCCTTTGTGTCTGTAAGTGTCACTGGCCAACAAAAACAGCGATAGCAGCAGAAACCCTTAGATCAGTATTTATTTAATTGTGGGAGATGCCGATGCTTTTTATTTCTGTGTTCTTTTATCTTCCAGCCACAAGTTCTACCTGATAGGGCTGTTGATGGCTGCACAGTCCTTGAGCGCACAGAAAATAACTTACACACAACAACTTGCACAAACAGTCTTTTGTCTCAGACTTGCAAATAAATGCAGCAAAGCAAGTACGGACCGTAACCTGTTCCTGACAAAGATGGTAACTGAGAGTAAGATTTACTCTCTGCTTTACCTGTGATTTTGAAGTATTGTTAACAGAAGAAATTTCATCTTTTAAAATAATATGTTAAGAATTTTGTGTGACTGTGTCTAAAATTATCAGTGCTTTTCTTCTGTTTTAGTGGCGGGTTTCAGAGAAAAGTGAAAAATATTCAGGTGTGGAAAATGCATTTTAAGTTTATTCTTGATTTGATGATTCTTTGTATTTTCATGACTTTTCTTGTAGGTGCACCAAAAAGCCACCTTCCCAGTGCTTCATCATCCTCAAAGTAAAGAATTTCTTCCCAATACTTAATCTAAACCCACCCTCTGTCAGTTTAAAACCATTCCCCCTTGTCCTGTCACTACATGCCCAGAGTGCCCATATTCATATCTTGGGTAAAGGCACTGTGCTTCTGTGTGGTACATCAGATGCTGTTCTACATTATTGCCTGTCAGTGGCTGATGTTCCTGTGAACCAGAGCCTGCTCCTTGGAGAAGTAAGACAGTAGAGAGAAATGTTACTTATAAGATACAATTTATTTGACTTCTTTCAGGGCATTTATATTAGATATTAGGAAGAAATTCTATGTTGTGAGGGTGGTGAGGCCCTGGCACAGGTTGCCCAGAGAAGCTGTGGCTGCCCCATCCCTGGAAGTGTCCAAGGCC
>JAWMRA010000113.1:110262729-110274150 GCA_035584735.1 Pseudotriccus pelzelni
TAAAAAATCCAATGCGCAGGCTGGAAGGTGTAAAGACCTTCCCCGGTTCTTCGTTCGCGAAGACTGGCCATTTAATTTAATAAAGCCTGAAATTGAAAGTAGTATTTCTAGATTGACTTTGCTACTTGGCATTCAGAGACTGGAAGCAGAAGTAAAAAGAAGTTTTGAGAATTAATACATTTAATTTCTAGGACTCGCATGCTTGTAATTTTACTGCAGCCAGAAATACCCTTGTATCAACTGCATGGATAACACACTTATTAATATTTAGATCAGGATTTTTTCATTTTATATCTAAGATAATATTACAATCAGACTGAAGTTGATAAATGCAGTATTTCTGCTTAATTAAAAAAACCCTTTCATTATAAGAAGCTATTAACAAAAGTACATTGATCTTTTATAGATACAAATCCACGGAAATTAAGCTAGATTTTCAAAAGAAAAAAGGGATTTTTTTTTTCCTAGGGACTATTTCATCCTGTGTCTGGATATAATGTATTTAAAAAAATTTTCTCATTACTGCCACAAGACTCAACTTTTTGTTGGCAAAATGTCATCCATCAAAAGATCCTTTACCCTTGCTTTGATTTTGTTTAATATAATCTTCAAGAGAATAAATGCAGATTCACTAATCAAGCTGATGTACATCTTGTACCAGTGTCATGATGGATGATGCATTTCCTGGAGACACAGGACATGTGAGTTGTTGATGATTCTTGTGGGTTCCCTTCCAACTTGGCATATTTTGTGATTCTGTGAGTCCCTCTTTGTTCACATTGACGGTGGAAGCCTGAATTTCTGCAACTGGCTGAAGGCTAAAGACATGGAAAGCAACCAGTTCTATGTTTCTGTGCATTGTGAGATAGTTCTGGTGAATCAGCCTATCAAAGTATCTTTTTCTATCAAGTTTTTGGCATTAAATATAATTTAACAAAACATTCGGTACTCATCAAATGACTGTGCATTGTATATCCCTGACAAAAAAAAGGTGGACATGACAGCAACAGATGCTTTAAAGAATTATTTGCACAGATTGCCTTCCTCCTGATTAGATTTCAGATGATTGGAGGGAAACATCCAAAATACAGTTTTGACTCTGAAGACAAAAGTTATGCTTCCCCAGTGGGTCATACTCAAGACAGGGTCGGATAGTGAAGTGATGACCTAGAATCAGTAGAAATGTAAAGTGACTGTAGATGGATTCATTTTTATTTCTGTGCCTCAGGTATTAAATTAAAAAAATGGGAATGAGGTTACAGGGTTTCCTTGTAAAGTACTTGGAGGCAATTAGAAGAGGGTACTGTGATACACAATTTTTGTAGTGTTGTCTATTTGTGTACAACCTGAAATTTGTCTTGGCGTGGGGACCTCTGTCTCAGTTCCACTGTCCTTGCCACCAATTTCACTGCAAGCGTCTCTAAAAAGCAGAAACACTCCCCGTGATGCTGCCATCTCATGAGACAAATCTTGTCTTTCATTCATTAGCTGATACATTACAGTTTATTACATCTGTAAGTTATAAAGGGAAATTTATCTAAAGAGAATCTAAAAACTCCAACAGCCTTAAGTTTATTTTAACAATAGTAACTCGACTATAAATCACTGATACCCATGAAAAAGGCCTCAATTCAGGACCTATTCTGTTAAAACTTGTGTTAGGTCTTCAGGATTTAGCTTATGGTTTTTTAAGAAGGCAGATCTTAACTAGATGAAATTATAAAGTTAACTGTGAGCTCAACCACTCTGCATTTTATTACTGGCTGCAGCTTGTGGCTGAGTAGACAGCACAGAGATACTCACATCTGTAACAAATAACCTTTTTTCCGAAGTGAAGCTCAAACACATATTAGCACAGCCTATTTATCTGAATGAACCGAGGCTGCAAATAATTAAGAATCTACTCTGGGAATACTTACACCCTCATAGAAGCTGATTTTCATTCAAGTTGTATCAAAAGAAACCCCAAGAACCTTGCTCAACTCATTTTATACACAACTGCCATTCGTCATCCTGGTCACTTGCTGTGACTGAGCCCCTTGTTTTTCTGTATTTATTCATTCTTACTGAAGGAGTCACCAAATTTGATCTTGTCCTACATCTTGTTCAGTGCACAATGGGGCAGCTGGTGTGAAGGAGCAGACCTAATTTCTTCTACCCCATATTAATAGTGCTGTTGCAGACTTTTCCTCATGATAGATGTTGGGTATATTGATGGTTGTAGCAGCAGGTCAGAGATGTAGTGAGATTTCTCTCCCCTCCACCTGCCTTCTCTGTGTCTTGCAGAGCTCTCAGACCCTGACTTTATGCACTTCCACTCTTTTGACACACTGTTTTTGGTAATGATTTTAATTTTGGTGTAGCAGTAGATAGAGGATCCTATTGCAGATGGAAGGGAGGGTGACTGTTGTTCTGGAACCTGTACAAACAGAACTAAACAATTTCCTTTACTCAAAAACTCTGTAAAAATACACAAAATACAGGAAACAACCAAAACCCTGAAGATGTCTAGTTGAACCCACTCAGAGGAGGACTGTCACCAGTACTAGATCTGCTCAGCCATGACTTTGTCCAGCCCTGGTTTTGGAAGCTCCACTGAGGAATTTTCTCAGAGCCTCTCGTGTTAACTGCTGCAGAGCTGCTCTGTCCTCCCATGAGAAAGGTTTTCCTAACAATCTACTGAGTCCTTCCAAATTGCAATTTCTGGCTGTCATCCCTCATTATATCATCTGACACTAACAAGAAGAACTTGGATCCGTCATCTTTCTAATTGCTCTTCAATTATTTGTAGGCAGCAGCCTATAATTATTTGATCCCCTTAGCTTCCCCAAACTTAGCTGATTTATTTGAATATTAATGCCAGCAGACATCGTTATGTTTACAGTTCATTCACATCTGAGACATCCTGTGCTGATGACTGGAGTGCATTAAAATCTTTGAGTTTTACTTCAGTTCATTAGAAATAATTTCTTTCAGTAGATCTCTTCCATGAGTTGTCCTACCTTTGCTCCCATGCTCAAAACCTTGGTTCTTCTCAATGTTCAGCGAAAATGATTCTCCTCCTTTAGAACCATGTTTAGATTTTCCACCTTTATTTCATTCAGCACATCTTTCTTCCAACTGTTTTATGTCTGAAGCCTCCTTTGCTTTGCCTCTTAATTTAAATTGCAAACTTAATTAAGCCTTACTTTTGGCAGTTCTTTTTTTCCTGTACTTTTTGACTTCTAATGGTCTGGCTGATCCTATTCCTCCTCAAAAAGCAGCTGATTGAAAAGTGATTTCTTGTGAATATAAGAATTTAGCTTTACAATAGAAGGTCCAGGTTCTAAACTGCAACCAGTGACTGTGTTGACACTGTTTATGCTACTGTCTCTTAAATTTATATTAAAATGAGTGATACTCTTTGTAAAGCTTTATGGAGGTTTGCAGGTTTTTAGTTTAAATGTTTAGTTAGTTTTTGGTTTAAATGTCACTGAGAATTATGATTCTATATGATATAAGACTGGCCCACTTACTCTAAATTAGAAGAGAAATGTATCGGGCACAGTTTTTATGGTTTGTGTGTCTGCTAAATCACCTCTGCATTTCACGGCTTTAGGCTCTGGGAAATATTTATAGTTTTTGCTTGGATACAACAGACTATTCGGTTAAAGCTCAGAAGACGTTTGGTTGGGATTTTTTATGTATTTGTGCATTATTTTGCAGCTTTTCCTATTGCATTAGAGGAGAACTGTTAGCAGTGAAGGAGGGCTGGTAACTGGGTGGGGAGGGAGGCAGAGACCAGTGTCTTTGCCCATGTGTAGAGTTGTTCTATGACTCCTTTGGCCTGTTTGTAAAATGGATGTAGAACAGAAATCCCTGTCACATGACCATGTAAAATTCATGTAGGCAATGTAGCTTTTCCACATTAACAAACTCACCCTTGAAAGCAACCAAAAAGGAAAGCCAGCTGAATTAATGGATAAGTTTGTCTTTATTATTGTGAGAAATCTTATCCCCTTCTTTCCTGACCTGTTAAATCCCCTCAATAATCAATGTTCCTTCTAAAATCTTACTCAGCCTTGATCTTTTCTACGCTACATCTTGATCTACACTCTACATTTTGCTCACGGCCTTTAGAGAAGCATCATCTACTCTGTCATCGCGAGAACAGAGATTCCTTTCCATCTTTGGGATATCTGTATTGATTTTCCTCACACTCCTCTTCACTCTTTTGGTAAACCTAGTTAACAGTTTGTGACTGATATTGGAGTTCACTTTCTTACAAATGCATGAGAGAAATGGAAGTGTTCCACTGTTTTTGAGGAATCAAGGTACTTTTCCCGTTGTTTCCATGTATTTTGGTGGAGTTTTTTTTGTTAGAAATTCATCGTTTGCACTTCAACAATTGCACTTTACTTGTAGTCTAGCCCCTGTTTTCATAAACACTGAGGAGAGTATCTCTAATAATTAGAGAAAACTGTCTATTTTTCCACCCCCTTTCAACTGTGTGCCTGTGTAGAAATATAAAGGTCTCCTTTTGTAGAAATCTGTGCTATGATTATTTTATGAGCTAAATGACCAGAACCCTGGTGATTTTTAAGGGCTCAGCCTTTACCGTGGTCAGAATCACAGAAACAAGATTTTTCATTCCATCCTTGCTTTTTTGCCCTGAGAGCCTCTTCTCTTCTTGAAGACTTCTTTGATATTTCTGTGTCTCTTGAACTTAGACCTCTAGTGCTGACACTTTTCTTTGTGGCTCCCAAAGGATCAAGATAAATGCTGGAAACACTAATTTTCCTGCTCCCCACTGGCATCATTGACGTTATCTTCTGACTCCCCTGGCACCGGTAATGGATATCCTGAGTTTGTGCTCAGTCACTTAACACGTGAGCAGTTTCAGTGGAGCTGCATTTAATTATAAGATTGTACAGTTGGATTCCCAAACCATAGATCTCCTCAGGGCAGGGGAAGTTATTTGTCTTCTCCTGAGGGATGTATATAGGTCCACAGCTTGGACCTGCTGCCAGTTTTGAGAGATTTTTACAAAAGACTAGTCTCTTGTTTCCTCTATTTTATCAGACTTCTTGCTCAGGCAGCTGAGGGTGCTTTGCATTGACTGGGACTGAGTGTCTGCCAAAGCCTTTCCAGTTCATACCCAGTTTGAGAATGTGCCAGTTTTTGGTTTAAATGTCACTGGTAGGTGAAGCATTCAGAAATTCACTAAGCCCAACCAAATGTCTCTGTAGCCAGTTCAAGTCTGACAGTGGCCAATAACTTGAGTTTTAAGAGAAGAATAAGAACTACACAATGTACGATGAGATTTGTGGCCTATTTTTGTGTTTTCCTACGTTCAACAGGTTCTCTAAATATGGTGACTTCTACCCATTAGGAACAAGTAACCTCCTAAATTTTCCATTGAAGGTTGGGCTTCTTTAAAGAACACAAGAATCACAGGGTTCTGTGAGACTCCACATGACTAAACCAAGGTTTTTTATGACCATTTCCATAGACTGTTGGAAGTTTGGAAGTAGCCCATGGACCGAATACTAGGAGGACACTAAAATTCTTTGATCTGAAAAATTTTTACAGACATATTTTTCTGTCTTGTATTCCTCTCAAAACCTTCCTTCATCTTTCCCCAAGAAACATCATGCGTTGTACTCACCCTTCCATGTCATCCATCCTGCAGTGTTGAGTGGTCAGTCTAGTCTCTGATGGGCCCAGGAAATCAGTCTCTGCTGCCTCCAGGAGTGCTTTTTCAAAGAAATGCTGTCTCCTATACCACCCTGAGGCTTAGGAGGAGCTTTGCTGAACAACTTCAAAGATATTTTCCATTGTTCTTCAAATTATTTGTGAAATTCCCTCATATTTTAGTGTATTTTAATTTTGAGAGAAGATAGTATTTCCATGAAAGGTAATTTCAGAGCATCTTCACCCCATTCTAAGTAAATTTAAATTATATACAAGATTACAGCATTTGCACATTCATATCCCGGTTGTGGATCTTCACCAGTTGCCAGGTTATTTATTCCACCATTTTTGAATTCAGTCTATTTGTTCATTAGAATTTAAAGCCCTCCCAATCTTTTATGTCAAGAACACACTTAAGAAATTAAATACTTTAACTTTTCCAACAGTTGCATTCAATTTGAAGTATCTAGTAAACATTATGAAACACAGCTATGGGAAATCCCACGTGGCTAATAAAGTTTTGGTAGTAACAGGAGATAAATTTAAGTTTTCGTAATAGATTATGTAAACATCTCCAATGCAAAGCATTAAACAAAGCAGGCCCAGAAGCTATTGTATGGCTTTTAATCTATCTTCAGAATCTGTAAAGAATCTGAATAAATGTAATAATTTTCAAACTATTGATGTTCTGGCAGAAATGTTGCTGCTTTCCCCCCCTATTGTTACCAATACTTCTGTTCAGAATTTCAGGGTGCATTTGTTGTCTGTTTTCTTACGTTAGCAAGAAGATATTCCTACCTCCCAGTAGTTTGATTTTAACCATTTGTGTGGTTTCATTAAAACTGTCTTTTAGCGAGAGGAAGTGTAGTAATTTATCCTTACAGGGATGTTGTGACTCAAACACTCCCTTCCCTTCCTGTTGCTTGATCCAATGTAATTAAATAATAGATTTCGTTTCATAACTTTGCAGTAGCAATAAAGAGGAAATTATGTTCAGAAGGCATGTTTATTTTTTTTCCTCAGCCTTTTCATGGCTTAAAAGTGATTCTTTCTCTTCGTGCTAAAGTAATGTGAAACAGCCTTTTCAAACTTATGTCCTTGGGAAATGAATGTTAATTAAAGAATGAACATTAAATAGGAGTTAGAAAATCAGGGCCTTTTTTCAGACACAAGTATCTGTTGTTCAGATTTTATATTTATGTTCCTCTGTGGTGCTTTCTTTTCTCTCTCTTGAGTGACAGTTTTTTCTTTCTTTCATCTTCCCAAGACAAAATCTGTCTTGTTCCTGTTATCATCATGCACTTTACCTTGTGGTTTTTGAAGGTCTGAGAACTTTAAATCATATAAATAAGAAAATACAACAAACCAACACATACATACACCAATTTGGACTTTCTTTCCCCATTTTTACATGCAATTAGGTCTACCTTGGACTGGGGCTATTGTTTTCCTAAATTTCCCTTTGTTTTTTCTTTATCTTGGAGTAGAAGACTCTTGGAAGAAAGTAGTCATAGATTTAGGATTTTGAAACCAATTTGAAATGTCCTGGAGAGACATTTCTTGATATAAGAGAATAAATTTGTAGAATTGTCATAGTTATGACCCATTCTGATTATACCTTATAATCATTGATATTAAAGGTTACAGAACAGGATGAGATTTTCTCTAGTGTCATAATGTACACTCCATGCATATCTTGTGGTTGAAAAAAGTATTATAAACTAAATGATTTTGATTTGGTTTTATATTGATAATTTGGATACATCTTGCAAGATGACACTCACCTGACTGGCAAAATTCTGCAGGCAGTATAATGAATCTTAAGCCAAGACACCTGTATGGCCTCTCTAGCATCCAAAACCCTTTAAACCCATAGTCATTTACATCTTTTATGTGTTTCACTGTTTAATCTGAGAGATCCTGTGGCATTTACCTGTAGTCACCAGACGCTCTCACTTGGTTGAAAGCTGGACTTGAGCAGATGGGAATAAAAAAGTGTGAAGAAAGAGCAATGTGAATCATTTCAGGTAAAACTGTTTAACTTACAAAGTCTTCCACCAGTACTTCCAAGTATGAACATGATGGCATATCTATCCAATCTAAGTTTTCAAAAGACATCAAATTTCAAAGCAATGTCTTACTTACGTTTTGAGATTTAATTTTTTTGTCCTTCAGTTTGAAGTGTTTGAATAAAATATTTGTGTTGCTTTGAGATCACCTCAGCCAGAGGATCAGAGTTCCTGTCTTCACAGATTCACAGAAACACGGAATAGGGAAAGTTGGAGGGGACCACTGCTCAAGCAGGGCCATACCAGAGCACTTGGCACAGGATTTTTTCCAGGTGGTTCTGGAATATCTCCAGTGAGGGAGACTCCACACCCTTTCTGGGCAATCTGTTCCAGTGCTTGGTCACTGCACAGCAAAGAAGTTCTTCCTCATGTTCAGGTGGAATTTCCTGGGCATCAGTTCCTGCCCGTGGCCTCTTGTCCCATTGCTGGGCACCCCCGAGCAGAGCCTGGTCCATCCTCTGCCCCCTCCCTGCAGACCCTGAGGGACATGGATGAGTCCCCTCTCAACTGTCTTTTCTTGAGGCTGAACAGCCCCAGCTCCCTCAGCCTTTCCTCATCTGAGAGGTGCTCCAGTCCCTTCATCATCTCTATCACCCTCCACTGGACCCAATCCAGGAGCTCCATATCTCTCTTGTCCTGAGGAGCCCAGAGCTGGGCACAGCACTGCAGATGTGCCTCAACAGGGCTGAGCAGAGGGGCAGGATCACCTCCCAGACCTGCTGACAGTGCTCTCACTGGTGTATCCATGGGCCTTGGCCACAGAGCACACTGCTGGTTCCTTGACAGCTTGTTGTCCAGCAGGACCCCCAGGTCCTTCTCCGCAGAGCTGCTCTCCAGCAGGGCACCCCCAGCCCATGCTGGTGCCTGGGGTTGTTCCTTCCCCAGGTGCAGGACCCTGTGTTTGCCTCTGTTGAACTTCAGACAATTCTCTGCCCATCTCTCCAACCTGTCCAGGTCCTCTGTACTCGGTGCACTGGTGGTTGCTCTTCATAGCAATACTTGTGCAGTTCTTTCATTACCCTGAGGCTTCCTCTAAAAGCACTTTATCTCTGTGCTTGGAGGAGGTAAATACATGTCTTATTCTCCCTGTGTCCAGCAGTGATGCCTGATTCCAATTTGCTGTCATATGGAAAGGAAGAGTATTTATTTAGTGTTCTGCTGAAACTAATATAAAGCAGTGATTATTTTCCTTTGTGAGCCGTGTAAGGATACATGATTTATACAAATGGTGCTCTCGACAGCAATGGGAGAAAGGAGCCTGTTTATACTAGATGGTGTCTCAATCAACAGAGGGCAGGCTTTTTTCTCCTTGCAGCATTGGAAACTGTGGAGTAATAATCCTGAGTGGTGGTTTCTTCTGGGATTTGAAACTAAAGGACAGGAAGCTGGGGTATAACATAAACCTGCTGGTTTGCATGCCATAGCGATATTAGAGAAAGAAAAGAAATTGAACCAATTGATGGATAGGAAATGAATCTTTGTTAACAGACTAAATATTCCAAAATAATATTATTTTCAGTTCCTAAAAAGGGTAAATTCCAATTGCTTTTTTTGTTTCTTTTACTAAAGGAAAGGCGAACACATTTATTGGTGAAAAGATTGCACATTCTTGTTTTTTCACAGTAACTTTTAGTGCCATAAAGGCATTAAAAGTTGTAACTTAGGTGGAAGTAATGCTTATATTTGAGATTCACAACTTGGAATAGCTATAATGATACTGCTGTGAAATTGGAACAGCTCATTGGGAAAGTTTGAGTAGTTAGTTCTATTATAGTTTGGACTAGATGACCTTTAAAGGTCCCTTCCAACCCAAACAATTCTATGATTCTACAATAATTTCCTGCAAAACATCAGCAGTTATTTAGTTTAGATACAGGGAAGTTTGCTGCAGTGATTTACACTGGGGTGGAATCATTTACCTCAGCATCCAGAATATCCTGACGATCCTAGAACAGGGACAGTCAGCAACAGAGGACACCCACACTCTTTTTCCTTAGAAATAGAGAGATCTGTTTGCAGAGGTTGGAGTTGTTTTGGCCATGAGAATTCTTCCATTTCTTGACTAAGGAATCTTTCGTAACTGTAGAGCTCACACTTCACAAAGCTTTTTTTCACAGTCTCGTGCTCGTTCTGGAGAATCCTACTCCATCCTTTCCACTTGGATGATATTTTTCAAGCTTATTTTTTCTCCCTTGTAATAATAAGAGCTGGAGCAGCAGTTTCCAAGTTTGTTTTCTTGCCTGCTGTTACCACCAGCAGTGGGAGAGAGCATCAGCAGTGGCCATCCCCAGTGGCACACCAAGTCTTGAATTAACGCCTGTGTAGCCCCTGAATAATTTGACCACAAGAAAACTGAGTCCAGTGAGTCTGAATACTTTTCTGTGCCCAGAGACTTTATGGTTTTAATGTTGTTGGTCTAATTTCTCTTCGTTTGGTCAGTATTGCCTGCTGTAAATGTCAGGTGCGCAATAGGGTTTCTTTTGTTTCCTGGAGAGCAGAAGAATTACAGTTATAAAACATTGGCTGAAAATGTTGATTTTGGAATTCAAATTGAAAGAAGGAAAAATAGGAAAAAGTCATGCCTGAAGCTTAAGTTGAAATGTAGTTATTGTTCATAAGTGCATTAAATTCTTTTCCCTGTGTGACAGACAATGGAAAAACAAGCTCTAATTTAAGAAGCTGAGCTTAAATTATTTATAAAGAAGAGATTTGTTTAAAAAAAGACTGATATAAGCTCATCTTTTGCAAAATAGCAATATTAATTTCATTATTTACTTGGAAATTTATTTTACTTAGTAATCTATTTAATATAATTTTAAAAGAATCATTCTGTCTCCAATACATTCAAATTTTCACTCTAAGTAACAGAGGTTGGGAACACGGTGCATTTTCCTGTTGGCCTATTCCATTACACAGACTGACTCTCTGTAGTTTTCTAAATGCTCTGTACATTTTCCTGATTTTTTTTCTTTATCTTCTGTATTTTTAGAAAGATTTTGTTTGCAATGTGAAGAACATCAGCTCAAGCAAGCAGAGGGTGGTCTGCTTTTGCTATTTTCACTCCCTAAGAGTGTGTACCTTCTGTTGTTGCATTTTTTTTACTTTGATTGTACTGAATGTGTTGCAAAAAACATTAAAAAACCAAAACAAACCAAAATATTCTGATCTTTTCTATAATGAAAAGAAGTATGAGAGTTGTGAGTAGAGTGAGGAGAAATGATGATTTATTAACTGTTATATTATATTTAATGTTCAATTTATACAGATGAGAATAGTAAGACAATATCTTCTCTTCATCATATTGATCTGTATGGCTCTCGGATAGTGGTGGCCCAGTTAAAAAGGTGCAGGTTGAGGTGTTGGGCTGTTTACTGGAGTTTGTAGGACTGACTTTCATGCGATTTCGGTCTGAAGGCAGCTGAGGAAAGGGCTGGAACATTCTGACTTACTGAGTTTGTATCATAGAATAATCAGAGAATCAGACAGGTTGGAAAGGACCTCTGAGATCATCAAGTCCAACCCTTGATCCACTACCACCGTGGTTCCAAGACCATGGCACTCAGTGCCACATCCAGTCTCATCTTAAAAACCTCCAGGGACCAAGAATCCACCACTTCCCTGGACATTCCAATGCCTGATTACCTTCTCTGTAAAGAATTTCTTCCTAATATCCAACCTA